>SJYO01010944.1:2054189-2573990 GCA_006410555.1 Capra ibex
GAGAGTTCTCAGAAGAGGTTGTGGTGTCAAGTTTTCGTAGTTAAGAAACCGCGAGTCGGAAGAAGTGTCAGGTTGAGAGTGTAGGTATGTACTGGTGACCTTTTTGGTATCGGAACTACTCTGCCTGGAAACAACCGTTTTATTACAGAGACGAAAACCTATACGACAAATCCAACCAGTATTGAAAAAAAGGTTCCTCATTCGCAGAAAATTAAAGTACCTACGTCAGTGGTAGAGGTCACTAAAACCTCGGGGGGTTTTATTTCAGACTGTGACAAAGGTGACAAAGGGGTAGATGAAGGGTACTTCACTACCCTGGTCTACGGTACTAGAAGCAAAAGACTTACAACTCGAAATTCGGTTGAAAAAGTGAGAGGAGAAAGTGAAAGTAGTTCTCCGAAAAATCAAGGAGGAGTGAAAGACGGTACTCCCACCACAGTAGACGTATAGACTCCAATGACTATGAAGAGGGTCGTTAGAACTAAGGTCGAACACGAAGAAGGTCGGGTCGCAAAGAGTACTACATAGTACGTATATACAATTTATTCGTCCCACTGTTATATGTCGGAACTGCATGAGGAAAAGGATAAACCTTGGTCAGACAACAAGATACAGGTCAAGATTAACAACGAAGGAGTGGACGTATGTCCAAAGAATTCTCCGTCCATGGGGAACGGGTTTGAGTCCCCGCCGCCGACTCTCCTCGATGGCGTGCGGTCTCCAGCCACGCGGTCACCTCTCCTCGATAGGGTACAGGATCCTTGCCACCGACGGGTCCGCATCCTCCCGGCTCTCCTCGGTAAGGTGTAAGTTCCAGTCCTCCCCACCGACACTTCTCTATGGGGAACAGGTTCCATTCTCCGTCACCGACGTGAAACGACCTCGTCGACACTTCTCTATGGGGTGTAGGTTCCATTCTCTTTGGGTTCATTCTGTCATTCACAACGTTCTCCGTAGTCTCCCGTCTGTGTGTTTGGTATTAGTGTCTTTTGATCAGTTAGATTAGTGTGCCTGGGGTCGGAACAGATTGAGTTACTTTGATTCGGTACGGTACACCCCGGTGGGTTCTGCCCGTCCGTACCACCTCTCCAGACTGTGTTACACCAGGTGACCTCTTCCCTTACCGTCTGGTCATAAGAACGAAACTCTAGGGGTACTTCTCATACTTTTCCGTTTTACTATCCTATGAGTTTCTCATTGAGAAGTCCAGCCATCCACGGGTTATACGATGACCTCTAGTCACCTCTTTATTGAGGTCTTTCTTACTTCCCTATCTCGGTTTCGAGTAAATAATTTCACGGAGTTTAATTCGAAGTAGGTGGTTCAATTCACGTTCAATATAGGAGACCTAGAACGAAAGTGGACCCCTCTCTCTTAATGACTATTTTTCTTTATGTCGTAAGTAGATAAGATTCCACGTTTCTTAAAGTTTACAACTATAGAGATTTTAGACCTATACAGAATATTAACTAGACGGATGTAAAGAAACCATTGTAGAATAACAATATTTCACTACCATACCAAACATTGACTACCGTATAACCTAAAAACTTTGCATTTTTCCGTCATATAAAATCTTAAAACTTCTGTTTCTGGACTCACTTTTATCGAGGCTCCGAAGGGTCCACCGAGTCACCAATTCTTAGGTGAACGGTTTCGTCCTTAACGTCCTCTGTGTCCAAGTTAGGGACCTACCCCTTTTAGGGGACCTCCTTTACCGTTAGTTGAGGTTATAAGAACTGTCTCGTGGGACCTCCCGATGTCAAATACCCCAGTGTTTTTCAACCTGCACTGACTCCCTGACTCATGTGAGTGTTCTTTTATCGTATTCTGTTCGTCTTCGACTATTACTAAAGTATGGGTAAAGTTGATATGACAGGAAGACTTCTACTCAAATAAGGGTGGTTACTCAAAACGTTTACAAACTTACCCCGTCTTTAACTGGTAATATATTTTCATTTTGCACACACTTTAAAACTCCTTTATATATATATGGTATTATTTTGTCGTCTTTACAAACAAACTTATTGATTTCTAATAAGAATGATGAGAGGTTGATTACCCTCAACTTTATCACTGAACGGTCACTTCGTCTCAAAACCATTTTTCGTGACTAGGTTTTTTTGAACACATATGTTAATTATACATAGAAACCAGTCTTCTCTGGCCATTCCCTTACAGAAAAAGTCTTTTTTTAGATGAGTTCAGTAAAGTCAACGTAGATGATACCTGGAGAAACCTACTTGGTAGTTCAAGTGTACAGTCACTGTCGTCTCTGTCCGCCCATCCCCGTATCCTTTGTTCTTTTTGTCTCTTTTTCTTTTTTCCTTCCTTTCTGTCTTCCTTTTCTTCTTTGTCTTCTCTAATGTACACTGGTTCTATACCTTAAGGAGTTTAATATGGGAACTACAATGGGACTTAAATTTTTCCGTAAACGGATTTATAAGATGTGTAAAAATATTATTTTTTATATATACGAGGTAAGACAATCATTTTCCACTACGGGCAATTCTCAAACAAACGATATAATAGGACTTCATAGTTGTTTGTTGACCTTTAGGGTGAAGACTATGTGTTTTACAGTTTTAAGGTTTGATACTAAAGTACTCATAGGGTTGTGGTTCGAGGGACTTATCCCGTGAAACGTCCTTTCTAAAGTAAGTTTAAATTTATCGATACAGTATTAAAAGTTTACTTTGTACATATCAACTTGTAGAACACTTAAATTCAGGATCTCATGTCGTATTGACATTTGATAATATACTATTCTTGATAAAAGACATAGATGTATGGAACTATCGTAACACTTCTCTCTTCAATTCTACATTATGTATACTATTATACCTTCTAAGACTCTGACTCCGGAGACGTGACAAGGTTAGTTGTAGTGTTGTCTAAGTGTGACTTCAACTTACACTTTATACGTAAACTTGAGACTTTTGAAATTATTATAAATATGTAGATATTTAAGACGTAAACGGACTTTAGTGAGAAGTCTCAGAGAAATATTAGAAATTTAATATCTCAATTAACTGTACTAATTCTTTCAGGGTTGAAGTACCCTTTACTCCCTTTTATTATATTAAGTAAAAAAGGAAAACTAAGTGAAGACAACTGAGATAACTAGGTAGACATGGAACACTCATACTGGTCCCAGACCTCCGTCCGTCATTTTTGATAATTCAAACTCTTTGTACTGGGAGTTTGAAAATAAATATGAACGTTGGAAAATTTGTAGGGCAATTAATGTAATGTAAGTATTTTATTACTATTAATATAAAGGAAAATACCAATAGTTATCCTAATTTACTTGAGTAGATACGTTTGTAGACCGTGTAGTTCATACAAGTTAGTAACCAACCAATTTTATTCAGGGTATATCGGTTTCTTCGCTGAATCGTCGTCGTCATTGTCGTCGGTTTCTCCTCATCATCGAATGAAAAATCAATACACCAATCGCAGACGACGACGACGATGATTCGGTGAACTCAGTACAGGTTGAGACACGTTGGGGTATCCGCCGTCGGGTGGTCCGAGGGGACAGGGACCCTAAGAGGTCCGTTCTTATGGTCACACCCGACGGTAAAGGAAGAGGTTGTGTACGTACGTCCAATCTCAGATGAACTACTAAATAAAGATGAAAGAGGTATTTAAAGTATTTAAAGTCATTGAGTTAAGTTATTTATAAATAACTTACTACACTATCCAGATCGACGACGACGACGATTCAGTGAAGTCAGCACAGGCTGAGACACGCTGGGGTGTCTGCCGTCGGGTGGTCCGAGGGGGCAGGGACCCTAAGAGGGCCGTTCTTGCGACCTCACCCAACGGTAAAGAAAGAGATCTCTCCTATCTTTAATATTTCATGGAGGGTATCTTCACAAGTCAAATCAAGTCAGTGAGTCAACACAGGTTGAGAAACGCTGGGGTACCTGACGTCATGTGGTCCGAAGGGTCAGGTAGTGGTTAAGGATCTCGAATGAGTTTGAGTATAGGACACTCAGTTACTACGGTAGGTTGGTAGAGTAGGAGACAGTAGGGGAAGAGGAGGACGGAAGTTAGTGAGGGTCGTAGTCCCAGAAAAGTTTACTCAGTCAAGAAGAGTAGTCTACCGGTTTCACAACCTCAAAGTCGAAGTCGTAATTAGGAAGGTTACTTATAAGTCCTGACTAAAGGAGATCCTACCTGACCAACCTAGAGGAACGACAGGTTCCCTGAGAGTTCTCAAAAGAGGTTGTAGTGTCAAGTTTTCGTAGTCTAGAAATGACATCGTCTGTCGATTAGTCTATAGATTAAAATCGATTAGTCTATAGATTAAAATCGATTAGTCTATAGATTAAAATCGGATCAAGTGTATATTCCCAGAAATCCCCACTCTTTGATAGGAGAGAACGAACTTCAGAATCTAGGTACTCCGTACTATACTAAATAAAATAACTATTTCCTTACACTCTACTGGAACTCCCTCTGTATTTTACTGAGTTCTTAGACCTCCAGTCTTCCTCTGAGACCAGTGTGAGAAAGTCACCGGGACTGGGGAAGAAGGTAAGAAGTAGAAGAGGTCGAAGGTTTTGGTGGTTTAGAAGGAAAGAAAAGGATGGTCTGTTTACTCGAAAGTGTATACCAAGGGAATCTTAATGTAGAAGATTGGATTTGGTCTTATAGTCATTGAAAAGTTTTTACTGTAAACAAGGACGTACCTTCTCTTTAGGATCACGTTTGACAATTCTATTATGATACAAACTTTGTCTGAGTATCTGTGCCTCTTATTTGATCACCAATGGGTTTCCCTCTACCAACCCCGAAATCCGTTTTATCCACTTCCTTTAATTCCTGTTTGAAGATCAAAATTTAATTTATTCGGTACGCTTACACTACGTCGTACCCCTTATATCAGTAACGATAATATTATTGAAACATACCACTGTCTATCAATGATCTGAATACCACTAGTTGAGTACTACAGATATTTACAGTTTAGTGATAGACATACGGACTGTGACTATATTATAATGTGCAGTTGATATGAAGTTAATTTTATTTTCTTTTACTTCTCTTATGACACAAGAGATAAACTCGTGAGGTCTTATGTAATGTTTAACATCATTAAGTGTATAGAAGGAAAAAGACAACCGAATTAGCATTTCGAAATCTTCCACCCCCTACTTCTCGTCGACTTCGAGTCGATACTTAATACACTGGTAGATAGTAGTTGAACACTTAGTTCCAGTACTGGTCTCACAACAAAACATTATCGTAGGAACTATTACTGTGTACCTTATCAGTCAATAGGTCGGAAAGGTTTCTAGAGAGTAGAAGACAACGGTTTCGAAGTAGGAAAAAATTTTTTTTTGTTGTGTCATTTGAAATTTTTTTCTTTTATTTCAAATGTTTGTAAGATTATTCCTTAATCCTTCTGTTCTCTCGATCATAAATAGGGAGAATTTCTCGTCCACTATACTTTTAATGAGAGAAAAAAGTCCTTTTTTTTTACACATATCATTCCTTCCACCAGTACCCCCCTCTCGTGTACCACATTCACTGGTAACCCTACTCTCTTTCCCCTTCTCCGAGTCACGGATAGTCCTCACCCTCTAAACCTTTCGCCCTTTCCAAAGATTACATGTACACCCGACAGATTTTGAGGAAGTTGCTTAGAAATTTTAAATTCAAAAGAAGTTTCTCGGTCATTTGTGACGACAAAGAAATATACAAAGCGGTGTATTTCTAATCTGGTATACCGCGGAGTCCACAATATACTCTACGTTTAAATATATATCCTTCCACAAAAATATATACATATATGTATAATAAAAGTTACGGTTCAAGAATAAATAGGAATGTAAAAGGTGTTGTGGTTCGTATCATAAAACGTATGCCGTCCATGAGTTATTTATAAGTGATTTCAGTGTGTTTATTCATACCAAGCGTTTGATCACAAATGATTGGACCTTCGTAACACTGTACGACCTTTCTTATATACAGACAACTGTACTTTTGTAGAGTCGATGTAAGGAACCGAATAATTTGAGTTACCAAAACCTTGGAAATCGTTCAAGAAAGAGAAAGGATCTTAGAGCAAGGAAGAGACCTAGTATTCCCGTAACTGACCTAATAGAGAGTAACGGACAGGCTGTAAGATTCAGGTTGTGACATGTGAATGTTCAAAGGTCCATTAAGATAACCCGTATCTACAATACTTGTAACACATCGGGACTTAAGGTAGTCAAGATGAGATCTCAAGAAGTTCAGATATAAACCAAAGGGTGACAAATAACAAAATTCTATTTGTCGACTCTATTATGACACTTTCTTCCCACTACTTTTCGTGATCAAATGTTGAGTACACCACACACGTATTATTCGAAGTCAGTGTAAGCTGAGAAACACTGGGACACCTGGTATCGGACCGCTCAAGGAAACAGGTGTCCTAAGAGATTCGTACTTATGACTTTACCCAACGGTACGGGAGGAGGTCCCCTAGAAGGGCTGGGTCCCTAGTTTGAGCGAAGAGAATGTAGGGGACGAAACCGTCCGCTCAAGAAATGGCGATCACGGTGGATCCTTCGTCGGGGGGAGGGGCACAACAAATTTACTGGTCTCCACCACTACATCGAGGCCATTGTTATTATCGATAACATGTAAGTCACAAATGACACCCAGGATCCGTGACACGACCAGTATTTTTTAGTAAAAGAAAAAACGAATATTATTAGGACTATTCACCCGAAGGGTCCACCGAGTCACCTATTTATTATACCTACGTTTCGTTCTCTGTGTCCTCTGTACCCAAGTCAGAGACCCAAGACTTCTAGGGGACTTCCTCACGTACTGTTAGGTGAGCTCATAAGAACAGACCTCTTAGGGTACCTGTCTCCTTCGACCACCCGATGTCAGACATCCTGACGTTTCAGTCCGTACTGATTTCACTGGCTCGTCCGTGTGTCCGTCAGGACTCTTCGTTCGGAGTAACAAAGTCACCGTTGTAAGGAACTTTATTCATATTATTAGTGTTCTTTCTCACGACCACCAGTAGACCCTAATCCCCAATACCTGTCCAAGATAAGAAGGAATCTACCATTGGGTATCTCAGTGTCGTTCTATAACACGTTGGTAGGGTTTAAGTTTAAACATTTATACGACGATACTCATCAAAAACATTCCGTAACTGTAGACATTCTTTCGTTGAAATTCTTATAAAATTATCTAGAATGAACACGATTACTTAAAATACTCTATATAGGAAACAGGATAAAAGTAGACCAAGATAATCTTAATCGAGAAAGAATGTTCATTTTTTTGATTTCTAAATAACAGGAGTCTTGTACACCTTTAATCTTTTACCTGATTACCTTAGGTAATTATAGGAAAGTTGTTAATCTACTTAACATCTAGTTATGTCATATAATTATCTCAGTTTGACTAAATATATTTATAGGGTAGCCCTGTCGGAGTCCTTCGATCGTGATCAGACTTAACAGAACTTTTTTCGTTCTTTCAGAATGAATGTTCTGTTTCCGGAGAAAGGATAGAACATAAATTTGTTAAAACTTCACTGTTCACTTTTATTCGATCAGATATAACAAATTACTTTTGTGTGGTGTAGAATAACTTTTTGTAGGTTCTCATCGTTTCACTTGTCGTAAGTACATTATAATTATTATTTAATCAAGAAACAACACATAAGGTGTCAGTTTACATATATAACAAAATTTTTACTAGAATCATTATTAAAAATAAAATCAAATTTATAGGAAAAATTTGATTTCTTTGAGTTTTATTTTGAGTTTTATTTACCTGACTAATTTATACTAACTATATTGTCAATGGGAGAGGACATGTGTAAGAGGTATTTGGAGATTCAGATTGGAGTTTCTAATTTTTATCTTAAGGTTTCCTTTTAACGACGTTTTCATGAAACACGATTTGACCGTAGTCTGAATTTTTATTTTATTGCAGACATTTCAAATTCCCTGATTAATTCTAACATTACACCGGAGTAAGGATCCTTTTATAATCCTGAGCACTAAGTTCTTCGGAACACAAAGTCTTTAATTTTGTTTTTGATAACTCTATCAAGTAGATAATTTTACAAGGTCCTAACTTTAAATTACTTTTAGAAATTAATTAAATATAGACTTAGAGTAAAAGAGTAATAGTCACTCTTAGTAATCCTTTTATCTCTTACCATACTTGACGGGTGTAAGGGTATTTTTTTTCTCCAGTTTTCCATCTCGTACCGTCAAGTCGTTCTTTTTCTTTTGTTTGATATTTAATAGAAGACGTCTTCCTGTCGCACAAGTCGGTCTGTGTTGTCCAAAAGAAAGAAAGAAAAAAAAAATAACGAGTGCTATGAGACCGTGGGGACGAATACACGAATCTGGATGTTTTCGTAATTTTCAACTTCATATATCCGCAACTCATGTGAGTCGAGGTTTACTCCTCAGTCCTTTGTAGACAAGTGTGCAATGATTTTCCTCTACCCGTGTTGACATCATCTGTAGTCTGGGACATGTTAAACCTCGTCCTACGTCTTATTTCTTCAGTCGAAATTAAGACCCTCTTTCCCCCTCTTTTCGGGTTTGTAGGAAAAGGTAAATGTAACTGTCGTCTGTTTTTACCTTTCGTTTTTTTCTTCGGGTTCTATTCCTCTTTCGACAAAGAATAATAAGACTGAGAATTCTCCTTTTCTTTATTACAGTTGTACTCCATAACTAACAGTATAGTGACTAATACTTAAATCGATGGTAATTGTATCTACGATCCTTTCGAAAGTAACTGTCAGTTTTGTTAAGTCAACGAATTTACGGGAAATCTAGGGGGACGTCGAAGGTTTCTGCTCCAAATATTTTAATGTATTACGTGTTAGTTTTCGTAGTTTACTTTCTATCGACTTAGTACTACCAGTCATTCTTCCATTTAAACGGGAAGGGTGAACCCGTGTGCTAAGATTCTTGTAGAGATAAGTATGTTGATTTGTGAGTCACTGACGAAATTAAGAAACTACTCCGACCTTTCTTAACTGTCGTGTCTAGTTACCCATGTTTGTGTTCGAGAAGGGTTTTACTTGGGTGCTTCTCCCAACAACAAGTAGTTTGACTGAAAACTACCAAAGAGATTTTTAGATTAGTAAAGGAGTTTAAGAATTTCCCTTGTACATCAATTTTTGTCTTCTTTAAACTTATAACGGTCGTTTCACAAGATACTTCTTAAAGGTGTAAATTTTTTAAAATTGTTATTGTGTTTTACTTTATCTTTCTTTCTTTTTACAACTCTTCTTCGTGTGTCACAAGTCTTCTTTATTATGATTGAATTCCTTCGAATCCCCGAAGGGTCCGTCGTGTTCGCCATCTCTCGGCCGGACGGTTACGACCTCTACGTTCTCTACACCCAAGTCAGGGACCCGACCCTTCTAGGGACCTCCTCCCGTACCGTTGGGTCAGGTCATAAGAACGATACCTGTCTCCTCAGACTACTCGATACCAAGTACCCCACCGTTTTTCGACCTGTACTCACTTCGCTGCATTGTACGTACGTTCCTTCGATTCCGGGGGACTCTGGGTTCCAAACGAATCCTTCCTGCAAAGACGGAGGAGTCAAGAATATCTTGACTTCCACAAAGGAGACTGTCCTTTTACCTCCTCTTGAGGTCAAAAAACCTCCTCCTGAAGGGAGTCCAAGACGTATGTAATAAAATCGCACGACTGAGTCACAAATTTAGTATAAAAAAATTTTTAGTTTAGAGAAAATTTTTACTTATTTTATTATGGATTATACACATTGTTCATATTACAGTTTCCGTTGTACGGTTCCCAAAACTTCATATTAGATGAAAAGAGTGGTGCTCTCAGGATTCTTCTTCCATGTCACTAACAGGACGTAATATTTCTACACCATTTTATAGGGGGTCCTTGCCTAGATACTTTATCAGTTAGTCTCTACATAAAAGTTGAAAATTGTTCAGAGACTCGGGGTCAAGACCAGTATAATGAAGGACCCTGACACGATACTTATGTCATCGATGATCCGGTGCACACCGAGAAAATTTAATAGTTTTTAATTTGAATTTTGAGTAAAGGAATTAGTGTCATCGGTGTAAAGTTCGTACGTTATCGATGACATTAAATATCACGTCTATCTTGTGAAGGTTGTAGTGTCTTTTAAGAAATCTGTAGTGGCGGAATCCTGTAACCAAAAGGAAACTACCACGACAGTTGAAAGAGAAGGTAAGGGATGTTATAAGATTTGGTCGTAATTAGGTGTCTTTTATGAAACTATCCGACACTACTTAGAAAGGAAGGTGGAGGGTCCTTTCCGTATGGTAGGAGAATAGACCTCTTTTAACAAACATAGGGTGAAGAGTTTTGTTTTGACAAAAGTAAAGATTTTTTACTAATCCTTACTTTCGAATTTTAATAATAGTTTATCTTTACACTACTCATGAGAGACCCTCAGTCACACCCGAAAAGTGGTTTGGTAGACATACTAGAAACTGCCGACTCTTTTATTTCGTTCATTCTAATAATACTTCATATAAAATACCACTACTACAATAAAACCGAAGTGTATTTTATTACTACTTTAAAGTGATCCCTTACGTCAATACACGTAAAGACGGATTTTACTATATCATCCTACAAGACTCAGATTCTTGTATGTAGTCTCTTATTAGTCTTACTAAGTCACGATTTAGTACTGTTTCTTTATAGGTCAGAACCGGACTTAGGATATCTGTTTTTCTTCTACAATTCCTCATAGTGTTTCCATTTACTCTAGGTCTTCCCTCGTCTTGTCCAATAACGGTTATTAAAAGGTTATTACCATCAAGTTATATTACAACAATCAACACATTTAACGATCAGTAATTTAAACCTTTTCACAATCCGTCATATAAGTTTTAGTTTCAAGTTTGTATTAATTCTTTAGTCAACTCCATCCTGAAGTTAACACGAAAAACTTCCATCTCTTTCGTTCGTGGGTTTTTATGACTGTCTTGATTCTATTACTAAAGTTGACTAGATCCTTTTATACACTCCTTACTTTACTTCTGAGTCATAACAACCGATTGTGCGACCGAATGAACATCAAAAGTAAGGGTTGTACTTCTATAACATGATAGAATACTTTATTATGCAATGTAACTCAAAAATGCAACTTATCACCGTGTTGAAACAGTCCGTGTATGTTTTTTAGAATCTGAGGATTTTACAAGAATAACCTTCTTCGAAACCCTTCAAGAGACCGAATTGGAGATTTAAAATAGCTAGTCCTAGGATTCTGGATCTTTCACAGTCATTAAGTTGATACCAATGAATCAAGTAACCGTCGTCTCAACCCCGATTTTGGTACCGTGGCCGACTTATTAACGTCGAACACATCATCGGTCGTCGTCGTTGTAAAGGTACACAGACTCCTGGGTTCATCAAACCTACACCATCTACTAGAGATCCCAAGAAAGTTACGATCATAAAACTCTTCAGAAAAAAGTTAGTTTTTATTTGAAATTTTAAAAATAAAATCTTATTTAAAAAATTATTTTGTCTTTTATTGTTTTACAAATTTCAGTGGTAGGTTCCTTTCGATCGTACGGATAGAATCTTGAATGAAATCTTTCGTGTCTATAATGTATAACTTTTACAAGACACATCGTGTGGGTCGTTGGTAGAGGAATTTCTATCGTCGGTACAGAGAAAGTAAAAACATAGGATCTGGACCTTGTCACGGACCTTGTACTTTTTGTAATCAATTTAACTTAACTAGAGTTAATATTTCTACTCCTTTGAGTCCGGGTAAGACCGACCTTTGAACAGAAGGAAGATAGTTACATTGAGTACGTAAGAGTTGACTCTATTACAAAGGGGGTCTCACTTTGTAACCAAGAACTCCCCGTTTTTTTAGATTCAGAATAGTACATATTTTATGTCTATATGTCTCTCATGTAATTTACTGTATGTCATATCGACCCATAATTCTAAAGTATTCTCTCACTTTTAATTTTATAGAAGATACTCCTGTTTTCTTTTAAATCCTAACTCTTTGTGACCAGATTCGGATATCTTTAAAGTACTTTTGTTATGTGCAGCGTTTTAGTCTCCTTTGTATGGTTATAAAATCTGACTAGGAAAAAATTAAAAATAAAAATAACAAAAGTTGTGGTTTTTGTAAAACGTAACCCCATATCGGTCAATTGTTTCAACGCCATCAAAGTCCACTTGTCGTTTCCCTGAGTCGGTACGTATGTATATATGGGTAAGAGGGGGTTTGAGGGGAAGGTAGTTCCGACCGTGTATCGTAACTCGTCTCAAGGTACACGATTTATCTACAAACAGTCAATAGTCAAAATGTATATCGTCACACATACACTGGAAGAGTTTAAGGATAGTGAAGGAGGTCGTTGGTATTCAAGTAAAAGATTCAGACAATTAGAGAGAGACAAAAAACTCATTCAAGTGAACATAGACCCAAGTTAGGGACCCAACTCTTCTAGGGGACCTCTTCCCTTACCGATGGGTGACGTCACAAGACCGGACCTCCTGTGTCAGGTACCCCAGTGTTTCTCAGTCTGTACTCACTGAAAGTAAAAGTGAACATAGGAAAGAAAAATCTAAGGTGTACATTCCTACAGTATATTATAAAGACGAAGAGACAGACTGAATGAAGTAAACATACTGTGAGATCCGAGGAGGTACACGACGTTTCCCGGAATTAAGCAAGAAAAATTACCGACTCATAATAAGGTAACATACCTGCATGGTCTAGAAGAAATAGGTAAGGAGACAGCTGCCTATAAAACCAAAGAAGGTACAAAACCACTAAAATTTGTCACGGTGTCACTGTAACCCCATGTACATATAAATGTCTGGTACAAAGAGAGACCTATATACGGGTCCTCTCCCTAACATTAAGGTTTATCACCGAGACAAAAATCAAAAAACTTCCTTAGTGGTATGAGAAGAGGTATTACTGACAGGGTTAAATGTATGGGTGGTTGTCATGTCCTCCCAAGGGAAGAGAGGTATGGGAGAGGTAGTAAACAACAAACACCTAAAAAACTAAGACCGGTAAGACTGGTCACACTCCACTATAGAGTGTCATCTAAACTAAATGTAAAGACATTATTGATAGTTACAACTTGTAGAAAAGTACACGGATAACCGGTAGACATCATACAGGCGAAACTTCTTTACAAATTAGTACAGAAGACGGGGAAAAAACTCAACCAACAAACAAAACTACTATAATTCCTAGTGTTCGCCAAACATTTAAACCCTCTGATTAGGGAATAACCAGTATAGTAAACGTGTGTAAAAGTGGGTTAGACACCCAACAGAAAAACAAAACAAATGATAAAGGAAACGATACGTTTTCGAAAACTCAAATTCATCCGACGTAAACAAATAAAAACGAAAATAAAAGTAGTAGGACCTTCTACTTAGTTTTTTCTACAACGACGCTAAATACGGTCTCTCACAACACGGACAAAAGGAGATCCTCAAAATATCACAGACCAGAGTGTATATCTGGAAATTAGACAAAACTCGAATGAAAACACACCTCGATTCCTTACTAGATTAAGGTAAAATAACGTACACCCACAGGTCAAAAGGGTCGTGGTAAACAACTTTTCTGACAGAAAGGTTGTAACACATCAGAACGGAGGAAACAGTATCTAATTAACTAATGTCCACGTACCCGAATAAAGACCCAAAAGATAGGAAAAGGTAACTAGACATAAAGATAAAAACCCAGTCATGGTATAACAAAACCACTGACATCGAAACATCATATCAGACTTCAGTCCCTCGGTTAAGGAGGTCGAAGTAAAAAAAGAAAAAGTTCTAAAGAAACCAATAAGTCCCGGAAGACACAGAGGGATGTTTAAGACTCAAAAAAAAACAAGGTCAAGATACTCTTTGTGTCAACCATTAAACCCTATGGTAACTTAGACATCTAACGGAACCATCATGTCAGGAAAACTGTTATAACTAAGAAGGTTTGTTGTTTGTATCATATAGAAAGCTATACAAATAAAAAAGAAGTCAAAGAAAGTAGTCGAAAAATATCAAAAGTCTCACATTAGAAAACAGAGGAATTCACACAAATAAGGATCCATGATATAAGAAAAAGTACGTTACCATTTACCTTAACAAAGAACTTAAAGAGAACGACTAGAAAGTAAAAATCACATATCTTTACGTTGTCTAAAGAGACATAATCAAATCATTGGACATTGAAATGGTTTAAGTAACTAATCGAGATCATCAAAAAACCGTCGTAGAAGTCCTAGAAGATACATATCATAGTACAGTAGACGTTTGTCACTCCTCAAATTGAAGAAGAAAAGGTTAAACTAAAGGGAAATGAAGAAAACGAAGAGACTAACGACTTCGATCCTGAAGGTTTGGATACAATATATTTTGTACCATTCTCACCTGTAGGAAGGGAACAAGGACTAGAATTTCCCTTACAAAAGTCACAAAGTGGTAACTCATACTACCACTCATACTAACTCATACTCATAACCAAATAGTATATACCCGAAACAATACAATTCCATACATGAGAGACACGGGTGAAAGACCTCTCAAAAATAATATTTACCTATGATTTAAGACAGTTTTCGAAAAAGACGTAGATAACTCTACTAGTATACCAAAAATAAGAAGTCAAAAACTATACCACACAGTGTAACTAACTAAACTTTCACAACTGTTCAGAACGTAGTGACCCTACTTAGGGTGAACGAGTACCACAGACTAGAAAAATTACATAACAACATATACCTAACGATCATAAAACAACTTCTAAAAACGTAGAGACAAGTAGTCACTATGACTGGACATTAAAATAAAAAAAATAAAAAAAATAAAAAACATCATAGAAGTAGACCAAAACCGTAATCCCACTACCACCGGAGTATTTTACTCAACTCTACAAAAGGAAGGAGACACTTAAAAACCTTGTAAAAGTTTTCCTATCCGTAATTGAGAAGAGATTTATAAACTACTTTAAGCGGACACTTCGGTAGTCCAGGACCTGAAGACCAAAACCCCTTCAAAAATCAGTACCAAAGTTAAAGTAATGAACACTACCCAGACAAGTGTAAGAGATAAAGAAGGTTCAAGTCAGACCCCTCTTACATTGAAAGATTCTTAAACAGGCAAAGAAGGAGTAACAGGTAAAATAACCGTATATCAACAAGTATCATCAGAGGACACTCGGAACCATAAAGACACCTCAGTCAACATTGAAGTAAAAATAAAGATTAAAATGACTAAACTCAGAAGAGGGAAAATAAGAACTACTCAGACCGATTTCTATATAACTAAAACAAATAGAAAAGTTTCTTGGTCGAAAATCAAAGTAAATAGATATATTAACAAAAGAAACAGAGATAAAGTAAACAAAGACGAGATTAGAAGTACTAAAGGAAGGAAGATGATTGAAATCTAAACGAACAAACAAACAAACAAAAAGAAAGAGACGAATAATTCCATGTTCCAATCCAACAAATAAAGTCTAAAAAGAAAAAGAACTCCATTCTAAAATAACGAGATTTGAAGGGAGAATCTTGACGAGAACGACGAAGGGTATTCAAAACCTGGTAACACGAAAGTAATAGTAAACAGACATCCATTAAAAAATTTAAAGAAAAAAATAAATAAATCACTAGGTCACCGACGAACCATGGTAAAACAAATCGGTGGTGTACAAACACAAAGAATCTCAAAAAGGGAACATCAAATAAAAATTAGAGTATCGTACACTAGTCTTTTCTACGAACTATACTAAAGTTAAAAGAATTTAAACGGTTCCGAATGGAACACCGGGTCGTAGACCAGTTAGGACCTCTTACAAGGTATACGTGAACTCTTTTTACATATTAGACGACGACAACCTATCCTACGAGATATTTATCTAACTAGGATAAACCGGGAGTGTTTACGAATTTTACAATGTGTAAACCAACGTACTGTCGATAATTTTACCGAAATAAAACAAGAATAAAAAGTCAGTAAGTAAATTCTCTAAGTGAAAGTATAAGATAAACTTCGGTAGAAGAAAGACTCGTAAGTAATGATTAAGGAACCCTTTGAGGAAGAGAAGGAGGTTCCCTGGAGTCACGAGGGAAACTAGAGGGCCGTAGTGACCAGGAGACTGAAGTAGACTGGATACTCAAGGAGGAAGGGTAAATCACATACACCAGGATGTCTTGGGGGAAAGGGTGAATCTTTAGAGGTACAGAGAGAGGTTATGACAATGGGGATGTAATCTTCCTTTTAATTCCATCGGTTCGACCGTCGATCTGTCTTTCGTACACCCTACGGGATAATATCGAGGGGGTTTAGACCTCCGTGGAGAGTTATTCCCCTTTATGATGACAGGAGAGAAGATGTTCCTTTACTTTACTTCCTAACCGAAAAGGAATGGTCGTGACATGAGGGTGTTGTATGTTGACTGAGAAAGTCGAGGAGGGGACAGTGGGTGAAGGTAGGTCTTCACCTGAACGAAGAGGATTGACGACTTACTCTCGACCGTCAGGAGATGTTTGTGACGACGAGATTTGTAACTTATACATCGTGAATAAACTAAGAGTTACGAACTAAATAAGACTCGACACTCGGAGTAAAAGATTCAGTTCAGGATCCGGAGATTGTACTTTGATAATCCGGGTGACGGTAAACGGAACCCCTGATTCGTAAACTACATGCAATAGAGTAAATAAAGAGTATTGGTTGGTCATTTTATAATAAGAGAAGAAAAATCTCTACTCCTTTCACTAAGAAGTTTCAATTTGTTGAAAAGATTCCGTGTATATAAAGATTGTTTATTCACCAAGTTGACGATTACCTGAGATCTGTCCATTTGAGATTTCAGGTTGAGAATTGGTTATTAAAAAATTCACTTTCACTTAATTTTAATTGAACTAACCTTCGGACGAACTCTCTATGGGTCCTGGATCATGTATCGATCATTCCTTTGGATACAGATTTCAACCCCGAGTTCTTTTATAAATTATTAAATATTGTTGTTTGACACCTTTTAAGACTCTCTCTACCCTTATGGTCTGGTGGACTGGACGGAGAACTCTTTGGACATACGTCCAGTCCTTCGTTGTCAATCTTGACCTGTACCTTGTTGTCTGACCAAGGTTTATCCTTTCCTCATGTAGTTCCGACATATAACAGTGGGTCGAATAAATTGAATCTACGTCTCATGTAGTACTCTTTGCGACCTGATCTTCTTTGTGTTCGACCTTAGTTCTAACGACCCTCTTTATAGTTATTGGAGTCTATACGTCACTGTGGTGGGAATACCGTCTTTCACTTCTCCTTGATTTTTCGGAGAACTACTTTCACTTTCACCTCTCACTTTTTCAACCGAATTTCGAGTTGTAAGTCTTTTGATTCTAGTACCGTAGGTCAGGGTAGTGAAGTACCCTTTATCTACCCCTTTGTCACCTTTGTCACAGTCTGAAATAAAAGACCCCGAGGTTTTAGCGACGTCTACCACTAACGTCGGTACTCTAATTTTGTGCGAATGAGGAACCTTCTTTTCAATACTGGTTGGATCTATCATATAAGTTTTCGTCTCTGTAATGAAACGACTGATTCTAGGTAGATCAGTTCCGATACCAAAAAGGTCGTCAGTACATACCTACACTCTCAACCTGACACTTCTTCCGACTCGCGGCTTCTTAACTACGAAAACTTGACACCACAACTTCTTCTGAGAACTCTCAGGGAACCTGACGTTCCTCTACGTTGGTCAGGTAAGACTTCCTCTATTCGGGACCCTAAAGAAACCCTCCTTACTACGATTTCGACTTTGAGGTCATGAAACCGGTGGAGTACTCTTCTCAACTGAGTAACTTTTTCTGAGACTACGACTCTCCCTAATCCCCGTCCTCCTCTTCCCCTGCTGTCTCCTACTCTACCGACCTACCGTAGTGACTAAGCTACCTGCACTCAAACTCACTTGAGGCCCTCAACCACTACCTGTCCCTCAGGACCGCACGACGTTAAGTACCCCAGTGTTTGTCAGTCTGTGCTGACTCGCTGACTTTACTTGACTTGATTTGTGGATAAAATGAAAAAAAGACCCCTGTAGTCTATAATAAAAAAGTTGGACTTGACTCTCTTTACAAAGTATGTGTTTCGATATATTACCTTTTATTGTACCATCTTGGATCCGTAAACCCCCTTGTGAACTTCTTAATACCTGCGAAAAGAATAATAACTAAAAAAAAGTTATTCATAATTCACCTCTTTGTCGTTCTACTATTTTCAAAGAAGGACTCATTGTCCTTATTAAGGTTTTATCTGATCGGGTGTCAATCCGGGTGGTATCGACTTAGTCTCTTGTCGTAGTAAAGACCAACTATCTACTTGTTAGACAACATTCCGACCGGTTCTTAAGACCTGAGGACACGGTAGAGACTAAGTAGACACAGTGGTCTCAGACTTAGTGTCGACACACTGGAGTTGACTAACTACTTTTTGTCTCTTTTCTTTTCTAAACCTCCTCTAACCTGACTCTTCGACTATACGAAATAAAGAATGGATGTTTAGGAACATTATAGTAGAAATACACATGACAAAGATTTTAAGTAATAATTAGAGTGTCTACAAATATACCGTTTTGAACGTCTAGAAGGACAGACAAGAGATATTTTATAGTCACAGAATCCCTATATAAAAATCGAAAGATCAGGGGTCTCTAGTAGACACTCTCTGACCAACTGAGGTCACAATTACGTTGTTAGAAGACTACCCCCAAGACCCTTACGGGGACATCGACGGACTAGCTCAGTTCCTCTGAGGTCAAAAGGATGATATGAGAATTGTTACCGTATCCTATAACAGGTAGGTTCCTGTGAAAGAATGACCACGACTCTAAAACACCACGGTATCAGAGAGGGTCCAATGGAGGTGATTTTGGATACACTCTCATTAGTTCTGAACAACCCGAAAATAGTTTTCAATAATTCTGTTGACTGAAGAGATTTCTTCGTAAAGACCCTTTTCGTAAAGAAAGAGATTTCACTCGTCTCTCTCGACCTTTCAGTCTCAAGTTCCAGTCCCACAGATGAAGTCCCCGATGTTTTCATCATCACTCCCAAGAAATTTAAAATTGTGTCGTCTATCGTCTGTACAACCCTAACGGTCGAAGAATTCGTAAGGGGTACTTACTGTGCTTTAGCTTAAGAACAACAGTCTCACGGTGTCTATTGGAGGTACCTCAGAAGTCTCTTTTAGAAGTCATTTGGGAAGATTAAATCTTTAGGTATTTCAATTTAATCAGAGACCCCTCTTAACGACCTAATAAATTTTTTTTTTTTTTTTTCTTCTTCTTCTTCTTCTTCCTTCATCCCATTCCTTATTTCTTTCTTCTTCTCTATTTAGTCTTAAGTCCGAAACAAGAAAGGGTACTCGTCTATTTCATTGGTCCGATAATTTACAGTCTGTCAACTTTGTGAACAACTTTATTTATCCCAGAAAAACCAGTTGTCCAGACTTTTGGTGTTTACTATATTCCTGAAGACATGAAATAAGATATTGAAAGAACAATGTCGAGTCAAAGGGTAGGTCCTTTACTTCGATGTCAACCAGTGATTATAGAATCTCTAATACTACGAGTGACGGACACAAACCCTGGTCGAGAACTCGTCCGCCACAAAAGAGGGATACCTCCTCGTAGGACGGAGGGTAGTGGGGATCTCCGAGGTGAAGTTTGGTGACGACTCGAAGTAGTCGTTTTTGAATAAAATCTCGGGATAATGGTCGTCATGTTAAGGTACCATATTGTTCTATTCTTCTTAACTATGTGACTTAAAAAATCTTTGAAAAAGTGAGTAAGATATTTATGAGAAACTTCCAGAGGATGTGCAGGTCGTGGTAGGATACGTGAACTCTCTGTAGTTACGCGTTTTGGTTTTAGAGATGAAATTTCTTGGAATGTGACGTCGACATTTCCTGTATTTGGAGTGTAGAAAGACGTTCCTGATGTCAGGTCCCTTGGACGAAACTTAATACTTTATTATAAGTAAAATAAACTTTGGTAACAGATTACAGTTTTTGGAAAATTCCTTCTTGTCCCTTCCTCTAACTTTTATTCTCCTTGATTGTCTCCCTTCATTTTTCATGTTTTATATTACATTAGGGTCAGATATAGTTTAATTTAAAATCTTTACCTTCTTTTACACAACCAGTATTACCCAATAAAGTAAATTGAAAAAGTAGGTAGCACAGTTATTCTTACTTATCTTTTACATAACATAAAATCAAGACAATTGATACGGGGCAAGATAAAATTCTGTGTAAATGCTTGAACAAATCAAACAGGATAACAGGTGAACAATCAGGTAAATAACTCGTAAGAAATATAAATTCTGTAACACAATTCACTAAAAGTATCATCCAATGTACAATTTAGAAGTCCATGAAGAATAGGGGTAATGTATTCACTCTTTTGTTTACGAGTCTCTAATGTACTGGACAAGTTCTAATGGGACGATCATGTACCTCTTCCGTTGTCAACGTAGATTAAGACATGAAGAAACTTGGACATACAGGATTAGATTTTTATTCCCTATTATTGTGGATGAAACATCTCTACCAGATTCATAATATTTATTATCTACTTTTCAACGATATCGTCACGGACAACGTAATTTCCGACATATTAACGATTATCAATAATATGATATATGGAGTATTCTAAAAACCCCTGGTTTTTACATCTCTGTCGACATAGTTTTGAGGTAATAAACGGGATACCGTTTCAGTTACAACAGGGGGTATAAAGACATTAATTAATCGTCAACTATAAAGGACACTAAAGGACTAAGATCATTTAAAAATAAATGAGATATCGAATCTAATTGTCAACAGGGTGACAACCTTGTTGTATTTTAGTTTATAACCCGTAGAGACAAGAATTTTATGGGAACCGATAAAGTTGAATTACTCGAGGTCAAAGGTGTGATTTTGGTACGAGTAAAGAGTATGTCTCGTCCTATCAAGACAGAGGACAACGGAATTCAGAAGTTGAAATCGGGATTCGTCCAAAAGTTCCGCAAAAGGATTCCGTTTGTTAAAGAAGGAATTCTTCTGGGAACCATAGTCGACTATTTTGTTCAAAAGTTGGTTAATCTACTGATAATGGAAGATGTTATGGAACACCCGGGGAGTAAATATGGACTAGACTGACCTAAAGATCGGACGCCACTAACTTACTGACACCTGTTCAGTAAGACCATAGATAGGGGAGTCAACATTTCTTTCGACCTGATCTACCAGTCGTTTGGGGAAGAATGAGTCATTGAAATAAGATAAGTCTCGAAAGTCTATTAAAGAAAAGAATATTTAAAGTCGTGTGCCCACCCCAAACCTCACCTTGAACTCTTATGAAATTTTGGTTGACGTGGTACTTTCTATGAAACACGTATTCCTTTTTAGTAGTTAAAACAAAAATGAGCGAGTGGTTTTTACTTTAGTTTCGGTGTTTAGAGGAAATCATGTAAGTTAGTATTATATGATATACGGGTGTGATTATTATTGTCTCTGTTTCCTCTATTTTACAAAACTTTTACTACCTTTTCCTGTCTTTACATTAACAATTTCTAATTTACACAATGTCCTTATAACTACTCTGGTCCTTTCCAAATCGGTGACTTTAAGTCCCTCCATTGACAAAACGACACGACTCTATAAACCATCCTGGATGTCATGGACCACCATTAGATAAAAAGACCAATTTTTTCTGTATAGACGAGTAAAATTCCTTTAACCTTGTAAGTCTCCCTATTTTTTTATATTTGTCACTAACGAGTGACATAGTCGGTACTTATTGGTAACAATTACAAGACTTAGTAAAGAAAGAAAACTCTAACTAACCTTGACACCGTATACGTATTACAATATCAGACTACATGATATAAAACGAATTATACCCACTGTTAATATAGAAAGGGTAGTTAGATTGTAAGAAAATACTTCACAGTTCAGTACTGATTCCGGTATAATTGGTCTTAGTTCCACCCAACTGAACAAGGAACCTTACTCCTAATAACAAAACAAAAGTCTACTTTATCATTTTAACTCGTAAACGAAAGTCATTGAGACTCTTTCTGACTTTTGGTAGAATCATAGACTTCTGACAAAAGTAGAGATCACCGGTATAGAGAATCAACGTACAGAATTCGTTAAAGAAAGTGTATGGATTGACTCGTGAAGGATCTTCCGGGATCTTCTCGGGTAAGAACCCACCTTCCGTTTACGAAACTTCAAATCTTTATTTCGTAGGTCCCCGGGACATCACGGTACCTCTCGAGTCCGTGAACACCCAGAGGACCCGTCTTCAAGTATGGACCGACAAGTGGGAACGACCGAATCACCGGAATGTGTTCAACAGGAGAAACTTTGAGCTAAAGAATGATACATTATAAAATAGGGGATAGAGTAACCCCGAGGTATTCTTAATTGTTTATATTGTGTACATTTATCGAGTCTTATATTACATTTGACGTTTTCTTTATGATCGCCCCGTTGTAGCAACAACAATAACGAAAATAACGATGGTCAGAGTATCAAGACCTCCGATCGGTTCAGATTATTGTTCCATAAATGTTCTACCAAAGAATGGGACACCTTCGTAGTGAAGGTAGAAACAGAAGTAGAAGTGGACCGTAAACACACATAAACAAAGTCACAGGTTTAAAGGAGGAAATTATTCCTACGATTAGTATAACCTAAACCCGGATTGGATTCCTAGAGTACTATAATTATTGACAAATGTAGACGTCAATGGGGTAAAGGTTTAAATCAACGTACGATCCTATGACTACCAATTCTGAAGTTATATATTTAAAGTCCTTCTGTGGTAAGTTGGGTATCCCCAATTGTAGTCAGTAAGGTACGGTTGGTCGGACAGAGGTTCGAGAACGGAGACAATCACACGTGTGACGTCCGTTACTCCCCCGAGTATCCTACCTGGGAAGAGTGACTGAGGACGGAATAATGTAGACACAAATACCATCCTATGTCGTGGTTCCGAGACATTGGTAGGTAGAAGAGTCAAGTTTCTCTACGGAATATCTGTGGATCGAACTTAAATGGACGAGATACTAAGATTCATTGACTCGAACAGTCCGTAGGTTCCACTATAAGTCCCCCCTTCATATGAACTCAGGGATTTAACAAATTGGAAAGTATAAACAATTACTTAAAAAGGTTTAGAACAACGGAAGGTTACTAATCGTACTTTATCTAAAAAATGATGGGATGAGGAATCTGGAGTAGACAGGTCTTTGATCATCTTCCCGTACCCTTCTATATTGTTACCGTTCACCTTCGGATCACTACGAAACCAGTTGAGAGAGTTTCGCTTACATCGAGAAGTAGACAAGACCCAACGGGTTGTACTACGTACCTGAATATACTAAGTGAGACACGGCTAAGATAGTACAAATAGGTAAAGAATTGAAATTCAGAAGAAAAGTTAAATAGCAGAGTCACAGACTATCAAACCTTTCGACTAAGGTCATATTGAACAACAAGACATTTTATGACACCATCTAAACTCCCAACTCCGAAGTGACTCTTTCTCTTTCTTAGTGTTGGGGTCTGGGGTACACGGACGGGTCTTATTCAAGATAGAATATATTATCGTGAAGACCTGTATTCTGAATGTCAAAAGTTGAGGATTTTCCCATCTCTTCTCTTTTGTGTTATCTTCAACTAAAAAGGAGTTCAGGACCGTCTTCACCGACCACCGTCACCCAAAACTATGTAAAACCCAGGTTCAATCTTAATTGGGAAAAAAAAGAATGAAAGATACATCAACTCATTGTATATTTTATTATTAAATTCTAATCTATATATAACCGGCACTTAACGAACGAATAATGGTCTCACATCTAAAGTTTGGAAGAGGACATCTGGAATCTTTGTCTAATATTTTGTATCAGAAATAAAAAGAAAAAAAAAAAATTAAAAAAAAATAAAAAATTTAAAATTTTAGAAATTAAGAATGTACGCAAGGGTTTGTACTTGGGGGGAGGGTGGAGGGAGGGGTGTTGTAGAGAGACCCAGTAGGGGTACGTGGTCGGGGTTCGTACGACGTGGGATGTAGTCTGTACTTGACCGCTAAGTTAAGAATGTACTGTCATATGTACAATCTTAAGGGTAAGAGAGGTTTCTTCTGTATGTCTACCGATTGTTTGTGTACTTTTTTTGTATCAGAAATAAAAAGTTGGTCAGAACTTAGTAGCGGTTCAGGACGTTTCCATCGGTCCGATCAGACGTGACAAAAACACTCTGTACAGTCACTACCATTTTTTTTTTTTCTTTTTTTCGACACGAGAGAAACAACAGGAATTTGAACAGTCTGGGTCAGAAGTCTCACACAAAATTGAAGAGTCACCGGGTCGGACCGGACCCCGAGGATTGGAAGAGTAACGAACCTGGAATGCTAGTGAGGAGTCAACTTCCTGTGGTAGCTCTTCCCTTACCACAAGACAGGCCCCCGGGGACCTGGGAGAGTCCCCACGTGTACGGGAGAGTCCTGGTGGACAGACCCCGTCGCCCCGGGTACAGATACTTAGTCTCGTGGACACTGGTCCCCTGTCTCGAGTTGACTAGACGTGAGAGGGGAAGCCCACATCTAGCCGAGTCCTCGAAGGGTCGTGGACGGACCCGGTCTTCCTCTCCTCACACAACTCCTCATCTCACCTGACACACGGGTGTCCCAACAA
This sequence comes from Capra ibex, assembly GCA_006410555.1. NCBI lineage: Eukaryota > Metazoa > Chordata > Mammalia > Artiodactyla > Bovidae > Capra > Capra ibex. Next base: position 2,078,947 of record SJYO01010944.1, read on the forward strand.
CGGTATACCAGGACCAAAGACTCAGACCCACCGTCGGTGCATCGGGTGGATAGGGTGAATAAGTAGGGAGGGGGTAGGGTGGGAACCGGTGGTGACTAAAAGAGAATGAAGGAACATCAAAAAACCTGAAGGGGTCACCGTGACCACCATTTCTTAGGTGGGCAGTTACGTCCTCTGTATTCTCTGGGTCACAAGTCAGGGACCTAGTCCTTCTACGGGACCTCCTCCCGTATCCCGTATCGGGTGAAGTCATGAGAACGGACCTCTTAGGGGTGCCTGTCTCCTTGGACCGCCCGATGTCAGGTACCCCAGAGTTTCTCAACCTGTGCTGACTTCACTGGATTGTGATCGTCTTCACTATATTAGGACTGGTTAAAAATGGTGAAGAGGTTTCGTCACCAAGAGTTACCTAAGGCACTAATCGCTTTAGTCATAGGGGACCCCAGAAGTCCGGATGGGTTAGTCCTTGACACCTCCGCCCCAGGTCGGTCGACATAAACTCGTTCGAGGCTCCACTACGATTATGTGTGAGTTTAAACTCGTCGTGACTAAACTTCGTCATCAAGAATTGGTATCGACGATTCATGTTGTAGACCTCGGGACCACCACCGACCCCACCCCCCCGCCCCCCTCCCTTCCCCCCAACCCCTAACAGAAGGGATTGGGTATAGCCAACCTAGTCTTATAGACTCGCACCCAAGACTCGTCCCTATAAAAATTGTTCAAGGAGTCCATTAGATTGTCCGGTTATCCTAACTCCTGGTGACACGGGTTAGTTGTCTTGGATGTCTAAGATATGACGAGTCCCCTCGAGAAGACATTGAACACAACCTACCCTTACCTGGGTCAACGGTCCCGACACCCGAGGGTGGGATTAAGTGGACCTCGTCGATTCAAAATAGACAAAAGGTAGGAAGCGAAATCATATTGCAAAACAGACTTGTTTCCAACGACACCGAGTTTTCATGTTTGTAATTAAGAGACTTCTCATTATTTAACATTTTCGGTTCTCGGGGAACAAAGGAAGATTAAGGTAAAATACCTCTTCCACTCTGTCATTTTATTTATATACACCTCGAATAGTCCTTTCTTATCGTCGCCCTCCGAAAAGTACTCCAATATCCTTTAGACTCCAAAACCTTTCCTGACTTCATGTACCTTTGTAAACACACCCTTCAGGTCCTTACACTAGACGGTAAGGTTGACGAGTTACGAAGTGATTAGACTAGGACATTCTGAGGTACGAGTAATCTTGTATTTAATATAGTAGTGTCTAATTTTTGTACAAGTGGAAAACCTTTTATTAGTACCATACTTCCATGTTTCATCTCTGTAAAAAGGGACTAAAACCAATCGGTCTTAGTTTGGAAACTCGTTTTTAAATTGTATTTCATGTCTTTATGAATTTTATTATTCTGCTATCGGTTTCGTAGGTAACCGAGTATGTCGGGTGTAACCCTTAAAAATTACCTTTTATTTTGCGACGTTGACTTTACTAAAATGTTAAAATTTTATAAAATTTAGGTAAATAAAATTAACTTCGTCACAAACATGTATTTCTACGGTTCCATGTACTTTTCCTTATTTGTATTTTACACCGGTCGGAGTAATTAGTTCCATATATCCATAAAATCTTGTGTCAAACTGAGAGAGAGTGTGTGTGTCTGCGTGTCTGTGTGTATGTGTGCGTCTGTTTCTGAACCATTTTCAGAAACGGTCGAAAGTGTTGCTCCTTGAAAATTTATGGGTCATCCAGGGACCTTTTCCTTTGAATGATTCCTATTTTAGATCGCACAATCTCCGTCAATGGTACGGCTACTACCTGTACTCAAGACTCATTCGTGTTTTTGTTACTTGTCACAAATTTAGGTCTTTCTATACTTTTGTTTACGGACTACTTACAGTACTCACAGTCGACTTGTCTACCTTTCTTCTTACTTGGACGTCCCACCCCTCCGTCTCCACGACGGTTTCCACCACTTTTGTCCTTCGAAGTCAACCATCCTATGTACCAATCCTTATATCATTATTGTCACAAGTAATATCCACGGAGGAAGGAGGAGGGGACGTTGTTAGTGGGGTATTTTGAGAGTATTTTATGTAACAGGAAGGTCGAAAGAAATACATATGGGACGAGATCTTTGAGTTGTTTTCTCGTTTTAAAGAAGACGGTCTTCCCTCTCAATTTCGAAAAAGAAATAGTCCCTTACTCTTTAGTCCTTTCTGTGTGTTTTGTCTTATTTACGGTGCGAAGAAAGTAGGACTTAGAGATGGCGACCTTCTAGTCTTTGTGACACTGAACTGAATTCCCCGGAAAATAGTACCGAAAACTTGGTGAATTCCTATTCCTGAAATGGGTAAGTCCAATGGTTACGGGGTTTCGTTCGTATCCCGTAAATCAATCTTCTCCTGTGTTGTATGAAACTTAAAAGACTAAGAGTCTCAAGGATGGTCCCGAAGTTAGTTTTAAGGGGTGGTAGACCACGCACACACACACACAAATTACTCTAAAATTTAGTGTCCATTCAATACATATGGAATACACGTTGAAGGGTGTTATAAAAGTTTGTAAAAATCGTCACCTTAGACAAATGTATAATTAAGATTACCGGTTTGGTGTCAAATGTGTTGTCTAATTTCATCTTGACGTGACTGGTGATTACCCGTCCCTCCCTGAAGGGACCACCAGGTCTTCAATCCTACGGTACGAAGGTGACGTCCCCCGTGTCCAAGTTAGGGGTCAGTCCTTTGATTCTAGGGTGTACGACACGACACTCCACTTTTTTACTTTTATATATATTTATTTTATCCGTCTTTCGAGTCTGACGACCTAGTGGAAAGGAAATAGGATATTTCACTGGAACTTATAGAAGGTACTTCGTAGTCCTAAATTTCAAGAACCTTATAGTGACAAGATTATGGAAATGAGAATATACACGTATATATTAGGGACATATACGTATATAACGTAAATATAACATATATATACAACACGTATTAATAACGTTATATGGTACTCACGTGTACCTTGTGTAGACATTTTAATCATGTTTACTGCCTATCAACTCATTATCGTCGATAAATGATACCTTTCGTCAATTACATAGGTACATGGACGATGTTCTGTTAACTAAGTAGAGAGACATTGGATCCGTGATAAGGGTATCTTTAACTGAACGGGGAGTTAAAGAGTGGAATGAAAAGTGAATTTTTGTCATCTTGAAAGGGACTAAAAAGAAACAATAACTCGATGTTGAATATTTCATGTGTTTAGAGTTCCCATGTGAAGATAGGGACAATGGATGGATACTTGTATGGACACATAAGGGGTGTATCTACTGTGACCTCTTGTAAAGTCGTGGGGTCTTACAAGGAAGGTTCAGTTGTAGTAGAGATCTTCCATTATTAAGAAGATTGGAGATTGTACCTTTCAGTCAAAACGGACAAAAACTTGGATATATTGGGTTTCGTATGTCACACTCCAAAAACGAAACCCAAAGAAAGCGAGTCGTATACTCTAAGTAGGTTCACGTACATACACTATGACCACGTACCACTACTGGAACTGAAAGTAAAAGTATTCTTGTTTTCAATGAACTGGAAATATGGAAAAGGGATATAGTTCGAAGTAGAGTCTTATATAGTAGTCGTCGTAAATCTCCGTTTTTCTTGAAAACAACAACAAATCAGCGATTCAGTACAGGCTCAGAAAACGCTTGGGTACTAGACATATCGGGTGGTCCGAGGAGCCAGGTACTCTAAAGGGTCCGTTCTTATCACTCCACCCAACGGTAAAGGAAGAGGTCTCTCAAAAACGAAGAGGTCCCCTAGAAGGGCTGGGTCCCTAACTTGTGCGAAGAGGATGTAACGCCCATCTATAAAAAACTGGAGACTCGGTGGACACTTCGGGTTTTTCTTGAAATCCTAGAATTTTTATAGATCAAGTCATTACAGTTTCTGTCCGGATTCTAGTACGGGAACCAGGAACCCTTTCGGTCCTGAGGGTAGGTTCTCTGAGAGGTACTGGAGGAAGAGGACAGAGAAAATAAAGGAAAGGGAGTAAATATTAAGGATAAAAAAAAAAAAAAAAACTCTTCGTTATCCGTTCGAGTAGAAGGGACAACCATTAGAGGACTCGTTGTACCGAATTTGAGTAAGAGTGAAGGGAAAACAGGGTTTGGGGATGACCACGGAACGTAGGATTAGGTAGGAGTCCTGAACCTTTAGAGAGAAAGTCATGTAGTGAGATACTTTTAGGGGTAGTGGTACGACTAATGACTATTGAAAGGTCGATACAAAATTTGACTTGTAGGGACCACCGAGTCTGTCATTTCTTAGGTGGACGTTACACCCTCTGGACCCAAGTTAGGGACCCAGTCCTTCTAGTGGACCTCCTCCCGTACTCTTGGGTGAGGTCATAAGAACGGACCTCTTAGGGTACCTGTCTCCACGGACCGACCAATGTCAGGTACCCCAGTGTTTTCTCAGTCTGTAATGACTCGTTGATTCGTGTCGTGTTATGGTCCACCGTGTCACCATTTCTTAGACGGACGGTTAAGTCCTCTCCTCCTTGTAAACGTTGGAAAAGTCCCAACGTTTCTCAGTTTGTTCTGACCCGTGTGTACACACGAATTTGCGAACAAAAGGTCGTATAGAAAGATCGATGTATCAAAGTCTAAATACTCTGAAAACTAAGGTAGATGACCTTTACGACAGGACAGATTGAAAGGTATTGAAAGGGTGGAGTGACATCGAAATAGTAAAAATTAGACCTAGATACAAGAAGATATAAACAAGGTAGAAGTCTAACCAAGAATGAAGTGTAGTAGATTATCTAACTTTAATATTTTAATATTTCTGTAGACTGTCATAGTTGTCGGGTACCACTGACTGGTGTTTATCATTATTTTTGTTGTTTGTAAATGTATCATAAATGATACACAGCTCGTGTTAAATGAAATGTGTATAATAAATTAACAAGGTTGATGGGAGATATTATCCATGGTATCAATTCTTAAGACAAAATATCTACTCCTTTGACTTCGTTTTTCTTCATTGAGTAGATTCAAGTATTTAGACCAATCCTAAACTTAAATCCCCCACACCAAGGTTTCAGTCTAAAATTGATGGAAGGTTTCTACTTCTACCACACCCACCCATATTTTAATTTTCTTCAGTAGAATCTCACGAAACTTATTTAAAAGTCCCTTTTAAACTTCTCTGAAGGTCCTACCAGTCATTATATCGTCTGTATCCTTAAATCAGACCGTTTGGTAGACCTTCGGTCACTATCTACCTATTTTGCTTCTTCTAAAGATCTCCGAGTCTTTGTCGACCGAAGTACATTCTTATCTTCTTTACTTTAACTCGTAAGTTGGTCACAACGTTCCTGTTTAACGACTATATTTTACTACTGAGTAGATCTCTTTTCCTACAGACCCCAATCAGGTCTTGTTAATGAATCTGGTTCAACCAAAATATCCAATATATTACCGTCGGATATGTAAAAATTTTTATTTTTACGATCGAGTAACAAAAGATATTATATAATTTAACCAACTTGATTTACCCGTTTCACTATCTAAACCGTCTTTAATTTGACATACATTAAAGAAGTTCTTATATGTGTCATAAATTAATAAAGATATAATATGTAACTCGGATCGTATCCTAAAAGTGTAAAAAGTATAGTCTTAACGACTCAAGTGTACTCTAAATGTCACGTTAATTTTATCACTACCTACCAACGTTGGATAATCCTTTTATTATCAGTTATAAATAATTTAGAAGTGATACACAATCCGGAAGGAGATTCACGAACTACGGTAAGTCAGGAAATATTCTAAAATAAACCTTTTACAATAAGGGTAAAATTTTATTCTTTTAACTCTCAGAATCTTTAATATGTTGTCCAAGTACCACTTTATTTATCATTTCGACCTTGAGTTTAGTTAAACAAACGGAGATCTTGGTTTCCATTATATAATAGGTGGTATGATCTCTGTCTGGGCCTCTTCCGTTACCGTGGGGTGAGGTTATGAGAACGGACCTTTTAGGGTACCTGCCTCCTCGGACCATCCGACGTCAGACACCCCAGCGACTCAGTCTGTACTGACTCACTGAAGGGAAAGTGAAAAGTGAAAGTACGTAACCTCTTCCTTTACCGTTGGGTGAGGTCATAAGAACGGACCTCTTAGGGTCCCTGCCCCCTCGGACCACCCGACGGTAGATACCCCAGCGTGTCTCAGCCTGTGTTGACTGTGTCGAATCGTCGTTGAATCGTCTCTGTCTGGTTCTCTCTGTCTTGACTCTGTCTTGACTTGTAAACTTGGACCTACATAATACAACCACGTTTGTATTAACGCCCACGTCTGACACTTAAAAATTTAGTAAAATTGATCCGAGTTTATGTAGAAATAATTAGTTTTATCCTTGGTAACGTTAGTTGTGTAAAAACGGTTGTTCTTTGTTCAAAGAAATAAGGACATGGTATTTTTAAGTACGAAGTCCTAAACTACTTGAGAACTTTTCGTAAAAGACGGAGGACGACCAACACCTTCAGAAAAGGGATGTTTTATAACAGTTCTACGAAATTCTTCACTGTCAACTGTTCTCCAGTCCACTTATACCACCTACTACGTTTTAAAGTTTCAGGTTAAATAAGTTGAAACCCTTGTGACTAACATGCCGAACGTCAACCCACAACAACATCTCTTCTTAACCCGGAAAAGACAACTGGTTATGGCCGATGTCCTGAACGTCAAAAACCACGTAACGTAGTTAAACAACTCGTATGAAGAGTCTACATTACCAAAGTGGTCCTAAGTCTTTCGACATCGCCTAGTCTAGTCCTCGTTTGTTGGTTTGCCACTGGTAATGGAACAAAACCACATTCAAACCGAAATCCTTCATAGGACCTCCAACAGAGTCAGATTTGTGACTCACCCCACACCAGTTAACAGTATATGCTAAGTGAAATGTAGTGTCTAGTGTTAGTCTAGCTCTTTACCAAACAACAACACATCTTATTTTCGTTGCTAAAAAAAAATTAACGTCAGTCGAGTACTCCGTAGGTGAATAGTTTGAAAAAGTGGAAAGGTTCAACGAAGTTTACGGCTTACTGGTATCTTGTCAACTACAACTCATGAACCCGTCGAGGAGTATATCAACATTCTCTTAGTCGAAGTTACTAGGAGAGTTAACCAGTAACCGTTGAAGGTTACCGACCCGTGATGTCAGGAGTAGAAGTTCCGAGATCAGAGGCAACGTTTTGAAGGACTTCGTGGTGGTGTGACATACAAGTAATCATCAAGGACCCGGTTTACACAACAACAACGTAAGAACCGACCGAAATGTTGGGTAAAACTTGAACTTATTCTTTTAGCGAGTTTATACGAAAACTAGATTGTATTAAAGGGATCAGATTTTATTTATAGTTTATTTATCGTTAATTATTCAGTAATCGTCTTTTTGTATTTTGGTCTTTATACGTAATTTTACTACATATTGTATTGACGTAAATAAATTATTACATAAGGTTAGTGTTTGTCGTTTCAAGTTGTTACGTTTTGACGTTAATGAAGACGTGGTTGAGTTTTATCTTCGTTATGATTAAATTACCTACGATTACTTTACCGATATATCTCGAGACTTTACAAAATAAACTCTAATAGTCTCGTATTAAGATGAAGGGGGTGTATGGAAGATAACACTACGAGTTATGGACGTACTTTTTTTAGAGACCAGTCACTAATACGGATACTTAGGTAATCTTTACTTATCAAGGTTTATATAGAAGACGACAAACACGAAACATTTGATGAAAGAGAATAAATTAGAGTAAAATACTAGTGTTAGAACTTTACATTCAGTCCCTAATAATACGTTTTCGGGTCAGTGCCCTTTCCTGAATCTCCAGGATCAAGTGTCGTTCTGTTACTATCTTCTAGTGGTGTTATCTTGGGTCTCGATGACTAGGAGTTAGAACTGGGTCCAGAACGAGGAATCAAAATAAATTTAACTCAGAGAAAGGAATCGTATACGGAGGTCATAAATGAGTCGAGACACAGATTGGGTTTCTTCCAGATGTCTTTTGTATTTAACTTTCTTTTGTTGTTCGAAAAGACGGACTTATCGACTTTAAAATTTCTATGTCATTCTACCCAAAATGGTGGATTAATACTGTAGTAATTCACTCGAAATAATAGTAACACTCACGGGGTCTTTCATGTTATGAAAGATTCATGTTCGAAAGTCTGTTTTCGTTTGTACTCAACCAAAAAAAAAATTCAACCAGATAACGCGGGGAGAATTTTCTAGTTCGAAAGTGTAGTCGTGTGGACTTAGGTCTAGGATTGGAGTTGTACATAATAATCACCATCGCCGTTCAATCTAAGTTTAAGAGGTCTGGAATCAAAGGAGTGGATATCTTTACTAGATTGTTATAGACGACAAATCCTATCAACACTTATAATTTATTTAGTGTATTCCATAAGTTTATCATGGATTTGGTCATATTTATTATTGACCATAAATAATGTAATGGTAGTAGTAATAGTTTCAAAATTTAAAATAGATATTCTCGTAACCAACATTATGAAGGATAAAATATGGTATTTCTTTCCTATTCCAAAGTTAGGTTGGTACGGAACGGTAACTGATATTCTACGTAGTTTAAGTTATTAAAATTGTTTCACTTTTTTTTTTTGGAAAGTAGAATTCATGTATTTTATGTCATGTCCACACACACACACACACACACACACACACACACGAAAGTTTCTAAATTTGAAGTCTCCTGTAGGTTGATCAGGTGAGACTTCCTCTAGTCGGGACCCTAAAGAAACCTTCCTTGCTACGATTTCGACTTTGAGGTCATGAAACCGGTGGAGTACTCTTCTCAACTGAGTAACCTTTTCTGAGACTACGACCCTCCCTAACCCCCGTCCTCTTCCCCTGTTGTCTCCTACTCTACCGACCTGTCGTAGTGTCTGAGCTACCTGCACTCAGACTCACTTGAGGCCCTCAACCACTACCTGTCCCTCCGGACTGCACGACGCTAAGTACCCCAGTGTTTCTCAACTTGTGCTGACTCGCTGACTTGACTTGACTTGACCTAGTAAATCAAAATTGATTTAACAGGGTTTCTTTCAAATTCTCGTCAAAAGACAGGTTGTTTCACTTTAAGAAAGTTGTCATGTTAGTTTTACAAGATTCCCTGTCTCGTGAGACACACGAAGAGATCAATCATATAAAAATTTGAATACTTACGATAAAAGTATTACCCGTACACGAGTATCCAAAAACACTACCCGATTACTATATATAACGATCATTGTTTATTTATAAAGACGATACAGTAAACTTTTCATTTTGTATAAGAACAAATATTGGTCTATTTATGTGAACGTCTACAAAAGGGCATTTTTCTTCCCTATAGATCACTTAAAGTCCTTGAAATAACCTTACTGTTTCAAGTTTGACGACGGTTTCGGTTGTGTATTCCAAATATATATCTGTCTCTTGTCTAAAACGACACAACAACTCCAAAAATAAAGAACCAAGTGCAAAAGGTAATGACGAACCAGTCATCGGTACTTCCTAAGTCCCACTAAAGTGAGTTATTTGCGGAGATCAGGGGATAGGAGGAGAGGATTGAAATAAGTTTTGATTCGTGTTTAGACTTGGTTCTCATTTATAGATCTCTTGTGTCGTTTAGTAATCTCTCGTTATAATTTGAACAGAACGTATAAACTTCTATTAGATTATATATTCGATAGAAACCTTGTTCCTGAAATTCCAAATTACTATAGTACTGTACTGAGATCATATTGATTTAGAGAGTACTGTCAACTAAGTCTTAACATGTGTGAAAGCGATAGTGTCATTAACTGTTCTAGTTTACGTACCTAGGTCAGGTCCTACAAGAAAACAACCTTCATTTCTATGTACTATATCGTCATCAATAAAATGATTGTGCCGAGTGGTAAGAGTTTACTTCCGGAGTAAATAGTACCTGTGAACGTCACTCAAATTTTGCTTTCCTCGAAAGTCTTGTTGTTGAATGTCATTTACTGTTTTTAACTTTGTACTTTACAAAAGATTTGTAAAACACTCAAAAATTTAAACAAAATAAAATTTCACACAAAATTTTACGAGAAGAAACCCCTTATCTTATGTCTCTAACGATCCTGACACTAAGGACAAAATTAAGATCTAAACTTTCCATCTGTTAGAAACTTCCACGTGAATTTCCTCACTGACATTTAGTGACTTAGATTTTACTGAAACTAATATTTTACCTTGGAGTTTGTATACACGGTGATTCTTATTTTTATATGATCGTTAGTTTAATACTACGTGGTAGTTAATAACGTACAGTTAAAGACTCTTCAATTTTACACTTTTATACTTATCGAATCTAACTGTTTTATACATCAAAGGTACTATTTTACATCGGTGTAGTGGAGTCTTCGTAAGTTTCTTTTGGTGTATATCTCTATCAGTCCCTTGAACTAATGAAGTCCTCCGTATTTCCTCGAGGGTGTATTGATGCCTACGAAATCTTAATGAGATACTTTATCTAGGAACTAAGACATGGGATCTTCAAGTTCTCTAGAAGTGGTGAGTGAGAGAAGATGGACGGTCACGTTTAAGGTCTCGTTTCTTTTATAAGTGTCGAATGTTCTGACCTACGAACTTACAGGGGACGGTGAAAACGTGTTTCTTCTAAGTTTTTTCTTAAGATTAAGAGTAAATCCATTTTAATGAATATTTCCATAATGTTTCCCTCCAGATTTCTTACTATTTAGTGACTATAGAATCTTCTTGGTACTGGATATATCCGAAAGTATAAGACCTTGGTATACTCTCAAAACAAGAAAGTTCCGTTCACTTACAAAGTTTAGAGGGAAAAAGGGTGGTCGGTGTAAAATTAAGTAATTCGGTGTAACCCTGTTCATATTACATGATACCCCCTATCCCTCTACCTCTTGTTTATGACTTTTGGTATAAGGTTTCCTAACACGACACACGAATCAGTGGTGTCAGTATAGGATGAGAAACACTGGGGTACCTGACACCGAGTGGTCGGAAGAGACAGGTACCCTAAGAAGTCCGTTCTTATGACCTCACCCAACGGTACAGGAGGGGGTCCCATACAAGGGTTGGGACCGGAGGTTAGGTGAAGAGAAAGTAACCGTCCACCCAAGGAATGGTCAACACGGTGGACCTTTTGAGTTTAGTTCTGTCAAGTAGGTTTATCAACTCATAAGCTCCCGATCGAACTGTTCTCATTTTCTCGGTATGTGTGTGTGTGTGTGTGTACGTTTTGTCCAGTACCTTTGTTCTCACAATTGTTGATCACCATTTCCTTCTTTTACTTCAAATAAACTTACATAACATCTATATTATGTTCTTAGACTCTTGGAAAAAGGTATGAAGATCGTACAAACCTACCTCTTCCGTTACCGTGGGGTGAGGTTATGAGAACGGACCTTTTAGGGTACTTGCCTCCTCGGACCTTCCGACTTCAGGTACCCCAGCGACTCTCAACCTGTGCTGACTCACTGAAGTGAAAGTGAAAAGTGAAAGTATGTGACCTCTTCCTTTACCGTTGGGTGAGGTCACAAGAACGGACCCCTTAGGGCCCCTGCCCCCTCGGACCACCCGACGACAGATACCCCAACGTGTCTCAGCCTGGACTGACTTCACTGAATCGTCGTACAAACCTCTACCCGTTCGGGATAAGAGAAGGGTCCACCTTGTCACCATTTCTTAGGGGGACGGTTACATCCTCTGCGTTCTCTACGTCCAAGCTAGGGAGTCAACTCTTCTAGTGGGCCTCGTCCTTTGTGGTTGGGTGAGGTCTCAAGAACGGACCTTTAAAAGTACCTGTCTCCTCGGACCGTCCGATTTCAGGGACCCTATGGTTTCTCAAGTCTGTCCTGACTCGTACGTGTGTCATGTTCGCGACAAGATGTCCCACTCTTTGTTCCGTTAGTCGTCGTCGTAAGAATTTATCGAGGAAGAAGAGTGAAGGGTCATTATTTACTCTAAAGACTTCCCTTCCTTTAAAATCGTGTAGTAGAGAGGTCCTATATGAAAAATCTTTGTTTTAAGAAGATTTAAAACATCTGCAATATCTTCACGACAAGTATAGGTCGTGAAAGTATAAACTTATGAAGTCACTTCTTCTTTTCTGATTTAGTTGAATGTAAATGTATCAGGCGGTTTAAAGGTATTTGGATACACTCGTCTTTCAATTTTTCAACGGGGGTTTGACTCGTCTAAGAAGTGTAAAAAGAAAATATTTAAAAAGAGGAAAGAATTTTTTTTCTTTGTCGTAGTTCTTTTTTACACGTCTTTGACACATGGATAAACTACACACGATTGTCGTTTAGTGTTACTTTGGATTGAAGGTCACACGGTTTGATGTGTCTTGGGACTTTATTGAAGTCGACTTGACACTCCGTTTCCCAAATCCAACGAAAATTCAAATTACAAATTCCTCACACTTTTCTTCCATTATCGTAACACACTATATATTATCGAAAAAGTTTAATGAAAATTTGAGAAAAAATAAAATTTGATATACATGTGAAAATATACGTACTAAGATAGTAAAAACTATCTAAAGTCACTGAATGGACTCGACGCCTTGGACTCCTAAAGCGTATATAAACCTCAGGTACAGGAAATTGAGTGACCCACGGAGCATCTCGTTTTCTCGACATACGGATTGGTCATAACGATAACAAGAAACACATGGCGTGTCACCGGGACTCTTGGTCTCCTATCTTCTCCGGAGTGTTTGTGAAGACCCCGAAGGACGGTACTCCTTCCTCGCGAGAGAGGATAAATTGTTGTCTTCCTTTTAAAGACGAGTGACTGGAGTCAAAAAACAATTATGTGAACCACGATACGAGGGTTCATTTCTTAATTGAGACTATACTTTATTTTTAAGGAGAATTCTAACCCCGTTGTAAGTTTTTTTACTATACTAATTTTCCTGTTCTAAAGAAAGTTAAGTACTTTTTATAGGAGGATTTTATTATAAATATACCGGGTTTTACTTTGATTACTAAAATTCTTTGTCTCGGGAGGATCCCGAACAAGGTTCAGAAGATTTATATCTTCTATAATGAAATTTATGTTAAACTCGTGGGACGAAAGGGACTTCCGTCGGTAACAGAGGGTAGGGAAATTTACGTCACCCAGAAGACACACTCAAAGGAATTGAAAACTGTCCTTTGTAGGACAACATCCAGTCAATCAGAATTTAGACAATTCATGGATAATACGAAAAAGCATAGAACTAAAATAAATTAGAAATGTTGGGACTCTATGTAGATAATTATAGAGGTACAAATTGCTATTCCTTTGTTTTTTAGTGTCTCCAATTTATTTTACAATCTCTGTTTAATATAAATAAATAAAGATACAAAACAACAAGAACGACAGTACTGGAAAACCAAAATTTGACTTCATATCAATTAAATATTACAAAGTCCCTATATCTCTCACTAAGTGAAGTATCTATACATGTAAGAAAAAGTAAAAAAAGAATATCCAATAATTTTTATAACTTATATCAAGAGAAACGACATGAGATCAGGAACCAATGGATAAAATACGTACCATCAAACATAGACGATTAGGGTTTGAGTAAATAGGAAAGAGGGAAAGGGGAAGCCATTGGTATTCAAACAGAAGACATAGACACCCAGATAAAGACAAAACATATATTCAAGTAAACATAGTAAAAATTCAATTTCCTAATGGTAAACCTGAGTCAAAACAGATTAAGGTATTAGATAGATTAGATAAGATCAAAGTATTTTAGGACGGGGATTGATACGTACTAAGTCTCCTTGAAACGATTCTTGGTACCTCGTGTTGATTGGAAATCGTCACCATTTATTTAAGTTGTATATTTATATCCTTATTTTTTTACTCTCTGTCTCTCTCTCTTTTATCATCTTTGTCAAGTTGACCTCTGTTTAATCGGTGGTCAGGACTCTCAATCGGAGATCCGACATGTGAAATGTTTCTTCTTTTATCTCGGATTTCATAACTTCTATATAGGAAGAGACCCTATTACCTCCAAAGATATCGTTTTCTGGCATACATCTACTTAGAAATCGTCTCGAAACTAACCCGCTACCACTCAAGACACCATGAAGAGTTGAAAAACACGTATCGTTAGTGGACCCTAGAACAAGTGGATATCTAAGACCGAGACCCTCAGACTTTGTCTGGGTCCTAAGACGTAAGATTGTTCGAGGGTTCACTACGACTACGACGACACTAGGTTCCTGGTGTGTAACTCATCGTTCTCAGATCTCCTTTAGTAATTGGTCCCGAAGTCTCTCTTATCATGATCTTTGGTTTGAGGTGGTGAATTAGTCGTATACTTAATTCCATTTACAGAAATGGAGATTTGACAAAGAAACAGTCATTTCACCTTTAATACTATTATAATTAATCGTAAGATACGGTCCGTGACAATATTTACGTATTATAATTGAGAAAATTATAAATGTTATGAAATTAAAATGATAAGTACTACTACTTTTACAATAGTATCTTTCGAGTTTGTTGGACGTGGGTTCGGTACACTGATCATTCACCGGTTCTCATTTAAGTGTAGGATCAGTCGAATCGAGTCCTCAGGTGATAAACGTTGGTGTGGAATCACCTTGTGTATACCTTCAGGACGGTCGTCCGTACATTTCATGGTGTAACTCACGGGTCATTTAGACTCAAGATGAAGGAAAGAGGATGTCGTTCCAACCAACGGGAATTCGTCTTAGATGAATGTTGTATTTTAAATCTTTTACTATGGTGAAACATCCTACGTAAAAAGTGTAACTAGAGAGACCACCTGAAAAGAAATCGATATACCTTAGACGTTACAAATCTCTAAACGTACCTAACGATGACAACTGTCTTCCGCGACAAAACTAGAGAGAACGTAGTAATGAGCTAGGTATACAAAGGGAAGAAAGATCTTCAAGGTTTTTTAAGACGTTGTGTATCTTTTATCGTAAACGATGTCAATACTGAAATATACAACGGGAATCTTTTTATTTCTAGATCGGAATAATTTATGTTTTGTCACCATCGAATAACTTGTTTCTAAATAGTTACAGAACAAAATATCTTTCGAAAGGACTAAAAAATTTTTAAAAGTAACAAAAATATTTAATTTTTGATGGAGAAAATTTTTTACATTGACAAAACAATTTTGATCTTTGTTATCTTTTTCATGAAACGTAGGTGACGTAACGTATATTTGAATAGATGGTACTTGTCTGAATATATCCTTTATACTGACTCACTTTTACTACAATATATGGTATTACTGTCTTATCAAATGAAGATCTTTCTCGAAGTTTATAAAGTATAAGTTTGAAATAATAATTATATAAGATTTCATATTTTCAACAAATAGAAGAACTACAGTGACGATTTCTTACTACTACGTGAAAAACACCTCCCTTGAAAGACCTTTGTCTCGAATATAAAGACCTTTATAAAGAGAGTATACTATCTTAACAAAGAGAAAAAGAAAAGATGTCGTCCCGACGAAGAACGGTGTAGACAGAAAACTATTTCGTGTGACACCGTTAAGGGTTAAAAATGTCATTTACACAGGACCCATTTACGAAAACACCTCTTTGTCTACTACTATTAGTTGATTAACAGAAATCCCCTTTTATACTTTTTATTATTTCTTAAAAAGAAAATTCTCATACTCTACGTCACTACTAGATCTCTATTCACTATGGTCTAAATAATGAAATAAAAATTAATTAATTACATAAACCAACTTGACCCAGGTGTACCGACGTGTGTCCGAGAGAGATCAATGTTACTATCCCCACAAAGACAAACAACGTCACGTGTCCGAAAAATAACGTCACTGAAAAGAACAACGTCTCGTGTCCGAGACCCGCGTGTCCAAGGTTATCAACACCACGTCCGTATCATCAGCACTACGTACCCGAAATTAACGAAACTCCGAACACCTTAAACAAGTCTGGTCCCTAACTTTGAGGTAGAGAACATGGTGGTCCTCGTAGATTCAACAACACAAAAAAAAAATTTTAAATTTAAGATTACTAATTTTGTCGTACCATGTCTACGTACCCCCGTTCCTACATGTTGTCTCTTGGGTCTTTATTTAAGTTTTGGTATATCGTTAAATCTTATATTTTCTCCCCGTTGAGTTAGGGCAACTCTTATAGTTATTATAAGTCATTCATCACAACTCTGTTAAAACATCAGTGAACTTTTGTTTGACCTATGTATGTCCTGTGAAATGTGGTTGACATTTAAATAAATAAATAAATTATATATAAGTTTCGAAATTAATAAGAGTTTATTCACCAATAAAAAAAAATTAAAACGTTATAACATAACCAAAACGATATGTAACTGTAATTAGACGGTGTCCACATGTACACAAGGGGTAGGACTTAGGGGGAGGGTGGAGGGAAGGGCATGGTAGGGAGACCCAGTAGGGTCACGTGGTCGGGGCGGTAAGGACGTAGTACGTAGTTTGGACCTGTCCACTAAGTAAAGTGTATACTATAATATGTACAAAGTTACGGTAAGAGGATTGAGTAGGGTTTGAGTGGGAGAGGGTGTCTCAGGTTTTTTGACAACACACAGAGAAAACGACAGAGCGTATGTCCCAATAGTAATGGTAGAAAGATTTAAGGTAGTCAAGTAAAGTAAAGTCAGTGAGTCAACACAGGTTGAGAAACACTGGGGTACTTAGTGTCGTGTGGTCCGGAGGGACAGGTTGTGGTAGAGGGTATATATACGTAATAATATGACATAACCACAAAAAGAAAGACCGAATGAAGTGAGACATATTATCTGAGGTCAAAGTAGGTGGAGTAATCTTGATTGAGTTTACGTAAGAAAAATTACCGACTCGTTATGAGGTAACACATATACATGGTGTCGAAAGAATAGGTAAGCAGACGACTACCTGTAGATCCAACGAAGGAACAGGACCGATAATATTTATCACGACACTACTTGTAACCCCATGTGCACAGAGAAAGTTAAGACCAAAGGAGCCACACATACGGGTCTTCACCTTAATGACCCAGTATACCGTCAAGACAAAGGTCAAAAATTTCCTTAGAGGTGTGACGAGAGGAATCACCGACATGATCAAACGTAAGGGTGGTTGTCACATTCTCCTAAGGGAAAAGAGGTGTGGGAGAGATCATGAATAACGAATATCTGAAAACGTATCGTCGGTAAGACTGACCGTACTTTACCATGGAGTAACACCAAAACTAAACGTAAAGAGATTATTACTCCCTACAACTCGTAGAAAAGTACACAAACAATCGGTAGACATACAGGTAGACATACAGAAGAAACCTCTTTATAGACAAATCAAGAAACCGGGTGAAAAACTAACCCAGTAAGTAAAAAGACCTTAACTCGACGTCCTAAACGAACATATAAAAACTCCAATTAAGAAACAGTTAACGAAGTGAAAGATAATAAAAGAGGGTAAGACTTCCGACAGAAAAGTGAAACGAATATCAGAGGAAACAACACGTCTTCGAAAATTAAAATTAATCCAGGGTAAACAAATAAAAACGAAAATAAAGGTCATAAGACCCTCTACCCAGTATCTCCTAGGACGACACTAAATACAGCCCCTCACAAAACGGATACAAGAGGAGATCCTCAAAATATCAAAGACCAGAATGTAAATCTAGAAATTAGGTAAAACTCAAATAAAAACACATACCACAATCTCCCACAAGATCAAAGTAAGAAAATGTTCACCAACTGGTCAAAAGAGTCGTGGTGAACAATTTCTCCAACAGAAAAGAGGTAACATATAAGAACGGAGGAAACAGTTTCTATTCCACTGGTATTCTCACACCTAAATAGAGACCCGAAAGATAAAACAAGGTAACTAGATATAAAGACAGTAACACGGTCGTGGTATGACAGAACTACTGACACCGAAACATCATCTCGGACTTCAGTTCGTCCAACTAAGGAAGTCAAGGTAAGAAGAAAGAGTTCTAACGAAACCGATAAGCTCTAAAAAACATAAAGGTATGTTTAACACTTTAATAAACAAGATCAAGACACTTTTTATGACGACCATCGAACTATCCCTAATGTAACTTAGATATCTAACGAAACCCATCATATAAGTAAAAGTGATATAACTAAGAAGGTTAGGTACTTGTGCCATATAAAGAGGTAGATAATCACAGAAGAAACTAAAGAAAGTGGTCTCAAAATATCAAAAGATATATATCCAGAAATCAAAGAAATCCATCTATATAAGGATTCATAAAATAAGAAAGACAACGTTACCACTTACCTTAATAAAGGAATTAAAGAGATAAAAGAGTAATAATCACATATCCTTACGTTCCCTAAAGACACACAACTAAAATATAGGACGTTGAAATGATATAAGTAACTAATCGAGATCATTAAAAGACCACCTCAGAAATCTCAAAAGATACATCTCCTAGTCCAGTAGACGTTTGTCACTCTCAAAATGAAGAAGAAAAGGTTAAATCTAAGGAAAATAAAGAAAAAGACGAGACTAACGACACCGGTTTTGAAAGTTTTGATATAACTGATCATCACCACTCTCACCCGTGGAAACAGAACAAGGACCGAAATCCCCTTGACGAAAGTTAAAAAGTGGTAACTCCTTTTACAAACGACGCCCAAACAGTATATATCGAAAATAATACAACTCCATATAAGGAAGATACGGACGAAAGACCTCCCAAAAATAGTATTTACCTACAACTTAAAACAGTCTCCGGAAGAGACGTAGATAACTCTATTAGTATACCGAAAATAAAAAGTTAACAATTACACCACATAATGTAACTAACTAAACACCTATAACTTTTTAGGAACGTAGGGACCCTATTTCGGGTGAACGAGTACTACATACTAGAAAAATTACACAACAACCTAAGACTAACGATCTTAAGACAATTCCTAAAAACGTAGATACAAGTAGTCACCATAACCGGACATAAGAAAAGAAAAGAAAAAAAAAAAAAAAAAAAAAACACTGTAGAAACAGTCCAAAACCATAATCCCACTACCACCGGAGTATCTTATTCAAACCTTCAAATGGAAGGAGACGTTAAAAGACCTTCTCAAACTCATCCTTTCCACAATCGAGAAGAGATTTAAAAACCATCTTAAGTCGACACTTAGGTAGACCTGGACCCGAAAACAAACAAACTTCCATAGACTAGTGTTAAAGTTAAAGACACGAACACTACCCAGACAATTCTAAAAGATAAAGAGGGACCAAGTCAAAACCTTTCAACATGAAAAGATTCTTAAACAGGTACAGAAGGTTCAACAGGCAAAATAACCGTATATTAACGACTATCATCAGAGGATACTAGGAAACATAAAGACACAACAGACAACACTAGAGACGTAAAAGTAAAGATTAAAATAACTAAAAAGAGGGAAACAAAGAACTACTCAGACCGATTACCAAACAGTTAAAATAAATAGGAGAGTTTCATGGTCGAAAACCGAAACAACTAAAAACGATACCAGAGAAAACGAAGAAAACGAAAATAAAGACGGGATTAAAAATTCTAAAGAAAAGGAGATGATTGGGACCCCAAAAGGTAAAGAAGGAAAAGATCAACGAAATCCACATCTCAATCCAATAAATAAACTGAAAAAAGAATAAAGAACTCGATACGAACATAACGATACTTGGAAGGGGAATCGTGACGAAAATGTCACAGGGTGTCCAAACCCCAAGGACACAAAAGTAAAAGTAAGCAAAGATACGTATAAAACTAAAGAAAAAACTAAAGAAGACACTAAACAACCAATAGGTCGTCACACAACAAGTCGAAGGTGTACAACCTTAAAAATTGTCAAAAAGAGGACATTGACTCTAGATTAGAATGACGTAACACCAATCTTTTCTACGAACCTTACTAAAGTTAAAAAAAATTATGTGGTTCCGATCGAAATACCGGGTCCTACACTAGATAGGACCTCTTCCAAGGTACACGTGAACTCTTTTTCCACTTTAAGTCCCAAAGTCCCACTTTACAGGATATCTATAGTTAATCCAGATTGACCAGATAACATAGTAAATTTCAAACATAAAAGAACAATTAAAAGACAAATCAACTAGATAGGTATCCACACTCACCTCATAATTTCAGAGGGTGATAATAACACAGTAACAATTAAAGGGAAAAGTATGAACAATCGTAAACAGAATGTATCACATCACGGGAATACAACCCACGTATATATAAATATTAACAATATAGTAGAAGAACCTAACTAGGAAACTAGTAATACATCACAAGAAGAAACAGAGAAAAGTGTCGGAAACAAAATTTCAGATAAAATAGTCTATACTCATAACGATTAGGACGAAAGAAAACCAGAGATAAACGTACCTTATAGAAAGAGGTCGGGAAGTGAAAGTCAGACATACACAGGGAACAAAACTCCACCTAGAGAACATCTGTTGTATATATCCCCAGAACCAAAACATAGGTAAGTCGGTCAGAAACAGAAAACCAACCCCGTAAGTTGGGTAAATGTAAATTCCATTAATAACTATTCATACTAGGGTAACGGTAAATGAAATAACAAAACCCAAACTCAAATATGTGGGAAAAACACAAAGGACAGATCTCTTCTAGGAAATCGTAAACAACCTCTCGACCAAACCACCACGACTTAAGAGAGTCGAAAACGAACAGACATTTCGAAAACTAAAGGGGAAGTATAAACTTACTCTAGAAATGACCCATATCATTAGACACGACATCCAATAAAAGAAAGTAGTGAAACTCATACAGGACGGTAAGGGAGGAACGGACTTCTCAAAGATAATTTTCTAGTCTACAATAGGAATACCCTTAGGGGAACACACAATAAACAACCAAAAGGAAACGACGAAAATTATAAGTAAGAAACACAAACTAGAAACGATTAAACTAATTATACACAGAACCCCACAAAGTGGAACCCAAATAGGATATTCCCTGAGAGACCCAAAGAACCTGAACCCACTAATAAAGGAAGGGGTAAAATCCCTTCAAAAGTTGATAATAGAGACGTTCATAAAAGAGTACAAGAAAGAAAAACAGAAGAAGAATACCCTGAGGATACTAGACTTACAACCCCGTAAATTGTAACAGGGTCTCCAGAGACTCTAACAGGAGTAAAGAAAATAAAGCAAAAAGAAAAAAGGAGAGACAAAGTAAATAACGATGGTAAGATAAAAGATAGAGTGAATAGGATAGAAGACGGAGGCAATAAGATGACAACCAAGGGAGGTCTCACAAAAAATAGAGTAAATAACGTAATAAATAATATATGACTGAGAAAAAATAAAGAAGATCAAGGAACAATTTGGAAAGAACGTAGAAGAGTTAGGAACAGAGGTCCGAAAAATAGACATTGAAGTAAAACAAAAGTTCTAAAACCTAGTAAAAGTGATAGTAATAAACCTTAAGAAATAGTCCATCTAAGGGACAGAGAAGGAGAAAACAAACCAACTACCCGTAAATAGGACAAGGAAATGGATGACCCATCAAGAGACGGAGAAGTAGAACAAATATAACGACACAAATCCGACCGCAAAGATATAAAACCGTCAACCACCAAGGAGAAATATCACCTCCCAGGAGTGAGACACACCCCAACCTGCCCACCGAACAGTTTCAAAAGACCAATTCCTTCGAACACAGTCACAAGACCACCCACCTCGATCTCAAGAAGAAAGACCTCACGTTACTTTACAGGTCATTATTCAAAACTCTACAGTTACCCAAACCACACTGAAACCAGTCGGACATATAACTCCGAGTCCCAATACAAGGACACAACGACCTCTTAAACACACCATATAGAACGAGACCTCGAACAACTGGGAACCCACCACGAACCAAAGTCACATCCATACCTCCGCAAACTACTCAAGGTTAGCTAATTACAAGGGACCTAAGTCCTCAAGAGACCGTAAGAATCCTAAACCTGAATTCGGAAGACGGAGACCAAAAGTCAGAATAAGAACGTCATCGGAGTTCTGAAGAGGTAGATATATCGTAACTAATATTTTGTGGATCCAATTACTACTTTTCAAAGAGGTGTCCCTCCCTGTGGGTCTCTCCAAGTGTCTCAATGTACCTCTTCTCTTCTCCCTCCTCCCCCTATCTCCACTGGTCCTCATCTTCTCCCCCTTAGTTTTCCCTTCTCTCGTTCGATCGGTCATTAGTGAAGGGATACACGAGAGGTGTCAGACCTAGGGAGTCTCCACAAGTGTCTCAATATGTGTCTTCTCTTCTCCCTCCTTCCTCTGTCTCCACCGGTCCTCTTATTTTCCCCCTTAGTTTTCCTCTCTCTGTCTAGGTCGGTCATTAGTCAAGGGATTCCCAAGAGGTGTCAGGTCTTGTGTGTTTCTCTAAGTCTCAACCCATCCCTTCTCTTCCCCCTCCCTCCTCTATCTCCACTAGACCACCTCTTTTTCCTCTCAGGTTTCCCCCTCTCTCTTCAGCTCGGTCATTAGAGAGAGGGTTCATTTTTATCCATGACTTCTAACCCAAGAATTTCCATGTTTTAACTATTGTTTATGTTTTTTCGTTTCTAATTGTTAGATCTCATCTCCAACCTAAGAGTTTTTATGTTATAATTTCCTTTTTTTCAGTGTTTTTAATATTGTATATATATACTTCAAACGAAATTTTTTTATCCCAGAAAAAAAACGTTTCATTATCATCCAATATTTTTACTTTTAATTTCCTCATTGTCTCCTGAATTTTAAAAAAAAAATTAAAAATTTTTATAATTCTTACTATTATCATTTTCATATAGATCCTGAAAGAGACCACAACAACACCTGTCACACCCTAGTCAAGTAAAAGTCTATCAAGCAACCAGACCGAATATAAAGAGTTCTAGATATCCGGGGAAGGATACATCAGTCATGATTACTGTCCTAAAATTAGATAACGAGGACAGTGAAGGTTCCGCCAAGGGAGAAATAATCGAAGAAGACAAACGACCAGAGAAGTCACAGATTAAAGGTGGGACTGTGTTCCCCCGCCACCACCTGTGAAAAAATCCGAGTGAACAAATCAGTACGACACCCCTCCCTCCTTGTGACGTTTGGTTATAGTGACCGGACACACCCCTCACGAGCGTCACAAAGGCGGCGTGACCCAAACGGGGGTGAGTGTCGTTCACACGAAAGGGTCAGATGTGACGTGTCCGAGATCCAACGAGACGCCCCTTGACAGACTCCGGTCGGGAGTCAACATACGTGAAAGGTCCAGATTCGGCGAGTCCAAGTCCTTGAGTCCATGAGGAGTTTCCATGTCTGAGCCAACCCGGACGTAAAACACGGAAAAGGTCCAGACTCATCGAGTTCACTGGTCCACGAACCTCTCGTACCAGCGACGTTGAATCGCGGAAGGGGGCAGAGACGGCGAGCCAAAAGACCGACATTTTGGACGTGTGGAAGAGTCCACCTACAACTGGCGGGTCTTAGGGTTCTTCGGAACCAATCGTTACTTCAGACTAACGTCAAACCATATCCTATGGAGGGACCCCGGCGCTAACGGGGAAGACCGAGACCGACGGGAGTGGTCACCCCTTACCCGGCCATGTGTCAGTCGATCGAGACGTGTCGGGAAACAAGACACTCACTCGGACCACCACAGAATCCAATCTCGAAAAGTGTCCCACCGCTAGGGTGTCAGACCAAACGATAGACTTCAATCAAGGGAGTCTAACAGGAGTCCCGTCAGTCCGGTCCAGGAATGAGATTCGTCACGTCATGCTCGGAGGGACGGGTCGAGGACGAATGATCACCGTCTACGTCCGCAGACGCGACGAAGAGACGACCCTCAATGACAACCCGTGCATTAGACACCCAAAATTAATTAATAAATAAAAAGGAGGGTCAATACAACGGGAGACTCCAAGGTTTTGAGCGGTGTCTGATCCGTCACTCTCACGAAGAACCACAAACCTTTGAAGAGAGAAAGAATTCTGAGGGAAGGGACCTACCTAGAGGTAGGGATGGAGAAAACAGAGAGAAAGCGGCGAGGCGGGGGGGTGGAAAAAAAAAGGAAAAAAATTTTATATTTAAATAAATAAAATTGACCTCCGATTAATGAAATGTTATAACATAACCAAAACGGTATGTAGTTGTACTTAGGTGGTACCCACATGTACACAAGGGGTTGGACTTGGGGGGAGGGTGGAGGGAGGGGTATGGTAGGGAGACCCGGTAGGGCCACGTGGTCGGGGTTCGTAGGACATAGTACGTAGCTTGGACCTGACCACTAAATAAAGTGTATACTATAATATGTACAAAGTTACGGTAAGATGGTTTAGTAGGGTTAGAGCGGGAGAGGGTGTCTCAGGTTTTCTGACAAGATATGTAAACACAGAGAAAACGACAGAACGTATGTCCCAATAGCAATGGTAGAGAGATTTAAGGTATATATACAGAGAGAATAATAGAAAATATAAAAAAGGATGGAGGAAAGTTTCTGTTGCCCGACGAAAAGACCCACGGACTACAGGAGACGGCCGTAAGTCTTCAACAAAACACCTTAAATGAGTCGAAAGTTTACAAGAAAACTACTTAAACAACCTCTCTTTCACCAGAGGGACAGGATAAGGAGACGGTAGAATCCTGACGGGAACATTTAAAGATTATTTAGTTTTTAAATCGAATACAAATGGTCTCCCCTTCCCACTCCTCCTCCCTATCTAATCCTCCGACCCTAACTGTACATGTGTGAAGATATAAAATTTATCTATTGGTTGATCTTGAATGATGTATCGTATCCCTTGAGACAAGTTATAAGACATTATTTGACTTTTAGAACTTTTTCTTATCTATGTACATATACATATTGACTTATTGAAACGACATGTGAACTTTGATTGTGTTACGACGGTCAATTGTTACTATATTCTAAAATTTTAAAATGACGTATGGTATGAAATTGTTAGTTCTGTTAAGTCGATAAAAAGAACTTATATAAAGTTTGTCTCAATCGTTTATTGGGCATGTATTGTTATAACGACACAAAAACAAGTAAAATATAAATTCCCAGGTTTTATATAATATAAGTGTTTTATCATGACAGTTACTTGTAGTTGGTCAAAAATTACAGACAAGGTAGTCTTTATATGGTGAGACTTTTTTTTTTCCTTTTTTCTTTATACGGTAAGACCGGTATATGTGATTAGATATAATGACTTTGATTGGTTTCTACTGTTAAGTTTCAGAGTGAGGGTGTGTCTTCAAGATTAACGGGACTTTTGGACATCCAGTTCAAGAGTTGGAAACTTTTACTCGTCTTTATAAGGTCTCTTCAGTAGTATCGGTACATAAACCCGAAGAATAAATGTCTAATAAAACATATGAATATACATAAATATCACCACTTAAACTCTGTATTTCCACTGGTGTGTGTTCTTTCTATTCAGGGTATAGTTTTTGTTTTACTTTTTCCTTAACTTCTCTAAAACACTAAGGTTATCGTCTGAAGTCTTTGACTTACGAATCTACATTGAGGTAAAAAGAAATTGATTCTCCAGTAGCAGTACGACTTCCGAAACTCCGTCATCAGATAAATAGTCACACAGTAATTAGCTTCTCACGTAAATGATGGTGTTTGAACCCAGACTATGTTATCGTAATTGAAACGGAAAGGGGGTTTGTTAGTAAACGTAAACTTCATCATCGGTAGTTCCGTGTAAAATAGTTTTTGGGTAGTATATGGATCGAATTTTTACCTTCGACGTGGACCAATGTTATTATATATATATATATAGATTCATTACACACAAAATGGTCAATCCGTTTACAGAGATAGAACTCCTATTTGAACAAAATCTTTTCAATAAGAAATAAACGAATAAGTTTTTCTTTGTAACACGTTTTTTATAATTTCTTAATCTAAACATTCTTATCGGAGGTCCATGGTACAACCGTTTACAGGGTATCCAATATCCAAACCTTTAATCCTTTTTCTGAAGGGACCTCGGGACCCAAGGATGTGTTACGAAGACTCGTCCTTAGTACTTCTCCCCTCAATCCCGTGGAAGTACTAAAAATCTTTAAAGGGAGGTTTTACGTGTCTAGGAACCCTCCCGAGTTTGGAATTTAGTCGATGGTAGAATTTGACGTCAAAGGTCGGAGTTTCCTTATCCTGAACCTCTTCTTACCTACTCCTCTCCTGTCTTTCTTCGGTGTCTATCAGAATTCCTTTTCAACGAAATCCTTGATAGGTAAAAACGATCCGAGTCGTAACGATAGGGATACTCCGAGACGATTTTTATATATGTATGTATACTTATAAAAGATTATGGACGGTTGTACGAAATCACGTGACTCGGAACCCTACCTGGATCTTAATAGATGAACTTTACCAAACCCTACCCCATCTAAATCTTAGAGAAGTGAACGACAACCAGATTTCATTTGTATTCTCCTTCTTAAATTATCTTTCTCTGTGTATCGATTGATATTACGGAGGAGACCAGTAGGAACGAGTGACGGGAAATCGTCAAAAGTCCCGGTGAAAAAATCGGTAAGTCTCGTACGACGACCGTTCGACTCGAGATCAAGTTAGTATTCCACCTTTGTTCGTCTCAGGTACTCCGTGTGACAGTGTCGAACTCTTCCCCTGAGTCTCCATGGGTCTCTGTTTACATGGGTGGTCCTAAGTCAAGACACCGTCTCTTGACTTTATAATAGAAAAAATGTAACACCTCATTACGTTTTTTTTTTTTTCACTTCTTGTCTTTGACCAGGATTTATTTGTAAACGTCAGAATGTACCGTTCTCCGGGTAAGGTGTCTCCACTTTTTAACATATCCTGATATATCCTATATGTCTCTTCCGTTACCGTTGGGTGAGGTCATGAGAATGGACCTTTGAGAGTACCTACCTCCTCGGACCATCCGACGTCAGATACCTCAGCGATTCTCAACCTGTGTTGACTCACAGAAGTGAAAGGGAAAAGTGAAAGTACGTAACCTCTTCCTTTACCGTTGGGTGAGGTCATAAGAACGGACCTCTTAGGGTCCCTACCCCCTCGGAACATCCGACGGTAGTTACCCCAGTGTGTCTCAGCCTGTGTTGACTTTGCTGAATCGTCGTCGTATATTCTATATAAAAATTTAGACGTTAACGGTCAGTGGAGCTAAACCCTTTGGTACATAGAAGACTACAATGAAATCGGAGTCACCGTCCATGTCTTTTCGTAAGTCTTTGGGACGTCAAGTCACTGTAAGGTTAAAGAGAGGTCACTAACAGTGTTAAAACCTTTATACCAGGGTTGCCCGTTGTTATTGTGTCGTCTTTCTTTATTGGAGAGACATATTTTACTAAAATCTCTACAGACAACTCCATCTTAAAACATTTTTTGACAGTCCATCCCTTCGTGAGACTGTTGATATCTTCACAACCTATTCAAACCACGATTATAATAAAGTATTTTGAAGATAAATATAAGAAATATTTGTCCCCTGTCCAGAATAACGAGGACCTCGAACGACGGGGTTAGACAAGGAGGTACTTAAAGAAATTCTTGGAACCATATCTTTACCTCATACCGATCGAGAACTTCTAAGTACTCTTTCCTTCTCTAATAAGGAGAATGTTCGGTCGAAGTGTCAGTGGGATACGACCAAAGGTGATGTGTTTACCCGGTCTCCTGGGGTCACTGTGTATAACATCCGAGATTTCAGAAAACGAAATCAACGTCGGAAGGATCAAGGACTTGGGTAGAACTGAGTCTGTCTTCCGTATGAAATTTTACGGACAGGAATGGAATGCAAACTATTTCCTCCGTTTTTATATGTTACCCCTTTTCTGTTAGAGAAATTGTCCACCACGACCCTTTTGACCGGTTGGTGGGCATTTTCTTACTTTGATCTTGTGAAAGATTGTGGTATGTGTTTTTATTTGAGTTTTACCTAATTTCTAGATTTACATTCTGGTCTTTGATATTTTAAGGATCTCCTTTTGTATTCGTCTTGTGAGAGACTGTATTTAGTGTCGTCCTAGGAGATACTGAGTGGAGGGTCTCATTACCTTTATTTTCGTTTTTATTTGTTTACCCTGGATTAATTTGAATTTGCGAAAACGTGTTACTTCCTTTGATGTTCGTTACACTTTTCTGTCGGAAGTCTTACCCCCTTTTATTATCTTTTACCATGTTGACTGTTTCTTAATTAGATTTTTTATATGTTCGTCGAGTACGTCGAGTTAAGGTCTTTTTATTTACTGGGTTAGTTTTTTACCCGGTTTCTTGATTTGTCTGTAAAGAGATTTCTTCTATATGTCTACCGATTGTTTATGTACTTTTCTACGAGTTGTAGTGAATAATAGTCTCTTTACGTTTAGTTTTGGTGTTACTCCATGGTACAGTACGACCAGTCTTACCGACGATAGTTCTTCGGATGTTTTTTATATACGACCTCTCCAACACCTCTTTTCCCTTGGGAGAAGTGACAACCATCCTTACGTCTGATCGTGTCGGTGATACCTCTCGTCACACCTCTAAGGAATTTTTTGACCTTTATCTTGACGGAATACTGGGTCGTTAGGGTGACGACCCGTATGTGTGGCTCCTTTGGTGTTAACTTTCTCTGTGCACATGGGGTTACAAGTAGTGTCGTGACGAATGTTATCGGTCCTGTACCTTCGTTGGATCTACAGGTAGTCGTCTACTTACTTATTCTTTCGACACCATGTATATGTGTTACCTTATAATGAGTCGATAATTTTTCTTACGTAAACTCAATCAAGATTACTCCACCTACTTTGACCTCGGATAATATGTCTCACTTCCTTCAGTCTTTCTTTTTGTGGTTATGTCATGTAATTGTGTATATATACCTTAAATCTTTCTACCATTGGTACTGCGATATATGTTCTGTCGTTTTCTCTGTGTCTATATTTCTTGTCTGAAAACCTGAGACACCCTCTTCCACTCTCACCCTACTAAACTCTCTTATCGTAACTTTGTACATATAATGGTAAACACTTTATCTACTGGTCAGGTTCAAGCTACGTACTTTGCCCCGTGAGTTTCAGACCCACTTGACCCTGTTGCGTCTCTCTACCCTACCCCTCCCTCACACCCTCCCCTCAAACCTTGGTCCCACGTGTACATGTGGGCACCGACTGAGTACAGTTACATACCGTTTTGGGTGGTGTTATAACATTTCGTTAATCGGAGGTTAAATTAATTAATTAAAATTTTTATGGACAGGAATTCGATCTACAGAGTGAGGGACTAAAGTTTGATATAATGTTTCGACATCATTAGTTTTGTCATATTATAATTGTCTTTTTGTCTGTGAAACTAGTTATTTTGTCCCGACTTTAGGGGTTTTATTTGAGTAAGTGTATACCTGTTAATTAAATGTTGTTTTCTTGGTTCATATATACTACCTTTTTCCTATAAGACAAATTATTCACCACAACCCTTTTACCCCGTCAGTGTACTTCTTTTTTCTTTTACTTTAATCTAACGATAGAGTATGAGATGTATTTTTGGTTGAGTTTACCTTATTTCTGAACTTACATTCTGGACTTTGATATTTTGAGGATCTTCTTTTGTCTCCGTCAAACAAAAAACTTTAATCAGAACCGTTAATGAAAGACGGACACAGAGGAGTCCGTTTCCTTTGTTTTCTTTTTTATTCGTTTACCCAGATGTAGTTTTCTTTTTTATAAACGTGGTGTTTCCTTTGATAGTTGTTTTGGTTTTCCGACGGATGACTTACCCTCTTTCATAAAAGTTTGTTTTTAGACTATTCCCCAATTCTAGATTTTATATTTTTCTCGAGTATGTTGCGTTGTAAATTTTTTTTTTTATCTGAACTAAATTTTTTCCCGGTTCCTATGTCTGTAAAAAGGTTTCCTCTGTAGGTCTACCGGTTTTCCCTATATTTCTCTGTAAGTTGTAGTGATTAGTAGTCCTTTTACTTTAATTTTGGTGTTACTCTTTAGCGGAGTATGGACAAGTTTACCGACCATATCTGTTCTTTATTGTTATTCACAATCGTTCTTAAACTCCATTTCGCTTGGGAGTATGTGACGACCATCCTTACATTTAATCACGTCGGTGACACCTTTTGTCATACTACGACGACGACGATTCAACGAGTCAGCACAGGCTGAGACACGCTGAGGTATCTGTCGTCGGGTGATCCGAGGAAACAGCGACCCTAAGAGGTCCGTTCTTGTGACCTCACCCAACGGTAAAGGAAGAGGTCACGTATTTTCACTTTTCACTTTCATTTCAACGAGTCAGAACGGGCTGAGAATCACTGGGATACCTGACGTCGGATGGTCCGAGGAGGTAGGTACTCTAAAAGGTCCGTTCTCATGATCTCACCCCACGGTAACGGAAGAGACCTTTTGTCATACCTCTAAGGATTTTTTAATTCTTAACTTGATGGTATACAAGATCGAGAGAGCGAAAACTCACAAATTGGGTTTCTTACTTTTGTGATTAATCTTTAAGTGTCTTGATCTTGTTTATTAAAGTTCTAAACATACCTTNGTCCGTTCTCATGATCTCACCCCACGGTAACGGAAGAGACCTTTTGTCATACCTCTAAGGATTTTTTAATTCTTAACTTGATGGTATACAAGATCGAGAGAGCGAAAACTCACAAATTGGGTTTCTTACTTTTGTGATTAATCTTTACTATGTCCGTGGGGATACAAGTAGAGTCGTAATAAATGTTATCGGTTCTGTACGTTCATTGGATTCACGAATGGTTGACTACCTACCTATTTCTTTTATGACACATATACGTATGTTTCAATATGATGTGTCGGTATTCTTCCACTTTAGAATGGTAAACGTCGTTGAACCTATCTTGAACTCCCATAGTATGATTTACTTATACAGTCTATCTCCTTTTGTTTATGGTATACGAAAGGGAGTATACACCTTATGTTTTTTTTTTTTCCGTTTCGTTTTATTTACTTGTTTGTTTGTTTTTTATGTCTCTTGTTTTATCACCAATGGTCTCCCTTCCCCACCTCATCTTACTTTACCCATTTCCCCTTGTGGACATCGCATCTTCTACCTTTGACTTAAAAACCACCACTCGTGCGATATCCATCTATGAGTACGTACGTACGAGTGAGTACAGGCTGAGAAACCCTGGGGTACCTGATGTCGGACGGTCCGAGGATCAGGTACATTAGAAGGTCCGTTCTTATGACCTCACCCAACGAGAAAGGAGGAGGTATCTAGAAAGGTTGGGTTCCTAGTTTGGGTACAGAGAAGACAGAGACCGCAACCGTCCACTTAAGAAATGGTGACGTGGCGAACTTATATAATTATCATATACGTCACATAATATACAAAGTGTACATGTTATATAAAGATGAAAACTTCATCTTTATATTACACGTATACTTTACGTATATTACAATATTTGGTTACAAATTTTTTACGGGAACTCAGTCAGAGGACAAGATTAACTTATATATACTCCGTTTATGACGATATAGGTACGAGTGATTTTGTATTAGAAATGGATTATTCTATTCACAAGATATTAGAATATATATTAGAGTATATAAAGAAGGTGAAAAGGTTTCATCTCAGGTAAGAATCTAAAATTTTATATATATATTGGATTGTAATTGGTAGTGAAAGTACTCAGGTATAATTGTTTTATTCTTAAATTTGTACCTAGACTAAGGTTAAGTTTTACGTAGACAGACAAGTGAACAAACACGTTTATTACGAGTACGACTGACCAACTAATATTGTGTCTAATCAACCAGTATTGTGTATCCGTCGATATTCTAGTCTAACACGTATCTTAGGAAGATGTAAAAATTAGAAGATCTTTTATTTTCAGGACGGGTTTACTTTAGGCCAAGGGAATTACTTAAGTGATCCTCTCAGTGGGACCGAACGTCAACAAACTAATTTTCTCGCATTTAACCCTATAGACTTCCAAGTCTCCGTAAAGGATAACATTAAATTTATTTCGTCCGAACCCCATTCTCTGTATGACTCCCCTCGAGTTTAACCCTAATCATTTCTAAAGTGTTCACTTGGGTTTAAGTGGTTTATCGGTTTCAAAATTTTATAGTGATTTTTGATATCTATTTTATATGTGAAAGTACTCTTATTTGAATGTTCCCGATCTCTCACGACCTTTTATTCTTTCCGTCTACGTTTTAATTTTAAATCTTGTTGTTTATTTTCTTCAATAACCTAAAAAATTTTTTAGTGACGTGTGTAATTTTTTTTTTTTTTTGTGTCAAGTACCATTCAGATTTAATGTCAACCTTCGAACGGTCGATCAATGTCTCGTGTCTTTTTCACTTTTAGAGAGTTTGATCTCATGTTAATTACGACGGACCCGAAAGACCTTAGGAAAGGTTCACATAAAGGTTTATTTTCATGAGACAAAGAGACGACCTACGGTTATTTACCATTTGGAATTTGAACCCTTGAGTGATGGGTCGTTATCGGTTCTCGAGTAAATGTTTTACGGTACCTTCCTAGGAAAAAGGGTGCACTGTCCTCCCTCTTTTCTAAGAGAAAGAAATTTCCCAGGACGGTGAATTACTTGTAAGATGGGTAATGTCAGTTGTAAAACAGAGACAGGAACCATTGTGTTACTACTCACCTATCTAAACCAATACTTCGATGTACTACTCCAAAGGTGTAACGGATTCATATCATTAAAAGAAGAAACCACCCAAAACTCGAAAGAAAAAAAGAAAAGGATCTGGTGACTTCGTACGGGTCCCTATAGTGACTAGAAATTCCGAAGTTCACTCGAGGTTCTAAGATCGTGTGGGGGGTGGAAATTGTCTTCACCTTTTACTCCGAGTCAAATCGTAGAATGGATTTTTGTGTGTCGATCGATTACACTTTTCATTCTGAATTACAGGTAAGTTATTTATATAAACCAAGAATTATTATTAATTATACATAGCCTGTGAAAGAAGTTCACTGTGACGTGATTTAAGAAATGTGTTTAAAGGTGTAATATAAGTGTGTGTGTGTGTGTGTGTGTGAGTCGGGAGTTCCGTTCACAACAATACTAGATACTTCTTTGACTCTAGTTCATTGAACGGGTTCCAGTGTGATCAAGACTCATTACCTCGATCCTAAACTTAGGTACGGGACACTCTCTATGTCCTTATTTTGACTGTCGTAGGGAGAAGACTTCTTTACTATACCTTTTCCTCAATTCTGTCTGAATTATTGTGCCTTGACGTATGTCCTGATAGGGGTGTGGAATGAGACGTTACGTCCTTGACTGGGTATTGACACCTAGTGGGTGCTGGAATCGAAGTAATTACGACTCGTAGGTCATTAGGGTCTTAGTATGTGTCCTACCAGACACCCGTCAACGTTGTGAATGGTGTGTCTTACGTTTGATGAGACGACGTCACAGACATCAAAAAGTCAACTATAAACCTTTAATCGGAGTCACAGTTAACAGAATTCGACTCTTAGGTAACAGGAACCTTTTTTTTCTCGTTATTTTAAAAGAGATCCGGACTCAATTAGATACTGTCCGAACCGTTCGGCGTTTTGTCGAACCTGATGGATCTTGAGTGGGCTTTTTGGGATTCATCGCTTGTCTTAGACGCGAATGTCTTGATTTCCTTGAGAGTAGAATTTAGTGACAGAACTCTTTACAGTTCTGAAAAAGGTAGGATAGTAAAACCATCGGAAAAGGAAACTTCTTTATTACAAAGAAGCAACCAAAGACTTTGAGATATACCCCAGGTTCTGAGACAACCAAACGGACAGTTAAAGAAGGGGGAGTTATGTATTTTTATATCAGAATTTTACGGTCTATGAGTAAAAGGGTTGAAGAAACGTCCATTCCCATCAGTATACTAAAGACCCGTCGTCAGACCTAGTCTGTTGTTTCCTGACCAAGTCCACTTCTATATCTACTCTTCTCACTAAACCTGACCCAAGTTCAAATGAAGATGAAACTAAATACGGACTTACTCCTTTGTTCGTATGTAATCTGAATAGATTATGTATACAATCTATTCATTCTTTCATAAGTTCGTCGAAGGTCTCGGAGAGACTTCAGTCACGAATCACCTTAGGTGTATCTTACTCTTTGGGTCACCAAGACTCCACGGTTTTTTTGACGTCAAAGTTCATGAAAGGTGCTAATGTACCCTACGACCAATCTCCCAGGTGGATGATGTAATATTCTGTTAAGGGAAGGCGTAGTAGAGGTACAAGACAAAAAGTGACGTGGTACATCGGATATTTTCTGGACCAGTGTCGGAAGGTATCTTTTTCCTTATAAGAATCCCCGTCCCATCTCTTACAATGGTCATCGAAGACCATTGCTAAAAACAAAGGATTAAATTTTCTCTTCTTGCAAACGTAGGGTCAAGGAAGGACGGAAACCTTCGACACACACTTTGGACCTCATGTTCGTCAGTAGAATACTGACACGTCTGGACTCCTCTTTCCGGTCGGACGACTCCCACGAACTCTTCCTACCTTTTAGGATCTAGGAACTGTCGAAACAATTTGACGATTTCAGTAGGTGGGACTTAAAGGGTGGAGAATGGATGAAGAAACCTCTTATTTCCTATACAAACCCTAATAAACCATAGAACATCAAATTTTGGAGAATTCACTACGTTGACCGTGTGATTAAGTAACTCCTTTAGTCAGGAGTCTTTCCTTTTTTTACAGAATTCCCTTTATAAGAGATACTTCTTACAAGGTATTTGTCTTAGAATGGAAGACATTAAGTAGGAAACCTACAGTCACATATATCGGGACGAGGGGGTTTAGATCCTATAAACTACTCTCCGGATAAACGGGAGTAATTCATAGTGCATTCAATGGTAATAAAGAATTTACAGAAACAAAGAAATGGTCGTGCATTGAATGGTAATAAAAATTTACGGAAGTTAAGAAATGGTCGTCGTACTGACATTAGAAGTCTTTTCGTCCCCGATATTGAGTGTATTATACTTAATATCTAATATACAAACAATATGGTGTAGGTCGTATTTCAAAACACATTAAAAACGACTCACATTTGAAGGTTCCTCTAATGAAGTTAGAGATTTCCGGTTGGGATTTATTATCGGTAAGTAATACATTTTGACAAAAATCACTAAGGAAGTAAAATCAAGACACTAAAAGGAAAGTAATTTTGTAAGACGAGGGGATTTGGAGGGTATTGGAGTCCGGACGGACTGAAGGAGTTCTGAAATACGACGGGTCCCTAATATTAAAACACAAATGAAAAATTTAGATGGAAACAAATCGTGGTCTGTATCAGATCTCAAGACTAGAAGTTAATTAATGTTGACCTACTATTATCGACTTATGAATTATTGAACTATGAATTATGACATATGAATTATCGACAACTTATTTACTTTAGTACTTACTCAGATGACTGAGTCACTGATACTGTCCCACCCAATTATAAGACTCGGAAGAATTAATGTAGCGAAGGGATTGTCGAGTCAACCATTTCTTAGGTGGACGTTACGTCCTCTGGGACCAAACTAAGGACCCAGTCCTTCTAGGTGACCTCTTCCCCATCCGATGGGTGAGGTCATAAGAACCCGAAGGGAAAACCGAGTCGACCAATTCTTAGACGGACGTTACGCCCTCTGGACCCAAACTAGGGATCCAACCCTTCTAAGGGGACCTCTTCCCTTTCCGATGGGTGAGATCATAAGAACCCGAAGGGAACACCGAGTCGACATTTCTTAGACGGACGTTACGCCCTCTGGACCCAGATTAGGGACCCAACCCTTCTAGGGGACCTCTTCCCTTTCCGATGGGTGAGATCATAAGACTGGACCTCTTAAGGTACCTTACATTTCAGGTACCCCAGTGTTTCTCAGTCTGTGCTGACTCGGAGAAAGTGAAAGTGAAAGTTACACAATGTATTCTCAAATCACTTAGAAGTAAACCGTGGAGTACATATGTTCCGTGGATTAGGAGATGGAATTCATAGAAAGGTGTAATCAAATTAACTAAATTAAATTTACTACATGAACCCGTGGGAATTTTTAAAAGAAAAAAAGTAGTGAACCCCACAAGTCCTACCCCTTGTGCACATATAGACACCGTCTAAGTACAACTACATACCGTTTTGGTTATGTTATAACATTTCATTAAATGGAGGTTAATTTTATTTCTTTAAATTTTTTACTTTTACAAGAACTTTTAAGGTACGTGACATATCAGGTACCCCAACGTTTGTCAGTCTGTGCTGACTCGTTGAAAGTGAAAGTGAAACTATAATATAATTAATTAATCACAGGACTAGACCTTCCTTTTCTATCGAATCCGATCCTATCGGTAAAACCTCAAGGTTAAAGGAACTGAATGACAATGAAGTCATTTGAGGTCTTATACTTGGATATATATAATCGAAAGAGAACGACGACATTGTTAAAAGGTGATTGGAACATCAAATTCGTAGTGTTTGAATGATAGAATGTCGGTACCTCTGGTCTTCAGACTGTCTCTAGAGTGTCCGATTTTCGTTCCAATGTGTTTTGAAACGGGGAAACATCACAGAGACCTCTCTTAGATGGAAGAACGATCAGGTTGAAAAAATCTCCGGTGAAGGAAACACCGTGGGAAGGAGATAGAAGTTTCGGTGTTACAGAGTAGAGAGACTCGGTGGAAGACAGGAGTGTAGAGAGGGACTGACGTCATCTGTTTCTAGGAAGTGAAAATCCTTAAGTGTCTTAATCTAATGTGGATGGGTCTATTAGGTTGTACTTTCTTTTCTTTCACAATCAACGAGTCAGTACAGGTTGAGAAACACTGAGGCACCTAACATCGGGTGGTCCGAGGAAACAAGTACCTTAAGAAGTCCGTTCTTAGGACCCTACCGAACGGTAAAGGAAGAGGTCTCCTAGAAGGGCTGGGTCCCTAGTTTGGGTCCGGAGGACGTAACGTCCGTCTAGGTTCAGTAATTAGAACCCGAAAGGGTCACCGAGTCACCATTTCTTAGGTAGACGTTACTGCCTATACACCTAAGTTAGGGAGCCAGTCCTTCTAGGGGACCTCCTCCCGTACCGTTGGGTGAGGTCATAAGAACGGACTTCTTAGGGTACCTGTAACCTTGGACCGTCCGATGTCAGGTATCCCGACGTTTCTCAACCTGTACTGACTTCGTTGACTCGCGCCGTCGGTGTGTTGAAATTAGTACAGGTGTTTCAATAAAAACGGTACATTTCATTGTATAAGTGTCTAAGACCTCTAACCCTATACCTGTAGTACCCACCCCCTCTCCCGTTATAAGAAAAGATAATGTGGTCCTAAGGATCGTCTTGTAGTGAAATACGTGTACTCTGTATTTGACACAAATGTCTCTCTATCTTATATTAACAACTTTCTCGAGACCCATCTTAAAACTTTTGGACTGAAGTTAAAGACTATAAAGTCTTTCCCATAAAGTTCCATCTCCTTTATTACACTAGGTTCTCCATACTTCCGTGTGTCGTATAAATTTTTTGTGATTTAATAGACTAAGTTGACCTTAACTTTTTCACTTCTCGTCATCTTCACAGAAACCCCTCTTATCGGTCTCGATGACTTACAGTCTGATTCCTAGCCTGGAAGTAGTCTTTCGTCAACTTTCAGTGACTTTCAATCACTGTTATCGATGTAAACGTTGAATATAACCCAGTGGACCTTCGTCCTACCTCTCTCTCTCTCGACCTTCCCTCTATCTTCCATCTGTTGGATTTCTAGTAACCAAGGAAGATCCTTTTTCCAAACTTGTACTCTATTGTCACTTCTTTTATTGTCCTTACTTTGCCGACCACTTCATTATCTCGATCCACTAGTAAAGTCAATCCAAACTACGTCGACTTATAGTCGTAGTACACTATTGGTAGTACCACTATTGGTACCCGTAATCATAACTTTTTAGTGTAGACTTATCAAAATTTTTAGTATAAAAATCCTTTTTAGATTAAAAAAAAGAATTCATATTACAAGTGAACGAGACCTACTAAAATCAAAACCCCAGGACATGACATACTAACCTCCTCACTTAAGGTCAAATCATGTCCATTCTTTACCTCAGAAGTCTTTCGAAGTATTGCCTTCTACATAGTTAGATTTTTAAAAGGACCTTCTTCATGGTCCTCTCGAAGACCTTCACTCTCTTACTATATCCCACCACCCGTTTTATTTATAGTATCTTCCAACTCTTCTACTTAACAACTATCCGACTAATTCGTTTGTGTTAGGGGCTAAAGATTTTAAGATTCTTTTTAAGTGATTTAAAATTCTAACGAGAATTTTCGTTAGACACACATCTCGTCGTTTCGGGTCCAATTTCTACGGGTACGATCTTCTCCGATGACTTAACCTAAAACAGACCTTTTTTAATAGAATCCTTTCTACCCCCGGGGACACCCTGGAGAAGTCTGACACTGGTGTGTTATACTAATATAGAATCTCTGAAGTCAACAGATCTTAGACAAATAAGACTGTAGGACAATGAACGGACTGGACTATAAAGTCTCAATTGAATAGGCCTCTTTTCGACCGGACTGAGAAGGAACACTCGGAACCGTTCAAACGTCAGACAACCACCATACCGACATCCGGGTTA
This sequence comes from Capra ibex, assembly GCA_006410555.1. Lineage (NCBI taxonomy): Eukaryota > Metazoa > Chordata > Mammalia > Artiodactyla > Bovidae > Capra > Capra ibex. The sequence goes on from SJYO01010944.1 coordinate 2,117,644, forward strand.
AGGCTAGAGCACTTACATCGACTACTGAGATACAAAAACCATACGTCAGGACAAATACACATGGTCTCGTTCTTTCAGCTGTATTTCCTTTTTCGGACATTCCATAAACTCGGAATGTTGATGACAATTCGCACTCCACCCGATGGAAGAATAATGGCGTGTCCAAAGAGAGTAAAACAATTATTTTCGGTCTGAGATAACGATATCAATACTGGCCTGTCACTACCCATTCTTCACCTCGCTCGTCGACACGTCTTGACGTTCACTTAGTGCTATGAATTGGAAACCATGATCAAAATCTACAAACGATAATTTTCTATTACTTTTCTCCAACTTCATCAAAGACTAAACAATTAAGCCACACCGAGTCCACTTGACGTAAGGAATCTCTCGACAATTGTCATGGTAAAGTGTAAAGACCTTAATTTAGTCTTCAAGTCTACGTCTGTCATAGAAGTTTTTTTTTAATTTGTGGAACTTTCTGACTTTTTAAATCAGGTTATAGGTCTACAAACTGGTATACCACGGTTTGTCGACGTATGAGTAAGATGAAACCCGAAAATAACTTTACAAACCTTTTAATACCTATTCACTTGATTGAGTAACTCTTATAGTCTGGACCTTTCTCCGGATCTCTAGGAGACGAACGAGGTGAAATATCGACTGTCACCTAACTTCTATCGAGACAGGTCGTACCCCCTTCTCTCTATTTGTCACTAATCCTTGGGTTCTTCATTTCAGTAAAAATAGCTTACAACAAGTCAATCAGTACAAACAACAAACCTTCTATCTCAAAAATATTATAAAAATTAAAAATCATTAACTAACCAACCCAGAAACCCCTATCCCGTTTTTTATTTTTCTGTGACTTTTCCAGAATTCTCAGGAGTCAAACGAGGTTTTTCCTTTTTTTATTCTCCGAAAAAGTAAATGGAGATCTTAAGATGGTGAAAGGTTCCTGATTGCAAGTAAGCACGTTATATGTACACTTTTGCTAAATCTCATGCATAGTTACCTTTTACATAATCGATTCAAGGGACCTGGACTTTAATTATCCTCTCGAAAATCTAATTACCCTGATCTTTATAGTAACGAAAGAAAGCCGTACTAAAAATACCGTAGAAGTATAAGAATTTTATTTTACATGACGACACTTAGATTATACGGGGTTAGGAAGTATACTAAACCACTTAAGAATTCTAGCATTTCTGTTGTTTTTGATTCTACCGAGAAAAAGAGAAACGATGTGTTCAGTTTACTATGGATTAAGACAAGTACATTCATGAAAATCTCTGATCACGACGTTTTACATACTTGTTAATACATATCACTACAAGGTATTTTAAGTTTTTTACTTAGTTTATTTAGATCCCTTTATCAGAAAAAAAGATTTTTATGATAATCGAAGTCACGATAAGAAAGTCATAATTTTTGAATTAATAGTTTGAAAAGTATGTTAGTCAGAGTCCATAAATGACTCCTATTTTGATATTCAGTTCCTTACATCTGAAGAGAAACTTCGTACAATAAAAGAGAAAAAAAAAAACTGAAGTGTTAGATCTACTTCTTTGATCTTAATGTATTTTACTATCGTTATTTTTCACAATGTTAATTCAAGAATTAAACTGTCAAACTTGAAGTTTTTGAAATATAAAACCTCATTTAATTTTGGTAAATCAGTCTAAAAATCTAAGGTTCAAATACGCAGATAGTTGTACAACACAGTTGACACGTGACAAATGTGCGTCCTACTTGTTACTGTTTTGTCGATAGATCCAATCTGAGGACTGTGAAGGCGAACGTATTTACATTAGAATGGTTTTATTACTCAGTGTCAATTTTTACGATTCTAAGTGACACTATCATTATCTACCCTTGTCTTGTCCTTTCTCCAATGGTAAACGAATTGTAAATTTTAACGGTCCATAAAAGGTATTTAGAAGAGTAACCCAAGGGCATTATCGGAATACCTTTTCTATTGACTTTAGATCTCTTTATTTACCCGATGGGACTATCGAGTCAACCATTTCTTAGGTGGGCGTTACGTCCTCTGGACAACCTAAGGACCCAACCCTTCTAGGGGACCTATTCCCTTTCCGATGGGTGAGGTCGCCGGACCTCTTAGGGTGTCTGTGATATCTCAGGTACCCCAACGTTTCTCAGCCTGTATAGACTCTTTATTTCCTTAAGAGGGTTTTAATGTATAGATCCTTCAACTCCGATTTTTAAGTTTAGATCTAGATTAAGGTCTAGGTCATAAGATAATGCCGACTGATTACACAAATACATAACACAACACAAGGGTACTTATTAATGTTAATATTAATAGGACAATAACTTTAGTCTGACACCCTGTATTTCTTTACTCTACTTATGTTGGAGTTGAAACGACAACTAAGTCACTCATTATCACAGAGTCAGTGAATTTGTCTCACCGGAGACGAAAGAGTAAATATCTTTGTTGTTTTGTCTTTTAAATCTAACCAGTAAACCTTTTACATACCAAAGGTTATATTACTAACGAATATAGAGAAGACTCTACTGTTTACTATTACTGATTTGGATAGGTATACGGTTTTCCTATTTGTATAAAGTTCTGTTTTGGTTTTAAGTTTTATTATTAAAGAGGACACAGGTGAACCATATATTTAGATTTATTGTTTATACACAAAAACAGGTAAAAAAAAAATGGTATAACATAGATGTCTCAATCGTTTCACCCCCGTATAATAAAGTCTTCTTTAAGAGTTTAGAAATACATACCATGATAAAAAGAATGAGAAAATCTTAAATTAAAAAGTTCATCGTAAAAATTTTTTTTAAAAGGAAACAGTTAAGATCTCTTTAGGTACATCCGATCTACCTTCCTTGAAGTCCCTTAAATATTTCTATTTCTATTTTCGACTAGTACATTTTAATAACTCTACACCTCCTTTTCTAGAAATTTATATCTTAAGCAAGGACCCCTACTTCCGAGGATAGTTAGTCAACAGGTTGCACAGTTATCTTGTTATTTATAAATTATCCTTTAGGTGATAATTCTCGTGAATAGATAGGTAGTAGGAATGATGAATGAGTGAGATAATGATTTAAGTTTCTTTAGAAAAGGAAGATAAAACTGTTACAGAAAGGGGAAAGGTTTCAGTAAGTTTACGAAACATATACTTCTGATTAAAGGACAGAGTAGAAATCGTTCAAAACGGTTTTATGGGACTTAGGTTTCAGTTCATTGTTTTGGTATTACGACTTTCCCTGGAGTTACTCAGCGAATGGGAAGGGGATCTGGAGACAGATTAGGAGAGGTAGGTCTGGACGGAAATAGAGGGGACAAGTCGACGACGAAGAGGTCGTTGTGTATGTGACTCGGATCCTTCCAATGAGGAAAGACTGAGTCACTTCAAGAAACGAAAATATTAAGTATCTACGACATTGCCTCTTCTGCTACCGTGGGATGAGGTCATGAGAACGGACCTTTTAAGGTACCTGCCTCCTCGGACCATCCGACGTCAGGTACCCCAACGATCCTCAGTCTGTGCTGACTCGGTGAAGTGAAAGTGAAAAATGAAAGTACGCAACCTCCTCCTTTACCGTTGGGTGAGGTCACAAGAACGGACCTCTTAGGGTCCCTGCCCCCTCGGACCACCCGACGGCAGATACCCCAGCGTGTCTCAGTCTGTACTGACTTCTCTGAATCGTCGTCGTCGTCGTCTACGACATTTGAAGTCAGAGTGTGAAAATTTGATAAAATTTTATGGATGCGGATGAAGAATTTGAGGTTGTTATATAATGATTAGAGTTTTCGAGGAAAAGGTCAAATTGTCTACGAGAACGAAATTTGACTCCTTCAGAATGACATACAGAAAGTTTAATGACCCTTTTTTATTAATAACGTACCTAAGGTTGAGGGGCAGATTACCTGGATATTGGAGGTAAGAACCATGTTACAATATCTCGTATTTTTACATTCACAAAAAGACTCACAACGAATAAAAAAAGAAAATCGATACCCCTCATAGGGGAGTATAAAAATAACATTTGAGATCTCCAATCCCACACTAATCGACATACTGAAAATCCAATTCCAGATAAGACCTTTGTATAGGATAAATAAAAATAACATAAAAAAAAGTGATAAGGAGTGAAACAGGGGTTTAAGGGTCTCGGATTTTCCTATTTATTATATATCGTTATACTCTCCTTTTCATAGATTCTTTCTTACTTTTGTTTCTCACGAATCCTTACTTCAATAAGATTTTTACATTTGGTATTTGCAGTAATATGAACTATATCCTGGTATTAAAACCGAGATACGAATGAATATTCGGTTTCCATTCCTTCTCGTTCTCTCCTAAGACTTCTGGTAGAGTCAAGTCAAGTCAAGTCAGCGAGTCAGCACAGGCTGAGACGCTGNACTTAGCGTCGTGCGGTCCGGAGGGACAGGTAGTGGTTGAGGGCCTCAAGTGAGTCTGAGTGCAGGTAGTTCAGGCACTACGGTAGGTCGGTAGAGTAGGAGCGAGTAGGGGAAGAGGAGGACGGGAGTCAGGGAGGGTCGTAGTCTCAGAAAAGGTTACTCAGTTGAGAAGAGTACTCCACCGGTTTCATGACCTCAAAGTCGAAATCGTAGTAAGGAGGGTTTCTTTAGGGTCCCGAATAGAGGAAGTCTTACCTGACCGACGTAGAGGAACGTCAGGTTCCCTGAGAGTTCTCAGAAGAGGTTGTGGTGTCAAGTTTTCGTAGTTAAGAAACCGCGAGTCGGAAGAAGTGTCAGGTTGAGAGTAGGTATGTACTGGTGACCTCTTTAGTATCGGAACTGATCTGCCTGGAATCAGTCGTTTCATTACAGAGACGAAAACTTATACGATAGATCCAACCTGTGTTGAAAAGAAGGTTCCTCATTCGTAGAAAATTAAAGTACCGACGTTAGATGATACAATATTTTAATTTATTTTTTCTTAACATTTACCGAATTTCTTCGTTTTGAGATAATTGTGATTCTAAACTTTCGACCTTGGGGTGCTTTGTATTGTTAGTCGTAAAAGTTGTTACAGGAATGAAAATCGTGTAGCTCAAAGGTTTTTAAATAAAGGATACGACCAAAAGTATTTTTCGGTCTCAGTAGAGTTTCTTACTTAATTCATTTTTCTTCCCGTGATCCATGGTGTTACTATACTGACTTTATATAACTAGAGACTTCGGGTTAAATCGTATCTACAATTAAAATCTTATAGACCTTCAAACCGAAAAACTTTGATGGTACGTTGTTTGAAGCGTATTCTTACGATGTTTTTTTGGGACGTTTACGATACTAAACACTCAGTATGTCAACTAACTGTTTTGAAAAACGAGACAGGAGTCAGGAGTAACATACTAGATACTATATCCAAGTCTTACATCCGAAGAAGTGGAACATCAATCGTTCCTACATAACAATACAGAATTCTTCTATGTGTATCAACTATAACGATTCATAAAAGGTCACCAGACCTAAAAAATAAGATTTTATAATGTAGAAAGTCGTTTTGGGACAAGTGTAATACTTTCAGGTCATTAGATTGTCCAGTTTTTATAATGGTATCTACCAAATGAATCTGTTCTTTTCCGTTCACCGAGTGATTCAGGGACAATCATATGTGTCTCTTCTTCCGTTACCCTACAAGGATTTTATGAAAGCTAAAATATCCCTGTACAATTTTATATTCCACAGACCGTTACAGACCAGATCGGATTACTTTAGTTATCTCCATCCGGTCCCGACTTCTTAGGAATACCGGACGTCTATACATAAAACACGACGACAGAGACTAAACTTTTGACCTTATTTAAAAATTAAATACTAACTTTTCTAACTCAAGTGGAAACTTGTCGAATGCATTTAATCTAACGGGAGTTCGGTGTGAACTTTTCATGGTATTGGTGGTAGTAGTCAAAGTTAAACATTTTACCTTGGTTACTTTATCAGCGATCCCCGTGTAAATGTGTGGATCGGGAATTTAAAACGTATTTATTCTTGGTGGTGGTGGAGGTCGTCCGTTTAATTAAAGTCTAACGTTTCTAAAAAGATAACTCTGATAAGACAAGTTTTCAAGTTGAAGTGTTACGGTCGTACTGAGATGATTACTTAGTCGAGATTTCGGTGTCACCTTTACTTTGTCTCTAGTGACAAACCAATACTGGTTATAAAGACATACATTCAACGAACCTTCGGTGATTTAACACGGAAAGATTTTCTGGAATGACTAAAATTGAAGGACTATAGTCTATGATCTACTATAGTCTAGTCTACAAATTTCCCAGATTCTTTGGATTTTCTACCATCGATTATATTAAGTTCAATTTTAAGAATTAAAGGAAGGGAACAGATCTTTTTGAATGTTCTTGTAACAATTCCCCCTTTTTTTTACAGTTAACGGGTTTCTAAATCTTCCGTCGTTAACCCAGATACTTAAGAGTAATTTAATCGAGGTATTTAGTCTGAGATACCTTATTGAGACTTTTCGTTCGGAATAGAATAGGTCCTTTTGGGTGACATATATAAATTTTGGAGTATTCTAAGATAATGAATACGACATATAACATAATTCATTCGGGTAAATTTCATGTGTGAAATCGAAGGAATTCGGTTACAAAAATGTTCAAGCACTGGTACTATTTTATATAACGAAAAGTCTTACGTATAGGAAATACGGATAGTATTGATACAAGATGGTTAATTTAATGTGGTTGTAAATACCCTGTCTCAAGAGATCTTTGTTTCTGACACAAATTACGGACGTCACTGTGGATGACCATTACTTCATGTGGATTAAGAATTTTTATAAACTTCATTATTATAGTGTCCGGGTATGAAAAGTAAGAGTCCCGGCTTTAAGTGGTAGGTGTCGTTTAAGAAAGAAAAGTAGTCTTTTGAGTGAACTAATCGAAAAACTATTGTCTTTTACGTACGTTTAGTATAGAAGAAAATCTCTCACTCCTAAACCGTGCGTCATCAAACACAATAGAAAAACTCATACTACTTCTGCACGGGAAAATACAACCATTGTCTAGTAGTGTTTAGTAAAGTAAATACGGATACGTTTTGGTCTACAGAGAAGAATCGGTTCGACGGGCACTCTCTATCACAAAGACTGTTTGACTCTTCTACTTCCCTTTGCTTCCGGCAACGTACTTGCTCTCCAAATACCCTGTCAGAAGTGATGATAGTAGAGACCCCCGGACACTTATTTTGGGTATAGGGGAAAATTGTTACACCAGAAAGGTGTCTCCAAACCGGGTGGACTATTCGTAGTCGAGGAGTTCCGGTTCAACTCTAGAGGGGCTTAAGACACCGGGACGTAAAGGGTATTCGGACGACGTACACCGAAACAGAGCGTGCTGTGTACACAGGGGGTTTGTGTAGTAGGTCAGTATAGGAAGAGAGGGAGTGAGGAGATATTTCGACATATTTCATAAGTTTAGGATTGTCCGGAAAGGACTGACAAGATGGTGGGTATGAAAGGGACTCAAACTTGAGAGTATAAGAGGCCAGACATAACGTGGTGATTCTTCAACGAACGTATGAGAAGAAATTAGTGATGATGACTATAAATGTTATCTTAGGTACATATCGACTAGGTATTTCAAGACCTTTATACGATTTGATCTCCCTTACTGAACTTAAAATATTACTGGGAAGTTAAAGCCATGATGGTAGAAGTAAGGAGTCTACTTCTTTGACTACGAGTCTCCTCAGTCTAGGAGACAAGGTCAACTGTGTAGTCTGTTTCAATCCTAATTTTTGGTTTAGACAGTACACAAAGTTTGGAGACGAAGTCACTACTGAGTACACACAACAGATATTCAGGATAGGGGCGGGGGTAGGAAGTCGGGAACACAGACAACCCTGGTAAGGTAGGAGACGTCCGACAGGGGTAAGAAAGGGTGTTCCTCACTATTTAAAGATCGTTCAGTAAAGTGGGAGGTAGTTAACCACCTCAAAGTCTTTTTGAGAAAACGAAAACGGATTTTTAATTTCGATTATCTCCCACTGTCTGGATAACATTAAAACAATTGTCACAGTATACCGTCGAAGACTTACAGTATGGACAGAAACACCGAGGAATGACCATCACGTCACCAACTGGTTCTCGGAAATATTTTCGACGGTTCGGTCAGACATACCATGATGTTACAGTAATGTATAAACGGGTTTAGGTATCTTACATGTTGTTGTTCCCACTCTGGATCACGTGGGACACCTGAAACCCACTACCACTACACAGTCACCTCCGAGTAACTAACAATGTTTCCATGGAGGCATCAAGTCCTACAACTATCTTCCCCTCCAACACGGACGTATACTTGCTCCACACACACACGTGCGGTTCAGCGAAGTCAGCACAGGTTGAGACACGTTGGGATACTGATATCGGAGGGTCCGAGGAGAACAGGTACCTTTAAGAGGTCCGTTCTTATGACCTCACCCACCGGTACAGGAGGAGGTCCCCTAGAAGGGTCAGGTCCCTAGTTCAGACACACACAGAACCTACCCGTCCATTCAAGAAATGGTGATCACGGTGGATATACATTACTTAGAGACATGAAAGACAAGTTAAAAAGACACTTGATTTTTGACGAGATTTTAATTTCACATAATTACTCTTTTTTTTTTTTTTGACGGTTACGGAGTAGAGTGAGGTGTGTTATTTAAGTCTTAGAGATCCCCAATCAACACGAAATCAACGATTGAGAAACACTGGGATACCTGACATCGGGTGGTCCGAGGAGAGAGGTACCATAAAAGACAGGCACCTTTCTAATGACCTCACCCAACGTAAAAGAAGACGTCCCCTAGAAGCACTGGGTCCCTAATTTGAACCCAGAGGACCCCAGTCTGGACATGTAATAATAGACAAATTTCAAGGGGTCCCTTGAGATTGTACGTCGGTCCCAATTTTTGACAACACGACACAGAAGACACATAGACCGTACGGAGACCGGGAGTCCAACGACTCAAGTGAGATTAGTGTCTGTGTGATCTCAGCAGGGGTACCACTAAAGAGTCAGTCCTTCGTTATATACTATATATTTTTATTACATTAGTATATATGTCCTTGTATATATGATTCGCACACACATAAAAATATTTTATACAAGATATGCGTATAAAATAAATTTATATATATATACTTTTATGCACAGAGATCATCCACTGGTCCATACGTGCATTGCATCGTAGTTGGTGAGTGGAGTGAAGACTCAGAAACGGGGTCTCCGGGACTACAGACTAAAAAAAAAAAAAAAAAAAACCAAGGGTGAGTCTCTAACCTCAACGGTTGGAGATGTGACACCAAACTCAAGACCGGGGTCTAAACCGGAACTTCTGGACGTCGATAACAGACGACAGGACGGTAGGAAAAGGAAGAACACACATAAGTGTACACAAGTATCTTTAGTTCTTGAAGACGTCGCGAAGAAGGGACGGGTCCCCTCGGGACTCGTACGACGAAGGACCTGAGAATTGGACCATTTATGATTGACGTCGAAATGGTCAGTACTGTCGCAAGTACCTGGAACCACGATTTCTGCTGTGTCTGGAGACTCGCGTGGGGGAGGGGTGGACATGTGAGGATCTGTCCCCACTCGTATGAGTCAGGATGAAGTAAAGTGATCTGATATTCGAGAAACTCCCGTTTTCCGAATGGAATAAGTAGAGATAGTGAATTATGTCGTGGATAATGTAGATTTATCTATAAATTTATAACGATGTCACCACTTGTTAAGTGAACGATTTCCTCTTCAACAACAAGTCAGGAAGTCAGTACAGGCTGAGACTCTGGGGTACTTCACGTCGTGAGGTCCGAAGGGAGAAGAAGCGATAGAGGACCTCAAATAAGTTTGAGTGCAGGTGACTCAACTACTAGGTAGTTTGGTAGAGTAGGAGACAGTAGGAAAAGAGGAGAACAGGAGTTAGAAAAGATCGTAGTCCCAGAAAAGATTATTCAACCGAGAAGTGTAGTCCACCGGTTTCCTAACCTCGAAGTCGTAGTCAGGAAGGTTACTTATAAGTCCCGACTAAAGGAAATCCTAATTGACCAAACTAGAGGAACGACAGGTCCCTTAAGAGTTCTCAGAAAAGGTTATGGTATCAAACTTCCGTAGTCAAGAAACCACGAATCGGAAGAAACACCAGGTTGAGAGTGTAGGTGTGTACTGATGACCTTTTTGGTATCAAAACTGATGTACCTGGAAACAGTCGGTTACCTCTACGTCCAGGTTAGGGACCCAGTCCTTTCAGGGGACTTCCTCCTTTATCGTCGGGTGAGGTCATAAGAACGGACCCTTTAGGGTATATGTCTCCTCGGACCACTCGATGTCAGGTACCCCACCGTTTTCTCAGTCTGTACTAACTAGTGGGTACGTGAGAAGTTTATAACATTTACTTATTAGAAAGTATAAAGAAAGGACTCCGAGACTTTATACAAATCTCTCGACTGTGATGGAAGACGGTAAAAATCTTATACCTGAACCCGATAAAAAAGGTTAAACACTAATACTCTCAAAGACGATTCAATAAGGACACGAAGTGAACTTGTAAAAACTCTTTTCAGTCTAACACTCTATCAATGTATTTGATAAACCACAGTAACCGTGAAGTAGGATTCGTTATTTTTACACGTGGTCTCCCAGTATTATACAATAAAATAACTCGCGAAGTAAACTAAACCCTTATCTACTATTTAATGAGGGGTTATCCTTTTCCACAAGAAAAGAATTCCGACTTGTATCACGGGTAATAATTCAAAGTTGAACTGATAAAGAATCGAGAGACTGGTGAAGATTCAATGAATTACCACAGTAACACCCCATTAATCATGCATAAAAAAACATGATTCTGAATACATGGTCAATGTTACATACATTGTTATTACTGTTAGTAATATCAGTAGTAATAATAACTAAAATCAGTGAAGAGGTATTTTTCAATTTACAACTAAATGGGATATTAAGTTTCTATTTTAGACAGTAGTTAGATGTAACATAAACCATTTTAAACGTTGAACGACTAGTCGGTCATCGGAATTTTTCACTAGAAAGTAACGGTACTTACGTAATAAGTCTTCATGTACCCGGTGGTATCGAGTCTTTTGTAAAACCAATACAGTCCTTTCAAAGTCATTTCGTTTAACATATATAAACAGTAGATACGGTTAGTTGATTATAGGTTTCTCGTGGTAACACAAGATGTCTACAATATACTTCTTACCTGTTAGAATCAAGTCAAATTGATGGTCTAAAGGTATTAAATACGGTTATGGGATTAAGAGTCTGTCAAAAATATTAAAGACGAAGTGTTATCTTTTCTTTCTAGTTCAGTCGAGATGATCTATGTCTTCTCAGTCTCAAACCTAGGTTATGACCACATAAAGTATACAGGATCTAACAAAACTACGGGAGATTCATATTCTGATATTGTAAAATCTTATCCTTGCTACGTCGGTCTGTTTGGTCTACAAACAAAGACAGACAAAGACTGATACTAAAAAATTTATGTCGGATTCCATTTCAGACTACTTATGCACGATACCACTACTTTCAAGGGTGTCACGAAGGTCCCAACGTAATAAACTAAACTTAAAGTCGGACTACAGTCCTGTGACCACCCCAGAATGATACGGTAAAATATTTTGTGAAAGATACACGGATTACACCATATGTAACTTTACATATATACATGTGTGTATTTACAAACACTAACAATAAATTCCATAAAGTTCATTCGTAATTTTGTAGCTTTGGTAGACTAAACGTAAAAAGTTGTTCTTGGTTGTATACATAAATAAATACCCTTGTAAAAACCGTATTCTGAAAGATAATTTAATATTGTTTTTCGAAAGAGATAGTGGGACCCCTTAGACCGTTAGTCGGATGGAGGATGGATCTAGTTAGAAGGGGTAGATGGGGTCAGAAGAGGGTGGGTGGTATACGTATGGAATTTCGACATCAGAACGGACCTTGATCACAACACCTCTGTGTCTTTCAACATATCCCGACATGAACAATTGTACCGACGTTGGGGGTACTAGCGCTTCCAGGGGATCCTTAGGTGTCTAACTGACAGACAGTAAATGTATCAAGACAAAAGTACAAGACATTTTACCCGTGTTTATATAAAATATAATGTGTTAAATTTTAGAGGGTTATTTGACGACGACGACGACGACAACGACGATGATTCAGCGCAGTCAGTACAGGGTGAGACACACTGGGGTATCTGTCGTCGGGTGGTCCGAGGTGACAGGGACCCTAAGAGGTCCGTTCTTGCAACCTCACCCAACGGTAAAGGAAGAGACTACGTACTTTCACTTTTTACTTTCCCTTCAGAGAGTCACCACAGGTTGAGAACCGATGTGGTACCTGACATCGGGTGGTCCGAGGAGACAGATACCCTCAAAGGTCCGTTCTCATGACCTCACCCCACGGTAACGGAGGAGGTGGGTTATTTGATTAACTTATGTTGACAAACTTACGGGATTCCGACCCTCTCGGTGTGACAGTCAGAACTTTAAAGGAATTCAGTCGGATAAAATGGTCAAATTTGAGCTAGTTAAAGACCAGGAAGTTTATTTCTCGTATTAAAAATTTTAATATTAATAGTGATTAATGATAGTGATCATACTACTACCATTACCACCCCTCTTCCTCCTCTACCTCTTCTTCTTCTCGGACAATAGAATGTTCGTTATAGTATTAAATCCACAGATATGAGACATAGGTACTAAAGTGAATTAACACTTTTAAGATTATCCATTTTATAACAAATTATTAACACTATTCGTAAAGTATCATTTAGACTCTTAAGCTCTCCACTTTGAATGAACAGGTCCTGTTGTGTTAATCTTTCACCGTTTCGTCTATGAAATTTGATCCTCATAGACTACTACTTGGACAAAAGGATTACTGATAGGACGATCCAGCGAAGTCAGCACAGGCTGAGACACGCTGGGGTATCTACCGTCGGGTGGTCCGAGGGGGCAGGGACCCTAAGAGGTCCGTTCTTGTGACGTCACCCAACGGTAAAGGAGGAGGTTACGTACTTTCACTTTTCATTTTCACTTAAGTGAGTCAGCACAGGTTGAGGATCACTGGGGTACCTGACGTTGGATGGTCCGAGGAGGTTGGTACCCTAAAAGGTCCGTTCTCACGACCTCACCCCACGGTAACGGAAGAGACGGAGGGTATTTTTAGTATTTAAACGGGATTATTATTAATTATGTCTGTTAAGGACAATTGGTTGGAGTTCCAAGAGGACTCTAGCGGAGGAGTTATGGTTCGCGGACACAGACCGTCTCGGTCACACTCTGACTCTGTTAGGAAGGTTCGGTGGTCTTATTATTTCTCAAAACCGACCTGGAAGCTCGTGTTTGGTTCTATCACTCTTCGGTCCGTTTTTCGTATGATACCGCGACTTTGCCTAATTATTCCTTGAATCACTAAACCGGGCAGTGGGAGGTCGCGTTACAAGACATCCAGGTCAACCCCTACTATACAAAGTAACCGTTCGGTGTTAATACCCTGCATCACTGTCGGGTCTAGTTCCTCCACATAAGAAAAACTGTTAAGTAAAAGGATGGGTTGATGGGTAAGTTTGGTGGAGTCCAACGTAAATGTTGTTCTTAAATAGTAGGTTTATAATTGTCATTACCGTCGTAGACAAAGTTATCAGATTCTAGTGTCACCAGAGGACGAAATAGATAAAGATTTCAAGAAAATAGATAAACAAGTGACGATACACTAGGTTTGGGTCTACTGGGGGATCACGGTCTCTAACGTACCTAGATATTTTGTCTGTCTCTATTCATGTTGTCTTATAGATCCCCTACCTGAGTCTTCATACGGTACACTACGAAGGAATTTCAGTCTGATTGGACGGAACATCGACCTTATTTGAAATTTAATGACAAGGAAAAAACTAAAAGAATAGGTCGACGAGGGGATAGTCTGGAGTAGAAAAAATTAAAATAAAAAACAAATGGAAAGAGGAAAGTAAGTGTACAAGTAGACTCTTCTGAATTCAAGAAGGTCGAGATCTATTATAACCGAAAATTTTTGACATTGCATCAATGTTCTCTTCTCAACGGGTTCTAAGTCTTAAAAAAAAATTTTACCTCGTACACATAATGCACCGGTTACAGAAGTGAGATTGAACTAATACTTTGATTTTGGTAAGGAGTGACGAGATTGTATGACTTCTTAGTAGACTCTCCCTCCCTCTACTTAAGACTCAACAGTGTAGTTTCCTTCGTCGTAATAAGATCATCGTAGGTAAGACCAAATTCGGAAGGTACCAATCTCTAAACTCCAATGTACTATATGAAATGTGAGTATTGACTACACCGACCTCTTGACTATAACTTAAACATCGTAGTCTTCTTGTCTTTTATACTGCATAAAATACGTACAGTTATTTCCTTACTTGACAAGAACAAGATGTCGTTTACCTATATTCTTCAGTTTGTGGGAAACATAAGGTTTTATCCCAGAGTTTTGTACATTGAAGGTAAATTTAACAATCCTCCGAACCTCGATTATCAATTAGACAGAAGGTTATGAGACAAATTATATAGTGACTTATTTACTACGTTCAACAGTTACCTACTCACTAGTCGATTATCGAGACGACCATTAAGTGAATATAAAGAAGTTATTTTACCGTTATTCGGTTTTTTTTTATGTTAGACATACATAAAAAGAGTAACGAACTTGTACATAACACAGACAATATAATTCATGAAAGTATAAATATGTGTTATGAAATAAAGTAGAAATATAGGGGAGTTCAACCCCCAATAATTGACGTGTATATGTGAAAAAAGACGGGAATTACTGTACATAAATCCCAAAATAACTTTATATAAAGGGGCTAATTGATGGAGGTATATAAATTCTTTAACTATTAAAACTTTGAAAGGCTCCTCTTCCCTTGACCAATCTATCTTGTTTTACTACCTCTTTAAGTGGTATCCGGGAAAAGATGTAAAAATTAAAACTTCGTCTAAAAATTTTAGTATTTTGATTACGAGACTTTATTATCCTTTTACGTACCTTTTTTATTACCAACTAATGTTTTCATTTTATAACAATTTCCTCTGTCATTTCATGTTACAACCGTTGTAATTACCCCTTCGATCCATCTTTTTATAATTTACTTTCGTAAGATCGGTAATGACGTTAATTTAATCGTTATTTAATATAAAAAAACAAACCTGTATATAAAACTTTGATACTTAGTGTAGGTGTTTATTGACTGTTTAATTTCACCTTTAACATTTTATATGTCTTATTTATCGTTTTTAATTTTAACTTTTTGATCTTTCTTTTGGTTATCTTCTATTTTCTCGTTTTGTTAGTGTTTGTCTCGTTTTGACTATTTGATTATTTCTCAGTTGGTTTATTCGTTTATAATCTCTTATATAAACTTTTTCAGTCACGTGAGTCTTTTATTAAGTCATTTAGTTGGTTCTTTTTATCAAATTATGTTTACTGTTTAAAATCATCAATTTTCTTTGTACCAAGTGTATGTTACTTGTTAAAATACAGTTCTTTTGCAGTCTGTTACCTTTGTCTTCAAGAGAAGTGTTATGAATAATTACAACTGAATCTTTCTTTAAGTCTTTGGGACTTATTAGTTGATGGTTTGTTAATCATCAGTTTAGGAGAACGGAATGGTACATGACAACGTTCCATTAGACAAAGTCATAAAAATTATTTGGTTTTTTCTTTCTTACTTTTCACACTTTCTTACTTTCTCCCTCCATTTCGATGGATTAAGTAAAGTACTCTGATTACAATTTTTGTCCGTCAACATTATTTATTGTTTGATTAGGGTGAATACTTATGTCTGTATTTGTGTAATTATATTATCATTTTGGGTTGTCATTTGATTCTTATTATTGTCAAATAGTCTTATTATATTATATATACCCACGTAAGTATCAGTACAGGTTGAGAAACACTGGGAAGGAGAGCGGTACTTTAAAAGGTACGTTCTCATGACCTCACACAACGGTAAAGGATGAGGTCCCTTAAAAGGACTAGTCCCTAGTTTGGGTGTAGGAATCTCAGAGGACGTAACCATCCGTCTAAGAAATAGTGACCAAATAAAGTCGATATATCTCTACGGAAATATACTATTTTAGTTATTTACACTAAACATAATTACCTCATTTCCCTTTTTTTGGAGTTAACAGAGATGACTACGTTTTTGTTAGTCACCTATTATAAAATGTGTGTAAGTGTTATTTTTAAGAGTCTTTTGAGTCTCATCTGAAGGAATCAGATTATCTCTTATTTTAGGTACCGTTCGTAGTGTAAATTGTATTTAGTCCTTTTCCATTTCTACTGGGATGTCGATAAGTCATTATATGACTTTAAAGATTGGTTTTACTTTTATTATCTTTTCATTTCTATTTTACGTAATAAACATCTGTTGTACTTACAGATGGATCTTTTAAGTTCTTTTAGATATCTATAATTATCTTAAACATTTAACAAGTTGTAACAACTTATATTCTAGTCGTCTGTTTTAGTTACTACGAAGATTAGTGATAGTGATTGGTTTATCTTTTAAATTATCTTTTTTGTAGAGTAAATAGTATTGTTGTTTTGTATTATACAATTTTTATTTACGTTATTTTATATACGGACTAGAATTACACCTTTAATGTTTTACAATATCTCTTTGTAATTTTTGGAACCTTAATTACTGTTCTTTATTACCCGTCTTTATGAACCGTATAATTCTACTGTTTATGTGGGTTCAAGATTATTTTTAATAATTTATTAGATAGAACTGTGTGAAAATGATTTTCAAAATACCTTCGTTTCGGATTCCGATCGGTTTATATGAAACTGTTTCATCTTGTAAATGTAACTCTGTATGTTTAGATATAACAAATTATTTATCATGAGAGTCATGATATGTCATGACATTTGTTTACCCAGTTACTTTGTCACCTTTCGAATCTTAATAGTTCCTCCGAATTATATATTACTTTTATAATGTTTCGTCATGTCCTTTGTGTCTATATCGTTATGCGTCATGACCCTGATAGTCGAACGGTATGTCTAAATTTTTATTCTCATTGAGAGATGGTGTTTCTCGTTTTGTTTTACGAGGTTTACTCTTTTTTTTTTTTTTGTTGATTTACATTTCTATGTATGTGTAAAAAATTTTGATGTCCTCCTTTTAATACAATCATTAAACCTAGTTCCTTACCAAATAATTGGTTCTATGTTTTTTTTGGGTTTTGGAATTTCTTTTATAACCATATGTTTTTGTAAATACTGAAGATTTGACTTTTGATGGGTCCTATATTACTATTTGAATTTTTACACTGTCTACTTAGTATAAATCATAGATCTGGTGTACTACAGATATTATTCTTCTTGTTTTGTTATTTTTCGGTTTTTCCTTTTACTAGTGTGTCTCTTTTCTTTTGGGTTTCGGATATTTATGTTTTATAAGTAGAAGAGATCATTAGTTTTTTAAGTGTAAATCCGTACTACGTAAAGTATAAGTAGTCTAACTGTACCTTAAGTTTCAACTGTTATGTATCATAACTACTTAAACAACTTTTTACCTTCGATAGTACATAAAGTACTTTCTATACTTATTAAGTTGGTAAATTTAAATTGACTTAGTGAAACAACATGTCGTTTCTAACCATGTTGTGACATTTAGTTGATGTGAAGTTTATTTATTTTCCTTTAAATAGCGATAGATCATTTCCACTTTTTGTTTAAGGGATACTGGATCGTTAAACCAAAGATCCATTTATAAGAGGTATTTGTCCTTTATTCGGATTCATCCAGCCCTTCAAATCTGATTTCCTTTAGTCAGGACTTATCAGTAACCTTTCTGACTGCGACTTCGACTTCGAGGTTATGAAACCGGTGTACAACACTTCTTGACTGAGTTACCTTTTCTGGGACTACGACCCTTTCTAACTTCCGTCCTCCTCTTCCCCTACTCTTTCCTACTCTACTAACCTACCGTAGTGGTTGAACTACCTTTACTTAAACTCGTTTGAGACCCTCAACCACTACCTGTCCCTTCGGACCTTACGACGTCAGGTACCTCAACGTTTCTCAACCTTTACTGACTTGTTGATTTGACTTGACTGACTCGAGTCCTTCCAGGGGACCTCCTCCCTGGGTAAAGTCATAACGTACCACTAGTGTACCCTAGTGTTTCTCCGTCTGTACAAACTCGTTGAATATGAAAGTGAAAGTATAAACATATTACAACAAATATTATCATGTAGAACCTTTACGAAGTTTAGAGATTATAATGGTCGGTCCTATTTATTTAAATTAGAGTTAATTTCACTTATCGACTCTTTTCTTCTCTTCGTTTTCCGTTCCTCTTTTCCTTTCTATGTAGGTAGACTTGCGTCTCAAGGTTTCTTATCGTTCCTCTCTATTCTTTCGGAAGGAGTCACTAGTTACGTCTCTTTATCTCCTTTTGTTATTTTACCCTTTCTGGTCTCTCGAGAAGTTCTTTTATTCTCTATGGTTCCCTTATAAAATACGTTTCTACTCGTGTTATTTTTTGTCTTTGTAATACTTGAATTGTCTTCGTCTTCTATAATTCTTCTTCACTGTTCTTATGTGTCTTGACATATTTTCTCTAGAATTACTAAGCCTATTGGTGTTACCACACCAGTGAGTGGATCTCGGTCTGTAAGACCTTACACTTTAGTTCGCCCGGAATCCTTCGTAGTGATCCTTGTTTTGATCACCTCTACTACGTTAAGGTCTACTCGATAAATTTTAAGATTTTCTACTACGACAATTTCATGAAGTGAGTTATACGGTCGTTTAAACCTTTTGAGTCGTCCCCGGTGTCCTGACCCTTTTCAGGCCAAAGTAAGGTTAGGGTTTCTTTCTGTTTCTGTTTCTTAGTAGATTGATGACGTGTTAACGTGAGTAGAGTGTACGATCGTTTCAATACGAGTTGTAAGAGGTTCGATCCGAAGTTGTCATTTACTTGGTTCTTGAAGGTCTACAAGTTCGACCTAAATCTTTTCCGTTTCCTTGATACTTAGTTTGAGGGTTATAGACATCCTGGTATCTTTTTCGATCTCTTGAGGTCTTTTTAGATGAAGACGAAGTAACTGATGTGATTACGGAAACTGAAATCATACCTAGTGTTGTTTGACTCCTTTTAAGATGTTCTCTACCTTTATGTTCTGGTGGAATGGACGGAGGATTCTTTAGACATACGTCCAGTTCGTCGTGGTCTGTACCTTTTTGTCTGAGAAACCTTTAACCCTTTCCTTATACAGTTCCGACATATAGCAGTGGGACGAATAAATTGAACATACGTCTCATGTATTTTTTGATTTCTAGCACCGTAGACCAGGGTAGTGAAGTACCGTTTATCTACCCCTTTGTTACCTTTGTTATTCTCTGAAATAAAAGAAACCGAGGTTTTAGTGACATTTATCTCTGATGTTGGTACTTTAATTTTCTGAAAACGGGGAACCTTCTTTTCGATACTGGTTAGATCTGACGTATAATTTTTTGTCTCTGTAATCAAACGGTTGTTTCAAGGTATATTACTTTCGATACCAAAAAGACATCAGTACACACCGAGACCCTCAACGTGGTATTTCCGACTCGTGGTTTCTTGACTACGGAAACTTGACACCAAATCTCTTCTGAGAACTCTCAGGAAACCTGACGTTCCTCCAGTTTGGTCAGTTTGGAATTCCTTTAGTTGGAACTTATAAGAAACCTGCCTGACTACACCTTCGACTTCGAGGTTATGAAACCGGTGGACTACGCTTCTCGACTGAGTAATCTTTTCTAGACTACGATCCTTTCTAACTTCCGTCTTCCACTTCCGTGCTGTCTCCTACTCTACCAACCTACCGTAGTGGTAGAACTACCTGTACTCAAACTCGTTCGAGGCCCTCAACTACTACCTGTCCTTTCGGACAACACGATGTGAGGTACCCCAGGGTTTCTCGGCCTGTGCTGACTCGGTGGCTTGACTTGACTTTCACTTATTCGTTAAGTGTAGAGTTTTATGTATACAAATATCCTACTTTATATACACTTATATACTTTTGTCTTGGACTTATACAAAACTTAAGTACTGTCCAATCGAAACCCCCGTCCAGTTCTTAAAAAGAGGTGTTACCCTCTTCATTCCAAAGTAGAAACATTACCCCTTAGTGAATCTGATTTCGTTTTACCGTTTTAATAGTAGTAAACAATTGAGACCTATACTGATTTCCACATAATCTAATACGGGAGGTCTTTCTTTCACCTTTTAAATATAGAAGGATACCTAAAGTATATAAATTAAGAATAAAACGTTGTCGTGAGGATGAAGACTACTCGTTAAAGTCGTAAAACAAAAAATTTAGTCATGCAAATTTAATTAAAACGACTCTGAATCTCTGATTGGGATCTCTATTGAATTCTTTATCTCCGACTTTTCAGTAGTCGATCTTTAATTATAATTTGTAAAGTGAGATCGAAAACCTTCAAATCATATTATTTTAATTTACACGATTCGTATAAAAATTCTAGATAAGAAAGTATGGGCATCACTATTTGGGAAAAGGATACAGATATAATTATGTTTTTATTATTACATATGACACAATACTGGTGTATAAAACGATTAACAAAATGTACTTCGAATAGTAAATTAAGAGTATTATAGGATATTTTTATGTGAAAGTAGTGTCAGAATTTCTACTCTTTTGATAAGTGTAGACACTTTACTTCTACGATTATCGAACAAATATCTAAACAACATTTCTAACTTAACTACATATATTATCATTAATGTGTATCATTCAATAATTATAATGACTGAACTTTGTTCCTTTATTCTAAATCTCTCCGTTTTTTTGTGCGGACTTACGCGTTATGATCATTTTGATCACTCCTCACCTTAATCCTCGTTAGTCCTGAGTGACTGATACGGATATGTCAGAATCCTTCTAGTGTCAAATGGACAAACGAGAGAATCACGTATTGTTACTTTATTGTTGCAAATACTGAACGTGTTTTTGGTTGATAAAGTAAAAGTTTATACGTACTACAACGACTGCAAATCTCTTCGATCGGTGAGTAACATTCCTCATATTAAACCATACTAAAAATCGTACCCTTTAAATTGTTAGAGATGGGTCTATATTTTAAGTGTATAGAAAACTGGGTCATTGAAGGGAAGAGTAAAAGTCGAAAATAACTTATGGTTTACGTGCTTCTATGACTGATGTAGTAACATCACGATTTTTTCTGACCTTTCTTTGTAGTTACTAGTAATCACTTCCTAACAAAAATTTTATACCATGTAAGTACGTTGTCTTAAGAGATTGATGATTTTTCTTATTTTGTCTGGACACTATAACTATACTTTAATAAAGATAACATAAAATGTTTGAAATTTTTCGTTTTACTCTTTCTTTTATATTTCGTAGGATCGTAAACATACTTTTAGTATTTATACGAACAGACACACACACACACGCGCGCGCACGAGTCGGTACATACTGAGAAGCCCTCGGAAACCTGACAGGGTACTCTAAAGAGGAGACAGGTACTTTAAAGAGTTCTTTCCGAGGAGACAGGTACTTTAAAGGTCCGTTCTTATCACCTCACCCAACGGTAAAGGAAGAGGAAATATACACATATAGAAAATAGATAGAGATCTTTACGTGTATCTTTTGATTCATATCCTCACAGGAGACTCCACTTCTTCGTGTGTTTATCTCTGGTTCCTACCCTCCTTTTACGTGGAAATTATGATATGAATAAATAATGAAAGTCACAAATGGTACACGACTCAGTTGATGCATGTTTTAATTTTTGTATCTTGTTGGTGGTGAACGTGTGTTGACGTGTATCATAGTAATAAACAAATTTACAATGTACCTTCATGAGACATAGATTTCAGTCGTGACGAGACAAAGGGAAGGTTTTCATTCTGACCCTTTTATGACCGTTACATAACTCAAATAGACGACAGACACCCCAACGTGTCTCTCAGTCTATGCTGATTTCGCTGAATCGTCGTCGTCGTCGAAACTCAAATCTTACTCCAACAGATCTTACTCCAACCCCTTCAATCAACCTCGACCCCATTGGGTCCTTCCACCTCGTTTTTCCCGATCTCGAAAGGGACACATTCTCTTCTGCATTTACCCCTCTTGTCACTTTAGAGGGTCCTTAAACAGAGTTGAAGTCGGATCTCGGATCTATCGAATTTTTTTTTTTTTTTCCTTTCTGTCTATTGTTGTAACGTTGAACTGGTCCGTACCTTTATCGTAGACCCATTTTCACTTGTTCACCTCCATAGGAGTACCTCTTGGAACAAAGTACTGAACATCGTCTCCAGAAATACAAAGGTCTACCAAAGTTGTTTTTATGGTCCGTAGGAACTCTTTAGATCTCGATCCTCGAGTTTTTGGTCTCCCGAACTTTGACCTGTGGTTTATCGGAATAAACGTCGTGGACTATAGTGCCTCTTGTTTTACTTTCCGGTTCCTCTTAAAACACTCGTAGGGTTGAGGGAAACAAGACGAAGTTCACTTTCGCTACTCTCACCCACCGTATCTCGACTACAAAGTCCTGGGATCTGCTATTCTCAGTCGACGTCTTCCCCATGAACTATGGTAGACTGTGGATACGACCGTACCGAATCCCTTTGTCATGAAAGTCATTACTTTAGTATAAGGTATTATTTCGTACGTTTTAGTTAGTATATAAAGAAAGAATGACAAAAATTTGAACGGTGATGTTCTTTTTTTTATTCTTAAAGACCTCATCTCTTCTCTCTATAGTGTGGAATTAAACCTTCAGTCTCTTTCTAGTTACTATTTATTAATACTATCCTGACAGTCCGTAAACTGACAAGGATCTTTCATTTTCCCGAATGGTTCATCATGTCACCATTTCATAAGAGGACGGTTACGTCCTCAACGTTCTCTGTGCCTAAACTAGGGACCCAGTCCTTCTAGGGGACCTCGTCCTATACCGTTGGAAGAGGTCATAAGAACGGACGTTTTTAACGGACCTATCTCCTTGGACCGTCTAATGTTAGGTGTCCCAGTGGTTCTCAGTCTGTGTTGACTCGTTGACTCGTGTGTGTGTTTCTGATATTTTCAATTTGTATAACAAATGTGGTCATGACCTTATACACTATGAAAAACGTACATGTACTATATATAACATATCTTTGGACTAGAAATCACTTTAGGACGTTTCTAAAGTAGAACAGTAATACTCTTTTTCGGTTGGTATTTCGTATTCCCTTACGACTCCTCTCCTTACTTTTCATTCAATTGTTTCGGTAAGAATCTCACCCCCCTTTCATCAAATATTTTTATTTCGAATTCATTTGTTTGTTGAAATTTAATTTCTGGTTCGAAAATTGAAAGGACCATTGAATTTTATAAACGACTACTTTACGTACAGGTCAACTAAAAAGAAGAAAAAGAAACGTTTATTAGACCGACTAGAAGTAGTAAAAGGTAGTGAAGAATTTTGAATACACTGACGTTAAAGAGTCCGAGTGAAATAACAACGAACCCTTAAAAGAACTAAATATAAGTGAAAAGTTTCTTTAATTTCTTTGAAAGGTTCTTAATAGGGTCTAGGATTGAATAACTTGGTAGACGGTTTATTTAAAATGAATAGTTCTAGAAGACAAATAAGAAAATACTACGATGTGACTCAATTAGTCTAAATAATAAAAAGAGTTTCTTCGTGTTTAACTTAAAATTGTCTACAAGGGTACAAAATTAAAAGTCTCAAACGTTAAGGGTCAACTGAAATTACTAAAGTAAGTCATTAGGACCGTAAATGACCTATAACATACAAGAGTACGAACCAAAAAGTCGAGATTTGGTGTTGTCTCAGGACCTTTCCTTTCAGACACTTAGTTCATCTAACACCCTTACCTTACGAGTTTAGGGTTACACAAGTCTCACTCCCTTGTCGGGGTATTCACCCCTCACCCTTGACTCCTCTCTGTCATTGGTTCTTTTGTGAAGATTTTCATTTGAGAGGTGAACCTTAAATCGTTGAACGGGGAAGAGTTTGTTTATGATTTTAAAGAAACTGTTAATGTTGATAGAAACTAATATTTATTACTGTAAAACAGAAATAATCCCTCAACGGACTATTTTAAACTTTACTTATACATATCAAATCATTAATGTCTAAGATAAGAATTCAATCTGGTTCAGTCTATCAGTAGATCTTCAAGTCCATCTTAGAAACATCAGAGTGAAGACAAAGGAAAAATTTTAAAAAAACGAGTTAAAAGTTCCAATGAAAGGTAAATGTCAATGATGTTTTATGATGGATATAAAGGGTACAACATGTTATGAAGGAACTCGACTAGAATGTTGGTTATAAAACATCGAGGGTAAAAGGGGTGATCGATGATCAAACAAGAGATCGACACTCAGTGAAGAAAATGTAATGTAAGAGATCGAACAACAGAAAAAGTCTAAGGTGTTTATTCATTATAAGATGTCATAAATAGAATGTGACCAAATAAATTGAATCGTATTCGATTGAAGACAAAAGTTACAGTTTGAGAAGTTCATCTTGATTTGTCGGACATAAAGGAATATAGTCACTGAGTCGTAATATAGTCAAAACTAAGATTACAAAGTTCCCGATCCCTTTTTTAAATATTCGTGATAATTTGTGAATTTATTTTATAAACATAGGGATACTCTAAAAACACGAGTCTTAAGACGACACTACCTTGACTAAATACCCTTAGTTTTAATTTTAAGTACGAACTTTACCACACCATGTCGTACCATATTGTCCATGTTTTATAACCTTAATAGTTAACGATATTCAACTACAAGATCTAAAATACTAGATTATATGTAATGTCATTAATGGATCCTTTCCAAAAATAATGTATCCGAAAGTTCGATAACGGTGTAAGACTTAGGTTCTAACTATCTTTGTGTCAACTTTCTTATGTCATTAAAAAAGATCTCCTTTTTTTACTTCCTTCCCCTCTTCTGTAAGATTAGTAAAGTATAGGAGAAGAGAGACGAAGTCTGAATTAAAAATCTATGCAACACCAGACGAAATAAGAAAGGAAAAAAGTAAAAAGAAAAAAGTAGAAAGAAAGGTGGTGAGGATGACATAGGGTGGTTTTGTGACATGGAACTTTTGAACCTATTTGTCGAACTAAGACTTGAGGTTTGACTTTTTGTGTGATTTCCTGAAACCTTCTATTTCCCGAAGATTATGAAAGTCAGTAAGTTTCGTCAAACACGAATTCGTTTTACATATAACTTCACACAATGAAAAAGTAGATGATGAACTTACTGGACGTCATCAACGACAAATCAACGATTCAGTACAGGTTGAGACGCTGGGATACCTGACGTCGTAGGTTTCGAGGAGACAGGAGGTGATGGAGGGTCTCAAACGAGTGTACAGGTGACTCAACCTTTACGATAGATTGTTATAGTATGAGACGACAGGGGAAGGGAAAACCGGGAGTTAGGGTCGTAGTCCCAGAAAAGGTTACTCAGTCGAGAAGTGTAGTCTACCAATTTCATAATCTCGAAGTTGAAGTCGAAGTCAGGAAAGTTTCTTATATGTGTCGACTAAAGGAAATCCTAACTGACCAAACTAGAGGAACTTTAGGTTCTCTGAGAGTTCTCAAAAAAAGTCGTACTGTAAAACTTTCGTAGTCAAGAAGTAGTGAGTCGGAAGAAATACCAGGTTGAGAGTGTAGGTGTGTAATGACGACCTTTTCGGTATCGAAAAAGGTATCGGTCTTTTTGGTACCATTTGGTTGTGAATTGGTACGACAGTTTCACTACACAAACTAAAAATTATACGATAGATTCTATCAGTATCCGAAAGGAGGTTCCCCGTTCTTAGAAAAATAAAGTACCGACGTCAGTAACAGACGTCACTAGAACCTCGGGTTCTTATATTTTTAGATAGTGACGAGGGTGAAAACGGGGAAGATAAACGGTACTTCACTACTCTGGTCTATGGTACTAGATTCAAACAACTTACAACTCAAAATTCGGTCAAAAAAGCGAAAGAAGAAAGTGAAAGGAATTCTCCGAGAAATCAATTAGAAGTGAAAGACGGTAATCTTAATATAGTAGCCGTATAGATTCCAACACCTATAAAGAGGGTAGTTAGAACTAAGGTTGAACACTGAGTAGGTCCAGTCTAAAAACGTACTACATGAGACGTATATTCAATTTATTCGTCCCATTGTTATATGTTGGAACAACATGAAGATAGGATTAAACTTTGATCAGTCAAAAAGACACAAACCAAGATTGGTAACGAAGAACTGAACGTATGTCCAAAGAGTCCCCTGTCCATTCCACCAGACCGTGAGAGTAGAGGACTACGTAAAGGGTGTCAAACAACACTAGACGTATCGGTTTCCCAAATCGTATCAGTTACTTCGTCATATACGAAAAGACCTTGAGGGAAAGAAAGAGGTACTAGGTTGTTTACAACCGTTAAACTAGAGACCAAGGAGACGGAAAAGACTTAGGTTGAACATGTAGACCTTAAAGAGTCAAGTGTATGATGACTTCGGATCGAACTTCCTAAAACTCGCATTGTAACTATTATATTCTTTACTCGTGTTAACATACCATCAAACTTGTAAGAAACCGTCACGGCAAGAAACCCTAACCTTACTTTTACCTGGAAAAGGTCAGGACACCGACGATGACTGTATAACTTACGTCTTGTAATGTTCGTAGTAGAAAATCTAAAAAGTCATCGAATCAACGTTAAAGTAGTTGAGATGATCGAAACAAGAAGTATGACGAAGGATTCCAGGTGAACTGAAATGTAAGGTCTTGTAAACCGAGATCCGGTCCTCTTTATAGTTATTGGAGTCTATACGTCTACTGTGGTAGGAATACCGTCTTTCACTTCTCCTTGATTTTTCGGAGAACTACTTTCACCTTCACCTCTCACTTTTTCAACCGAATTTCGAGTTGTAAGTCTTTTGCTTCTAGTACCGTAGGTCAGGGTAGTGAAGTACCCTTTATCTACCCCTTTGTCACCTTTGTCACAGTCTGAAACAAAAAGAGATAAAGACACGTAATAAGTAAATTTCCAGAAGATAGAAGAACGATAAGAAACCTTGAGACGTAAGTCACCTCACATAGGGTAAGAGGGAACGGAAAGTGGAGAGAAGAAAAGAGTCGATAAACATTCCGGCGGAGTCTTTTGGTGAAACGGAGGACCGTAAAGAAAAAGAACCCTTACCAAATCCAGTGACGGAGGACATTTTACAATGTTTGGGGGTAGGTACCAAGAAGTCCATGAGACAGATGGTTTAGATTAAAGACCTTAGATAAGTAGTGACGGTGACATATTAGTATGCCCTAATCTATATCCAGTATGGACTTACCGGAGCACCAAAGGGGGTAACAGAAGTTAAATTCGGACTTAAAACGTTATTCTTCGTGTACTAGACTCGGTATCAGTCCACGTCCAGAACAAAGACGACTGACATCTCTCGAAGAGGTTGAAACTGACGTTTCTTATATTAGTTAGACTAAAACCATAATAGACCACTACAGGTACTCATCTCACCAGAGAACCCAACAACATTTTCCCATAAACGATACTAGTCGTACAAGAGGACTGTTTTGAGACATTCCGGTTTGAACGGACAATACGGACCATAGAGAACTTAAGGATGAAAAGTTATGGTTAGGGGATACTACTTTTCCTATAAACCTCCCCCCCCCTCATTCAAGATCTTCCACAACATCTAGAAGTATCTAGACTAGTTGAAGTCTAAGAAGTCGTAGTCCTCAATCACCGTATCAAAACCTAATTAGACTATAACTTACTAAACATAACTTTTGTTTGGTTCTAGTAAGACAGTAAAAACTCAAACGTGCGTTCATAAAGTCTGGGAAAACAACTAACACTCCCGAGGACTTTCTACTACTACACTTTCACGACGTGAGTTATACGGTCTTTTAAACCTTTTGAGTCGTCACCGGTGTCCTAACCTTTTCCAGTCAAAAGTAAGGTTAGGGTTTCTTTCCTTTACGTTTTCTTACAAGTTTGATGGCGTGTTAACGTGAGTAGAGTATACGATCACTTCATTACGAGTTGTAAGAGGTTCGGTCGGAAGTTATCATGTACTTGGTACTTGAAGGTCTACAAGTTCGACCTAAATCTTTTCCGTCTCTTTGGTCTCTAGTTTAACGGTTGTAAGTGACCTAGTAGTTTTTTCGTTCTCTCAAGGTCTTTTTGCAGATGAAAACGAATAACTGACACGGTTTCGGAAACTGAGACACCTAGTGTCGTTTGACACCTTTTAAGAATTTCTCTACCCTTATGGTCTGGTGGAATAGACGGAGGACTTTTTAGGTATACGTCCAGTTATTTATTATCAATCTTGACCTGTACTTTGTTCTCTTACCAAAGTTTAGTCCTTTCCTCATGCAGTTCCGACATATAACAGTGGGACGAATAAATTGAATATACGTCTCATGTAGTACTCTTTACGACCCGACCTACTTCGTGTTCGACCTTAGTTCTAACGGTTCTTTTTATAGTTATTGGAGTCTATAGGTCTACTGTGGTGGGAATACCGTTTTTTGTTTCTTGATTTCTAAGAGAACTACTTTTACTTTCTCTTATCAGTTTTTCAACCGAATTTTGAGTTGTAAGTCCTTTGATTCTAGTACCGTAGGTGAGGTTAGTGAAGTAACACCTATCTACCCCTTTGTTACCTTGGTCACTGTCTGAAATAAAAATACTCGAGGTTTTAGTGACGTCTACCACTGATATCGGTGCTTTTATTTTCTACGAACGAGGAACCTTCTTTTCGATACTAGTTGAATCTGTCGTATAATTTTTAGTATCTCTAATGAAATGGTTGTTTCCAGACAGATCAGTTCTGATACCAAAAAGGTCATCAGTACATACCTACACTCGTAACCTGATATTTCTTTCGACTCCTGACTTATTAACTACGAGAACTCTCAGGGAACCTGACGTTTCTCTAGGTAGGTCAGGTAGGATTTACTTTAGTCAGGACTTATAAGTAACCTTCTTGACTACGACTTCGACTTCGAGGTTATGAAACCGGTGGACAACTCTTTTGACTCAGTGATCTTTTCTGGGACTACGACCCTTACTAACTTCCGTCTTCCTCTTCACCTACTGTCTCCCATTCTACTAACCTACGGTAGTGATTGAACTACCTGTAGGCAAACCCATTTGAGACCCTCAACCACTACCTGTCCCTCCGGACCGTACGACGTCAGGTACCCCAGTGTTTCTCAACCTGCTGAGGTAAAGAAGATCCCCTAAGAACGGGTGTCGTCATCTATACTATCAGTATACTTACTTTAAACGGGTAACGGTAGGTAACTAAGTAACTAAACATTCCACAGCAAGTTAGAACGGTAGAGAACGAACTGGTATAGGTTAAATGGAACTAAGTATCTGGATTGTAAGGTCTAAGGATACGTTATAACAAGAAATTTGGTAGTCTGAAGTGAGAGTGGTGGTCTGTCTAGGCGTTGACTGGCAGTAAAGACGAAACCGGTTCGGTGAAGTGAGAGAAGAGTGACCTCGAGGTGTGAAAGACCTCGATAATCATTAACGGGAGGGGAGAGAGGTCATCGTATAACCTGTGGAAGACTGGACCCACCGGGTAGAAGTCCACAGTATAGAAAAACGAAAGAGTAGGACAGGAACCCCAGGAGGTCCGTTCTTATGACCTCACCCAACAGTAAAGGAGGAGGTCACCTGATACAAAACAGTTTTGAGAGGTGACACTGGACAGGTAGAACCCACCGGGACGTACTGTACCGAGTATCGAAGTGACTCAATACGTTCGGGGAAGAGGTGTTGTTCAGACACTAGGTACTTCCACGGACACCATCGGTCCACTTTCTACAACAAAATTTAAATTCTATTTTATAATCATTTCACTTAAATTTAAAATAATAAGGTCCTTATTTTCCTAAATTAACTGATTATTTTCGAGGTGTTATATTTTCTTATGGAGTTATGTAGGTTTTCTTTGAGTTATATATAGTGTATATACGTCTTATATTTTATATTGACTGTTTTTTTAGTTCCTCTTCCCCCGTAAAAGACTTGTATTACATCTTGTGGATAGAATGTCGTTAACGGTTTTGATAGGAATACTACTTTTGGTTCTCCGTAAGAGTTATTATACTCTTTTTTCCCGGTCTCATACACGGAGAAAAAGGAGAACCAGTTCGAGGATGGTCCTCTGTCTACTGTGTGAGTCCGACCTATTGTCCAGATCTCTTTGCGGTTTCCTAAGACGTCGTAGGATTTACTCGTCGTCGTCACTCGGACTCCGGGGACTGTTCCGACTTCTCCGATCACCTCCCTTCGAAAAAGTCTGACCCTATCCCATTGTCACACCTCTCCTGAGGACCGTCCTGGACGACGGAAACCGTTCTGTACTCAGTCTGTTGTTGATTCGTCTTTCCCTCACACCTTTATGCGTGGAAAAGGAGAGAAAGGACGGTGAGAGCAAAGGACGGTCACGGGAGTGACCGACTTAGATGGACCTTCGGTCCTTCGTTCCCTCGGGATCATTCTCGTCCGAAGGGGAGAGGGAGCTGTACCTCGTCCCACGTCTCGACCCTCTCCAGAGACTCCCACCCCTTCTCTAAATTCTCTGTGTAAGTCGTATGGTCGAACGGTTCAATATAAGATTCTACACACATATCTGTGTCTACTCTTTAGATCTATGTCTTGTGCTCGAAAGTCACTGGTGTAAATGACGAAGAGGGATTAGAGTTTTTCCGGGAAATCTACTAGGTTCCGCTTTTTTCCTAAGGTTAAAGTCACCGTCGTTTTTAGTATTTTATGGTTTCATGTACTTTAAATTCTATATATCTTATTTATTTTTGGTAAGGAACTTATTTTCCCTTTCCTATCGTATAAGGAGTTAACCTTATAACACTTCTATAGTAAAACTGGGTTTAGTCAAAATCTGAACTGGATTAGGGTTAATTCAAGTATTTTAAAAAATTTAATTTTAAATAAAAATTTAACAAAACTTTCTTTTGACCGTTTTTTTTTTTTTTTCTGGATTCCAAAAAGATTTCTAATGACTTCTTACATGAGTGGGTGAGTTAACCCTTTAAACTATTTTATTTTAGTAAAAGATTGATACTTTATGTGTAAAATGATTAATTTAATTGTCCCAAAGGTGGAGAGAGACAAAATTTGTAGACCACGTTTCAGTCGACATTTCTTTTCTAGTAAAAATATCGACGACTTTCGTATTTAAACACATTTGAAACACTCCACATTAGATCATTATACCTTATCTTGGAATTTATACAGGTATGGGAAACTGGGTCATTAAGTCAAATATCGTAAAATAGGAGTCTTCCATTAATCTGGTGTATCCCCAGATATCTGTTTATAAGTATCGTAATTATCGAAACATTTCATTTGTTTTATTTATAATTTATTATACCTTAAGTCATTCAATACCTTGTTAATACATGATTTTACGATGTATTTGAGATTTCCGTAAATGACTTTTTATAACCTATCTTGTTTAAACAAAGTTTTTTAACAGAGAAAATTGATTCGTCAGTGTCCTTTTAACACCCCGTTTCCGTCTCTCTACATGGTTTTATAATTGTAGGTCAAAAGGGACCACCAATCAAAACTTATTGCCATATAAAAGAAGTAAAAACAGAAACACAACGAATCTAAAAGACAGAAGTGTTTAACAATACATTAGTCTTCCTCCCCACACACACACACACACACACACACACACATACTAAATCTTTTATAAATTAAAAATTACAATTTGACGATTTTAATTTTGAGTAAGTCAGATTTCATATCACAATGATATGTGACGACTACAGGTTACGTATATAAAAATATTTTTATTCCTATTTCATCTAGGATTTCACTTCTTTCTTAAATTTAATCTCCCTCTTTTTAATACGTCTATTGTTTTAAAGTCATCAAAATTTATTCCAGT
Organism: Capra ibex; assembly: GCA_006410555.1. Lineage (NCBI taxonomy): Eukaryota > Metazoa > Chordata > Mammalia > Artiodactyla > Bovidae > Capra > Capra ibex. The sequence goes on from SJYO01010944.1 coordinate 2,149,697, forward strand.
TAAGACAATTGATAGGGGATCTATTGTCGTTCTGTCTCAATAAAATGGATTGTTTTAAAGTGTTTATATCCTTGTGTTCAAGGAAGTTGAGAAAAAGTATCCTTTTAACCTTGACTAATTATTCCCTCGATAAATTATTCGTTATTGTGAGAGGACCACGTTCCAGTGACCGTATTTAATATTTTTGGATAAAAGTGTTTCGTATGTAAATTTTTATAGACACTGATCGTATTTAAAATATTTACATTGCTACTTTCTTTTACATGCACATATTCCCCTATAACGTTCGGTTAGTCTTTTACAATCTAATAATTCGTTTATTACTACCTATTGAATGAAACTTTTTTGTGTCACAATATACTAGTGGTTTGAACTAAAGTCCACGAAATTTATAGTTTATCTATTTTAGTTTTTGGTTCTCTTTGACATTTATACATGTTTTTAGAAATCCTGTACCTTCATCAAAGAAAGAACAGTACTTTTTTAATCTTTTTAGTAGTTCCTTTTATATATCCTTAATGTTTTAAATTCAAACAGAAAAATTTTCTTGTATCTTTAGAGTTCACATTTCAATTTTTTTCTTTAGGTAAATAATGTTTAGATTATCTATTACCTGATAATAGGAAATACACATTTCTTAAGAAGTTTTAACATTCTTGAGATTATTAGGTTATTTTATACCTGTGTATACCATATTTTACTGTTTACATTTTTAAGTAATTATCTGATCTTTGAATTTGTGTGTATTCTATGAAAGAGAGAATAGTTTCTCATTTTCAATTTTTTATATCTTACATTGTACATACAACCGTCTTTGATTAAAGTTCTCTTTCATATTTTTGCTTAACGTAAAGACGTTTCTTTCCACCGTTGTATGTATTTCAAAATTCTTGTAGGTAAGAAACTAAAGATAGAACCCCTTAATTGGTATCCTTAATAACTTATATGTAATTTTGTACTGGTAAGTGGATCGAAATGAATAGTCGGACTTTTAATCTTACAGGTGTGATACGTGTTATTATTTTATTGATTTATATAATACTATAGAGTTGTACTACCTATTAATCTGTACTTTAACTCTAAGGTTCTTTACAAGTACTTTTATCGATATCTTCTACGATTTACTTTTAAGTCCTAAGTTTTATACACAGGTAGTCTCCACTAGGGTATAAAAGTGTGTACATACGTATACACAGACTTTTTTCCTTTTGATTATCAAGGACTCGTAAATGTTATAAGATCAGTAACAAGACAAAGTGTCAGACAGTCAATAGTTATATGACGGAGAGTCGAGGTTTAAATGGGAAAAACAGACGAGACACTTTTTCCCTGATCCGGGAATTTGTAAAAAAGGAAATGGTAGACAGTGTCACAATTCGAAACCGTCATCTCCCACGATCTCTCTCCAACGATCTCTCTCCAACGACCTCTTTTCCCAAAATGAAGGACAAAGTATCCAAAGAGATCGTGGATCCAGGACGTTATGGAAACTGGTCACCTTAGGGAACCATGGACGGGAAAGGGGTCAGTCAAAACATCGGTTCGAAGGACACTCTGTAAAAGGATACTTTTAGAATGTACTAGTGTCACCTGGGATCTCCCGTCTAAGGACCGTTAAAGACGGTTATGAAGTCACACAGTGATGTCTCGTAAGAGAAGGTAAGTCACTCGGTGTTGGACCGGGAGAAATTATTCCCACCCGACTCTCTTCCCATACTTGAAAAAGAACTCTCGAGATTACTCCTAATACAGTAAATTACGGATATGTTTTTGAGATCCATTATTAATAATAGAGAGAAAAGTATGTTTACTCTGTTGACTCCGTAGTATATTCTAGTTCATCTATTTTTCGACTCTGATCTTAAATTAGGTTCATGAAACCGAGGTGATACGATATGATTGAAGAACATGAACATTGGTGACACGATAAGATTGAAGACTTTATAACTCTCATAAGTGTGTCTATATATTTTTCTCTGTAACTTTCCTTTTCGTCTATGAACATTTACTGTCGATAGGACTCCACCATTTATAACGCACAGAGTAAAATGAGAACCTTTTAAAGGTTTAAAGAAAGTCATACTTTTATGATTAAAATCTTAGTTTTCGTATCTGTATAAATCCAATTCTTGTTTTAAGACTCGCTAGGAGGGACCCATTTTCTATAAAGTCAGAAAGATTCTTCAGTACGAGCCTCTTCCGTTACCGTGGGGTGAGGTCATGAGAACGGATCTTTCAGGGTACCTACCTCCTCGGACCATCCGACGTCTGGTACCCCAACGATTCTCAACCTTTCTCACTCACTGAAGTGAAAGTTAAAAGTGAAAGTACGTAACCTCTTCCTTTACCGTTGGGTGAGGTCATAAGAATGAACCTCTTAGGGTCCTTGCCCCCTCGGACCACCCGACGGCAGATACCCCAGTGTGTCTCAGCATGTGATGACTTCACTGAATCGTCGTCGTCGTCGTTCTTCAGTACGATGGTTATGTTTTTTCACGTCTCAGACTTGGATGAGACTATTGGTTTCACATTCACTTTTAGCGAGTCAGCATAGATCGAGAAACACTGGGGTACCTGATAAGTTAGGTCCCTTAAGAGATCCGGTCTTATGACCTCACACATCGGAAAGGGAAGAGGTCCTCTAGAAGGGTAGGGTCCTTAGTTTGCCCAGATGACGTAACGTCCGTCTAAGAAATGGTTGACTCGATAGACTGTTGGTTTCGGTGCGAATAAAGATGTAAAAATGAAGTTCGGGAAAGGACCATATGTCCACGATACGACGACGAGGACGACGATTCAGCGAAGTCAGCACAGGCTAAGGTACGTTGGGGTATCTGCCGTCGAGTGGTCCGAGGGGGTAGGGGCCCTAAGAGATCCGTTCTTGTGAGCTCACCCAACGGTAAAGGAAGAGGTTACATACTTTCATTTCGAGGAGCCAGTACGACTGAGAATCGTTGGGGTACCTGACGTCGGATGGTCAGAGGAGGTAGGTACCCTGAAAGGTCCGTTCTCATGACCTCACCCAACGGTAACGGAAGAGGGTGTGTCCACGATATATGTAGTAATTTTTGTATTAAGGTCAGAAGGGATTCTAGACACGAATATCAGGTAATTTGTTGTTCCGTTCTCATTGATATAGATTCACAATTAAACGTATTAACATTAAGATATATTTATTTTTGGTAAGTAAACCAATAAGGACCGGACGGAGGTCATACATAGTAGGGGGTGGTATGATATGGCGATCATAATAATCGTTATGTCTCGTTTAAATATTATCAAGAGTCTTTCGATTTCATACTGGTAACAAAGGGTTAAGATTCAATACATTTCAATAGGTAGTGACGGGTCCTTTCAGAGAAAAAAATTTTTTTAGTTAAACAGGACTAAATATTAGTATAAACTGTTGAACGAGAGAGGAAAAGGTAAATGACATAATTTTTGACACTGTAAAGGGGAAAAATAAGGACTTTATGTCAAGGAAGTACCCTGTGGACGGTCAGAGTCTCTGAGTTAGAGAATTGTACAGTCTATAAGAATGTGGGGTCTTGCAAGTCCCAGTTGTGGTTGTAGTAAAATATAAAGTATTCTTTTTCTCGACATACGTGAAAAGGATACATGAAGTTGTGTATAAGACAGTTGTAGTAACCTTATTAACAGAGAGTCTATAATCGTTTTACGTTCATTCAGAGAACCGTGTTAGGGGGAACCCTGGGGATCGATCAGTCCATTTTAGGAACTGATAGGACTCTGGTGGTAAGACCTCTAAGGTACACAGCTACAAGTCCGTCGTAACGGCCCCCTCGAGACGGAAGGTCAGTAGAGACGGTTCCACAGTCTGTACGTTCACTTCGGTGGAATTTGGGACGTCTGGTAGGATGAGTGACTCCTGATGCTCATGAGTCATGAGTTCTTACACCTTGTCTTATCGGTGGGTTCGGTCGACCTTAAGGATTGGACGTTTTAGTACTCTATCATTTTTTACCAACAACCAATTCGGTGATTCAAACCTCTATCAAACAATATGTCGTTGACTATTGATCTTGAAAGGAGAGAGTGACTTCTTCAAACTATCAAAATCAGAAATTCGTGAAGTACTGGCAAAATTACAGTCGTTGAGATTATACCATCTAGAGTACTTTTAAGATGGAAGTTGTCTCGTTTAACCCCACGTCTTTGTGACCAAGTAGTCCACTTCATCTTAATTTCTTTCAGGTCGAACGGTAAAATAATTCACTTAAATCTCAGTGAAGTTGACTTTTTTATAGAGGACTGTCTTCTTTATCTAAGAAGTATCTTATTTCCCACTTTCAAGTATTATTTCAAGTATTTATTTCCCACCTAAAATAAATAAATATGTCTTGTTGTCTTGTTTTGTGTTTCTGTATAGAGGTCCCACTTCCGTCCCCTCCACTTTCTCATAATCCTTTTGTCTTTTCAAGTTTCTGATAATCCGTCAAATATTCAAATAGTCTATTGTTTTAAGGATTAAAGAAGTTCAAGAAACAAAAAACACAAAAGGGGATTCTTTCGTTACACAAAGAACGATGGCGGTAGTAGTGATAAAGTATGAACTTATACATTCTATTTTAGAATGGAGACTTAACTTCTATTCTTCTTTACAGTTCTCGACATGACCTTGTACTCGATAGTAAAGGTAGACTTAAACTTTCTACTCGTGTGATCTTAGGAATAAATTATTATGTCTAGTAACGATTCTTATAACAAGAAGTCTCCCGACTACGGGTTGGTCCGACACGTAGTCTTAACGGGTCTTTCAAAAAGTTTTATGGAAAAAGGTTTTTAAGACTACTCCTTAGACTCTTATATGTATATCCATAACTTGTCCTGAGAAAGTCACGTTTTTTATTTTGTCTTTGTTTTTCGTTTTTCAAATTTGTTTTTTATTTTTCTTTTATCTTTGACGTTGAGTTTGACTGTTCTTTTTTTTCCTCCCTCTAAATAATTAAATGTATTGATTCATCAGATGAGAAAATCTACAAAGATGACCCGATACGTAAGTCTACTCATATAGAAAGGAAAGGAGGAAACGAAAACCGAAGAGAATAAAAGTGTCTATAAACATTCCGGAGGAGTCTGTCAGTAAAACGAAAAAACGTAAAGAAAAGGAACCCCTACCAGAACGAGGGACAGAGGACATGTTACAGTGCTTGGAGACAGGTATCAAGTAGTCCGTGAGACGGATAGTCTAGATCTGGGAATTTAGATAAAGAATGAAGGTGACATATTAGCAATCCCTAAACTGAGTCCAGTATGGACTTACCAGATCACCAAAAGATTTTCGTTTCTCTTTTCCTTTCTATATGGGTAAACTTACGTCTCAAGGTTTCTTATCGTTCCTCTCTATTCTTTCGGAAGGAATGACTAGTTACGTTTCTTTTTCTCCTTTTGTTATTACCCTTTCTGAACTCTAGAGAAATTCTTTTAATCTCTATGGTTCCCTTGTAAAGTACATTTCTACCCGTGTTATTTCCTGTCTTTACCATACCTGGATTGTCTTCGTTTTCTATAATTCTTCTCCATCGTTCTTATGTGTCTTCTTGATAGTTTTTCTAGAGATGTTGGGTCTATTAGTGTTACCACACTAGTGAGTGGATCTCGGTCTGTAGGACCTTACACTTCAGTTTACCCGGAATTCTTCTTAGTGATTCTTGTTTCGATCACCTCCACTACCTTAAGGTTAACTCGATAAAGTTTAAGATTTTCTCGACACTTTCACGACGTGAGTCATACGGTCGTTTAAACCTTTTGAGTCGTCACCGGTGTCCTGACCTTTTCTAGTCAAAAGTAAGGTTAGGGTTTCTTTCCGTTACGGTTTCTTACGAGTTTGAGGGCGTGTTAACGTGAGTAGAGTGTGTGATCATTTCATTATGAGTTTTAAGAGGTTCGGTCGGAAGTTGTTATACACTTGTCACTTGAAGGCCTACAAGGTTCGACCAAAAATCTTTTCCGTCTCCTCGATCTCTAGTTTAACGGTTGTAGACGACTTAGTAACTTTTTCGTTCTCTCAAGGTCTTTTTGTAGATAAAGACGAAATAACTGATACGGTTTCGGAAACTGACACACCTAGTGTTATTTGACACCTTTTAAGAATTTCTCTACCCTTATGGTCTGGTGGACTGGACGGAGAATTCTTTGGACATACGTCCAGTCCTTCGGTCAACCTTGACCTGTACCTTGTTGTCTGACCAAGGTTTATGTTTTTCCTTGTGTAGTTCCGACATATAACAGTGGGGTGAATAAACTGAATATACGTCTCATGTAGTACTCTTTACGACCCGACCTACTTCGTGTTCGATCTTAGTTCTAACGACCCTCTTTATAGTTATTGGAGTACTGTGGTGGGAAAACCGCCTTTCACTTCTTCTTGATTTCTCGGATATCTACTTTGGCTTTCTCCTCTCACTTTTTTGACTGAATATCGAGTTGTAAGTCTTTTGTTTCTGGTACCGTAGGCCAGGGTAGTGAAGTACTCTTTGTCTACCCCTTTCTCACCTTTGTCACAGTCTGAAATAAAAACCCCGAGGTTTTAGTGACGTCTACCANTTTCTACCCGTGTTATTTCCTGTCTTTACCATACCTGGATTGTCTTCGTCTTCTATAATTCTTCTCCGTCGTTCTTATGTGTCTTCTTGATAGTTTTTCTAGAGATGTTGGGTCTATTAGTGTTACCACACTAGTGAGTGGATCTCGGTCTGTAGGACCTTACACTTCAGTTTACCCGGAATTCTTCTTAGTGATTCTTGTTTCGATCACCTCCACTACCTTAAGGTTAACTCGATAAAGTTTAAGATTTTCTCGACACGTTCACGACGTGAGTCATACGGTCGTTTAAACCTTTTGAGTCGTCACCGGTGTCCTGACCTTTTCTAGTCAAAAGTAAGGTTAGGGTTTCTTTCCGTTACGGTTTCTTACGAGTTTGATGGTGTGTTAACGTGAGTAGAGTGTGTGATCATTTCATTATGAGTTTTAAGAGGTTCGGTCGGAAGTTGTTATATACTTGTCACTTGAAGGCCTACAAGGTTCGACCAAAAATCTTTTCCGTCTCCTCGATCTCTAGTTTAACGGTTGTAGACGACTTAGTAACTTTTTCGTTCTCTCAAGGTCTTTTTGTAGATAAAGACGAAATAACTGATACGGTTTCGGAAACTGACACACCTAGTGTTATTTGACACCTTTTAAGAATTTCTCTACCCTTATGGTCTGGTGGACTGGACGGAGAATTCTTTGGACATACGTCCAGTCCTTCGGTCAACCTTGACCTGTACCTTGTTGTCTGAACAAGGTTTATGTTTTTCCTTGTGTAGTTCCGACATATAACAGTGGGGTGAATAAACTGAATATACGTCTCATGTAGTACTCTTTACGACCCGACCTACTTCGTGTTCGATCTTAGTTCTAACGACCCTCTTTATAGTTATTGGAGTACTGTGGTGGGAAAACCGCCTTTCACTTCTTCTTGATTTCTCGGATATCTACTTTGGCTTTCTCCTCTCACTTTTTTGACTGAATATCGAGTTGTAAGTCTTTTGTTTCTGGTACCGTAGGCCAGGATAGTGAAGTACTCTTTGTCTACCCCTTTCTCACCTTTGTCACAGTCTGAAATAAAAACCCCGAGGTTTTAGTGACGTCTACCATTAACCTCGGTACTTTAATTTTCTGTGAACGAGGAACCTTCTTCTCAATACTGGTTGGATCTGTCGTATAATTTTTCGTCTCTGTCATGAAACGGTTGTTTACAGGTAAATCAGTTCCGATACCAAAAAGGTCATCAACACATACCTACAGTCTCAACCTGATATTTCTTTCGACTCACGACTTCTTAACTATAAAAACTTGACACCACAACCTCTTCTGAGAACTCTCAGGGAACCTGACGTTCCTCTAGGTTGGTCAGATAGGATTTCCTCTAGTAAGGAATTACAAGTAACCTTCCTGACTACGACTTCGACTTTGAGGTATTGAAACCGGTGGACTATACTTCTCGACTGAGTAAACTTTTTGGGACTACGACCCTTTCTAACTTCCACCCTCCTCTTCCCCTACTGTCTCCTACTCTACCGACCTACCGTAGTGACTGAGTTACCTGTACTCAAACTCATTTGAGGCCATCACCCGCTACCAGTCCCTCCGGACTGTACGACGTCAGGTACCCCAGCGTTCTCAGTCTGTGTTGAGTCACTGACTTGACTTGACTGACCCAATGCGAAGGATGAAGATTTATTGTACTCATCAAAGTCAAGAGTACAGAACCGACATCCTGAATAGATAACTGAAAGGTGACACCTTCTACTCCTGAATCAAATAGTGGTTAAAGAAAGGGAAGGTCGGGAGGAACACGAGGAGACAGTACGAAGGAGAGAACATGAAACGTCATGTCAAATTATAAGTTCCAAAGACGTTCGATACATTGACGGTAAGTCTGTACTCGTTACATTCATGAGCAAAAATTAAGTGTGTGTTTGAGAGAGAATCTTCAGAAATAGAAGAGACAAGTTTATATAACAGAAGTTACTCAGTAGAAAAAAAAAGAAGACTTAACAAACAGAAAAATTCAGTCTGGAATAGAACCTAGAGAAAAACGGAGACTTAGTCAGAAGATGAAAGACCGAGGGTAAAGAAAGAGAAAAGACTAAGTAAGGGAATTTATATTCTAGTTACCTCCTATTATAAAACTCTGTGACGTGTGTACTTTTGATAACAATTTATGGGAAGATTAGTAAGGAACCTAGTCAATCTATCGATTAACTCAAATCTTAATATCTGACCTTTAGAGAAAGAGAATCTTAAACTTCCGATTAACGGAAACAGAAGAGGGTGTGTCTTAGTGATTACGTATTCAAGGCACGGTAACACTAGGAACTAGAAAATATACTTTGTAGAAAAGGAGAAATCTTGAACATCTGAGAATAGAAGATTTAAAGACTTTAATGTATTACACACAGAATCAAATTCAGACAAAACTAGGTAAAACGACAGTCCCCTGAAATCTCAAACTTTTGAGTACTTGAAATCAAGACCCTTTAAAAGAACCTAATAAATAAATCACTAAAAGGAGGGAGATAAAGAAAACAAGCGATAGAAACGTAGAGACTAATGAGATTTAAACCTGAAGGGTCTGACCACGAGAACAAAAGAATAGAAAAAGGTTAATAAAAGGTGAAAAATATACACGGAATAGAGGACCGTCTATAGAATTATTAGTTTTACAGATTACGTCAAAAAGTAAAGATGGTAACAAAATTTTAAGGTTTTGGGAAAAACGGAAGAGAAAAATTTTTAGTACAATAGAAAAATACCTACTTTAGAAAGAAAAAAGGAAACTTGAAATTCACCCAAAAAGACAAAAACAAAAGTGTTAAAGGATAAAGATACACCAAAGAAGGTTCGACAAAAAGAGCAAGTCACACAAATCCAAAGACAGAGTACAAACTCCAAAGGAGTCTGTGAACTAAAGACATAGAGAGATCACTTTTTATAATACTAGTCGGTGGTTCATTAAGACAGAAGGGTGGACAATTCTCATTCATCTTATTTACCGGACGTCACCGTCGACGGTCGTCAAGGAGAGTAACGACAGATGTAGAGGAGGGAGTTTTTTCTGACTGGGTGCAGTACGTCGTCTACACTACCGTCAAAGCCTACGTCCGAAATTCTGTAGCTTCGTTGGACTCCAGGTAGTTGTACCTATTTCTTCTACACTCTATATATATGTGTATTACAATAACTACATCTCATTAAATGTTATAACACAATCAAAGTCCTTATATCGATACACAGATATATATATGTGTATATATAAGTAAAAGTCTAAGAAAGGTAATGTGTAATAATGGCCCATAACTTATGTCAAGAGACGATATAACCTCCAGAAACAACAAGTAGATACAATATATATTGTCACACATAGACAATTAGAGTCTTAAGATTAAATAGGAAGGAGAGGGAAGGTAAAACCATTGGTATTCAAACAAAAGACATAAACATCCAGATAAAGACCAAACATTAATTCAAGTAATCACAATGCAAAAAAGTCAAAGTGGATATGTACTATAGTTTACTATAAAAAGAAAGAGACAGAGTGAAGTGAATCATACTATTAGAGATCCAGGTAGGTACAATGACATTTACAGTAATAAAATAAAAAAAGACACCGACTCGTTATCAAGTAACATCCATACGCACACACACACACACACACACACACATATATATATATTTATGTAGAATATATATTATTCATTATTCATGCTCTCCATCCGAAACCACAAAATCTTAAAATAGAATAGATAGTCAAGTCAGTGAGTCAACACAGGCTGATAAACACCGAGGTACTTAATGTCGTGCGATCCGGAGGGACAGGTAGTGGTTGAGGACCTCAAGTGAGTCTGAGTGTAGGTAGCTCAGTCACTACGGTAGGTCGGGCAGGGGAAGAGGAGAACGGGAGTTAGGGAGGGTCGTAGTCTCAGAAAAGGTCACTCAGTTCAGAAACGTACTCCACCGGTTTCATGACCTCAAAGTCGAAGTCGTAGTCAGGAAGGTTACTTGTAATTCCTGACTAGAGGAAATCCTACCTGACCAACCTAGAGGAACGTTAGGTTCCCTGAGAGTTCTCAGAAGAGGTTGTGGTGTCAAGTTTTCGTATATATATCGTAGTATATATATATATATATCGTAGTATATATATATATCGTAGTATATATATATATAAATTCCACCGGAATCCGGTAGTATATATATATTTTGTAGGATATATATATATTTTGTAGAATATATATATATAATATATACATATATTTTGTAGAAATAGGTGAACCACCTTGAGTCCAACGAAGTTACAGAACCAATAACATTTGTTACGACGACACTTGTAACCTAACGTACATAGAAAAAACTTAATCTGAAGAGGAGAAAAGGTCTATATACGGATTCTCACTCTAATGATCTTGTATACCATTGAGATAAATATCAAAAAATTTCTTTAAGGTATGAGAAGAGATGTCCCGACATGATTAAACGTAAAGGAAGAGGTATGGAAGAGGTCGCAAACAATAAACACCTGAAAAACTACTATTAGTAAGACTGAGCACACTCCACTATGGAGTGACCTCAAAACTAAACTTAAAGAGATCGTCAACCACTACAACTCGTAGATGTTATCAAACAGAATTAAAAACAATAATTTTTAAATCTCTCGTGTATTATAGTTATAGAAATCCTTAAATGAAACCTAACTAACCTCAAGAGTTATTTCTTAAAATCATAATCATGAGATTATCCAGTCCGATAATCATTAGACCTTCGACTTAACTCTTCTGACAACACATAATTGTCAACGAAAGATTCGGAAGTGAAATTATAGGGATAAAAGTCATGTCACAGGACAGAGAGTCGAGACGGGGTGGAACGGGTCCGGTCTCGGGAAACCAAGATGAGAGGTGTTTCTTATTTGACGGACAGAAGACGGTACTACCCTTTCTCCGTTGTTAGGGTCGAAACACCTCACCCCGTCTACTACCCTCGAACGAAGACGATGTTCTATGAAAGGATGATAAAAATACGACAAAAGGAGAGGTGTTAAGGGTCCACGGGTTCAGACGTTCTTTTTAGTTCGCAAAAATATCGAACGGTAGAGAAAAGTTGAATGTCTTAAAACAATAACAACAGAGTAGAGGATTAATGGGTGTTATATAAATGAAGGTAATATAATTTCTTCATAAATACTGAATAAAATTACACCAGTATAGACAAATGAGAGTAAAAACACACAAAGTCTTTACCTCACTTTATACGTACAAGAATAGTTAACAGAATTTAATCTTCAAGGTATATAAATAGGAAAGCATATACGTAATCGTAATAGTTGAAACGAGAATCTTTATACCTTTAGAAATAACCTTAAGGTAAATTTAAGATTTAATTACATCCGTGTCTGTATTACAACTCAGAAGAATAAATTGTTCTTTCGTATTGAGAGGTAAATAAGTTCAGAAAATTACATATAGTCAGTTTATTATATCACAATTTATATATCACAATACAAATATTTTGGAATGAGGATCAAAAAATTATTAAAACTAACTAAAATATTTGTCATAGAAAGTATCATAAATGATTCTCTAACTCAAACCCTTTAATTAAAACATAAACTAGTACGATAAATACTTCGAAACAAGTCGTTGTCCTTATAAAAGTGGATTCTCCGTCCTCTTTGAGAGTAAAATTTCTGTTGTATCTACTGTGGACTCTTTACCATCTGTTCAGTATCCCTAGTGTAATATTCAAAAGGACAGATGGTGTGAAATATTACGATTCAGTTTCTGTCATCTTAAGTCAGAGTCTTAAGGTGACACCAAAGAACCAAGAATGAACGACCCCCCTGATACCGAACACAAAAGAGCCTAGAAAAGTCCGTAAAATGGTATCGAGTACACCTTAGAATTCTGATAGAGAATAAAGGTGTTCTCTTATTATACTAAGAAGAGGATCGGGTAGACACTATCGGAAAAATAAACGTCTATGTTTGGTTAGCCTCGTTGTTTTCGACTCCTTTAATGTTATCAGGGAGAGTATAGTACATTGTAATACGTACTTACTTATGTACTGGGAAGGGTATTTCTCCACGTCAGAGAAAAGTGACAGAGGGATCGCAAGTCCAGTATGGTTAATAATTTGTCAATCTTATCCGGGGAAGAGTTAGATGACAAGTAGGAGTTAGTCAACGACTAAGACCTAGTAAGACGATGTATTAGAAGGAAACCACCTTCCTTTACCTCGGTAAAACTTACAAAGTACTATCGTAGAAAAGACTACCGGTAGATCTACTGTTTACCAGAATGATGATAAAATGATCCGGTTGACAATCTTTGTGGTGACATTAAAAAACTTTTTAAGAATGATAGGTCTTCTGGAGTACCGTGTCAGAACTCTAATCGATCAAATAATACATCGACGAAGGGGGAAGAGTAATATCGTATAATCTAGACTTAAGTTTTCTTTATTTATGTACTGATGAATTTTTATTTTTTCTTATTTTAGTATAAGATGAGGTCTTCAATCGTGGAATTTTTTAGAAAACACGAATAAATTGGACGATACATAAAATAGTCTTCAAAACGACTCAAATGATACTATTTACGACTTCGTCAATAATATTCTAATAAAAACACGTTATCATTTTGATAAAATTACACAACATTAACGTCTCAGGAGAATCAACAATTTTTAGAGTTTTTACTATCGTAATATTAGGGACCAGGATGTAATTCCCGGTATAAGAAGGGTTCTATAATTACTTATTTCATCTTATCATGAACTTTTACACATGAGTCCCTTCTTATGTTGGAAAATTTTAACGAATGTTTACCTTTAGGTACGGGATCTTAACGGTTTTGTGTAAAGTAGTGTTGATTTTGATTAAAGATAAGAACGTCTGTGTTAATATTTTTATAGTTTATTTCAGGTTTATCGTTTGAATTCTATTTAAAAGGATTAAATTTCAAGTGTATTATTATACTTATCATAAGGTATTTGATAAAGAGATTGTGTCATCAAAAGTTTGAAAGAATATCTCCACCTGGGAATGAAGTTTATTTTCAAATTGTTCTTCTAGTCGACTATATTTTATCTCCTGATGGGTTTTTTTGTGAGACTGAGGTTTTTAAAATAATCAACAAAAAAGTCTCCCCAGGTACTCCGTAAAGATTCTTTAACAGTTACGGGAACTCTGTGAATTTAGGTGACGAGAGAGTAAATAATCTACAAATATTAAAATTTTTATAAATTATTAAGATCTTTCATCTTCTCGGGATTCCTGATTGTCTCTGTATGAGGAAATAAGAGAATGGTTTTTATCGGTAGATCTCTGTCCCTTCATCTGATTTTATCCATACTTCTGGGCTCCGAGAAGAAAGAGGAAACGGTAGTGACCACATCCGATGGTAGGAGGTCCAGTACACACCAGGTTCTACCGACGATCCAGAGGGGGGTCGAATGGAAAAAAGAGTGTTATCTTTCTTTTTCCTCTATTTAGTGTTTTTCGTTCATATGGGATCTATAGATAGACGGAAATTCGTGAGAAACGTGTTTAAGGAGGGTCATTAAAAATGAATGTCCAGGAACGGGACTTACATCTGTGGACCAGTGTGATCGACGCTAGATGAAAAAGTGTTCAGTCCAGACATTCAAACTAAAAATATTGAATTATTGGATGTTGGATAATTCAATAGGACAATGACAAAGTACCACCGATTTTCTTCTGTTCTTTGAGAACCCAAAATAATTAGTGACGTGTCGTAAAGGGACATCTTATGGCCTTATAACCAGGAATTCAGGGTACCTTTAACACGGTACCCGAACCTACTGACTCGGTACCCAACGTAATAATGTCCTCTTCTCGTACTCCAAACTTTTTTACGTTGTAAAATACCGTTCGTCATTCGGTCGGACGAGAACTGGGATAAACGACGTTTTCGTCGTGACTTTTTACCAGATCCAGTTCTCGATAGTCCTGGAATGTAAGAACCGTATGGGTCGTTCTTACACGTTCCGAGTACCACCTGACGGAGAGAGTTGTTTGTTATGGTAGGACTTTTTTAAGACAGTGGTTACCTCTTCCCTCCTTATTTCAACCTATGTTTATTCATTACGGATATCATGTTGGACAAAGGACTCTATCGATAAAATATACCATTATAAATAAAATTGTTTCGAAATTTATTGGGTTATATAAGATTTTATAATATTATTTCATAAAGTAATATTAGATCTTACTACCGATCTAAAATTTACCATGGGTCTATGAAACTTATTTATATACTTTCTATAGTCAAGGGATTTTTGGAAAACTAGGTCCTCCATATTTTAAACTCCACTCTTCAAAAACACGTATATAAAAGGGAAATAAAACACCCTTCCCTAACAAAAACTACTACGGAAACTCCACTCGTCTCGTCTCTATAACTCTTTGAATTATCTTTATAACTCTTTGTAGTATCTCTTTGACTCTACCGTAGAGAAGTACATGGGTCGGAGTGATTGACCAAATCTCAGAGACAGAAAGTTCCATAAGGATGAAGGACAGATGACAAATAAATAAATACGGTAAACAAAGGACGACCTTGATACTGACTATGATGTATACAGTTTGTATAAAGTTATGGTCCCAGAAAGGAAACCTACTGGAGAGTTGTACCTATAGACATGATAAACAAAAGAATGTAATAAGTCTAGAGACAAGTTACAATAAAATAGGTTTTACAGAGGATCTGGTGTGATAACTTTCTCTGGAGAACTTTGAGATGGGAAGGAGAGAATATAAACGTAAGTAAAAAACAGTAGGGTGAATAGTGGTGGACTGAAAAATTTCTAGATATAAAAAACAGAATAAAAACTACCCTAAGGAACCCTTGAGGTACTTGTTATACTTTTGCGTTTTACTATACTGTGACTTTCTACTTGAGGGTTCCAGTCATCCACGGGTTATACAATGACCTCTTCTCACCTCTTTATCGAGGTCTTCCTTACTTCTTCAACTCGGTTTCGTTTTTGTTACAGGTCAACACCTTCACAGACCACCACTTTCATTTCAGACTACGACGTTTCTTGTTATAACGTATCCTAGGACCTTAAAATCCAGGCACTTAGTTCCATTTAACCTTCACCAGTTTGTCTTCTACCTTTCTCACTTGTAACTGTAAAATCCTTAGTCACTTGAATTTCCCTACCCTTACCCGTTCAATTTAAGTCTACTGGTAATATAGATGATGATGTCCATTCTAAAGGAATTTTTTTTTTTTCCTAATCGGGAGTATCAGTTGTATGCTCAGGTTTTCTGTCGTAAACCCACGTTATAATTTGTACTGTCTTACTAGAGTCAAGCTAAGGTCCCGTATCATTAGGTTCATTAATAATGTCCTGTCCTTTCGGACCACACGGTGACAGGTACCACAGTGTTTCTCAACCCGTACTGACTCAGTGATTTTTTGTTGTAGACGACCACAGGTACACATCTCAGAAGAGAACACAACAACCTTATCCCACAAATTATACTGGTCACGCAAGAGAACCGTTTTGAGATAATCGGAAACGGAACGAAGTAATACATGAGGTTCCAGTTTGAACGGACAATAAGGTCCATAGAGAACTGAAGGATGAAAACGTAAGGTCAGGGGATACAACTTTTCCTGTAGAAAAAACCCACAATCAAGATCTTCCAGAACATCCAGAATATCTTGGTAAGTTGAAGTCGAAGGAACCGTAATCACCAACCCCGTGTCTCAACCTAATGATACTATGACCTAGTGAACCTAATGAACCTAATGTTACAATCCTTGGAGGTAAGTATAAAGAAATCCGTAAGACAGATAGTCTATATTAGGGAACTTAGACACACAGTGAAGTTGACATATTAGAATTCCCTAAACTGAATCTAGTATAGACTTACCGGATGACCAAAAGGGATGAAAGAAGTTAAATTCAGACTTAAAACGTTATTCCTCAAGTACTAGACTCGGTGTCAGTCGAGGGTCAGAATAAAAACGACTACGATATCTCGAAGAGGTAGTAGTCGACGTTACTTATATTAGTTAGACTAAAAACATAACTGGTAGAGTAAAGTGTAGATCGTTTCACTACGAGTTTTAAGAGGTTCCATCCGAAGTGGATCGGATTGAACCACGACACCACAACCTCTTCTGAGAACTCTCAGGGAACCTGTCGTTCCTCTAGGTTGTTCAGGTAGGATTTCCTTTAGTCAGGACTTATAAGTAACCTTCCTGACTACGACTTCGACTTTGAGGTTATGAAACCGGTGGACTACGCTTCTTGACTAAGTAAACTTTTCTGGGACTACGACCCTTTCTAACTTCCGCCTTCTTCACCTGTTGTCTCCTACTCTACCAACGTACCGTAGTGGCTGAGTTTCCTGTACTCAAACTCATTTGAGACCCTCAACCACTACCTGTCCCTCCGGACCGAACGACATCAGGTACCCCAGAGTTTCACAACCTGTGTTGAATCTCTGACTTGTTGTTGTTATATAAAGAATTGATAGAGGGGTGTATTTCCACTGGTTGAACGGGGTTAATGGATCTTAAAAGGGACAAAATCATGACTTTCAAGACATAGTTTTTGTTCTTTCGACACCATGTATATGTGTTACCTCATAATAAGTCGGCAATTTTTCTTAAGTAAACTTAGTCAAGACTACTCTACCCACTTTGACNTTTTTTGGAGTCATGACTTTCTCACCGAGTGGACTGTAAGTACCAGTAGTTAATAGACACACTGACAAGAGGTCGTACTCACATCCACGTCTCATCCACTTAGCGTCGGTGTCAATTTCGTAAAACAGCTCGTTAATACTATCGTCCCAGAACCAATAGTTTCCATACACGTCTTCACTAATATCAGAGACTTGAAACTAGAATAAACATCTGTGATATTTCCATCATAAAAGTTAAAAATTACTGGTTATTCTATAACATTTTACAATGTTTGTACTACCGTATTTATTAATTACTTCCTTTATTAACCTCCGACTTGACTTTCAGTAACTATACAAGGAGCATAAATGGGTAATAATAGTGTAGGGTAGGGAAAGAATAAAGATGGTCAAGTAAATTATTTAAACTTTCCTTTACATGAGTAATCTAAAATCTATTGACTCCGAGATATACATAAATGTGTAATCTACTAAGGTGGTGACTCAAGTACTGTCGTCCCTAAAAAATAAATAAATAAATAAATAAATAAAAAAATTAAAATTTTAGAAATTAAGAATGTACACAAGGGTTTGTACTTGGGGGGAGGGTGGAGGGAGGGGTACTGTAGAGAGACCCAGTAGGGGCACGTGGTCGGGGTTCGTACGACTTAGGACGCAGTCTGTATCTGACCGCTAAGCTAAGAATGTACTATCATATGTACAATCTTACGGTAAGAGGGTTTAGTAGGGCGTGAGAGGGAGAGGGAGACTCAGGTTTTCAGGCAATATGTGTAGACACAGAAAAAACGACAGAACGTATGTCCCAGCAGTAACGGTAGAAAGATTTAAGGTATATACACATAATCATATGACATAACCACAAAAAGAAAGACCGAATGAAGTGAGACATATTAGCCGAGGTCAAAGTTTTTAAATTAAACATTAACCTTCTATTAACGAAATGTTACAACATGACCAAAAACGGTATGTTTTCACGTTTAGTCGGTAACAACAAATCAGCGAATTGCAGCACAAACTAAGAAAACTCTGGGATACCTGACATCGGGTGGTCCGATGAGACAGGTACCCTAAGATGTCTGTTCTTATGACTTTGTCCAACGGTAAAGGAAGAGGTCCCCTAGAAAGGTTGGGTCCCTAACTTGGGTGTAGAGGAAGTAACAGTCACCTAAGAAAATCGTGACTCGGTCGCTCCTTCGGGAATTTAAAACTACCGACACCTTATAAGAGAACGTACCTGTTTTCTAAATGAAGTCGTGGAGGAATGGAAACCTACAAAACAATCCAAGATTAAGAAAAGGATAAACATTATTCCCACGTGACTAGTACACTGAAGTATAAAGTAGTTATAGAATCAAATAAAAGACTCTTGTCTAAAGTATAAACTATAATCTTACATATCTAAAGTCATAAAAAATTTTACAGAATTTAAACCAGGAAACGTTTTCACTATTAATTTTGCGTGCACACTTTAAAAGTCTGTGTGGACATTACCCGTTGGTAAATAATTGTATAAAATAATACTACTAATTCCTATACTTAATCTAATCAGTATACAAAATCCTTTAAAGTGTACCCCAGAATAGTCACCCTTTAAATACTTTACATATTCATATATGAATTGTTAAACATATTTTATGTCATGTTTTTTGACACATGAATTTCAACTTTTTATTTATTTTGGAGTCATGATTACTTTGACATTGTGAACAAATAGGAGGGGGTGTTATCCTACGTACGAGAAACTCTCGTTCTGAAACAAAAGTGACAACAAACGAAGGAGTCCTTGATCTTATCCCGGAGTGTAAACCATCAGTTTTCTAGTAACAAACAATTTACTTACGTACTCGTCCACATGATCTAACGACCCTTTCCCAGCCAACCGTCATTAGACGTTTTTTCGACTTTACTGGAATCTTCAGTTACGTTAGGAGTAAAACGTGTTCCCTCGTCTTTTTTAATCTCCCAGATAGTTCCAGGCCTTTCCTTTGTCTTGAATGCGGTCGACCAAATTATTTTTCTGAAAACGTACTCTATACTCAATGTTCATATAACCTTTTCGTCTGTTTGGTTCCACCCCTACCACTCTGGAAAGTTTGGATTTTATCATGCAGAGATCACACGGATTCCCACTTCTCTTTCTTCCTATTCCGTCACAAATGGTCTTGAGCTCTCGTACTACTTACCGTTGGAGACATAGGTAGGTCTTCCTAGTCCTTAGATGTTCCTTTTTTCCGTGACGGGCTCCGACGGGTTTCGTTTCTCTTTCTCCCGTTTTTGGACCAAAGAGGGTAAAAAAGAAAGGAAGGTAAGATCTTAACTCGACCATAGGTCAATTGGTTCCTTGGATTTTTTATAACAAACCTCTCTACCCATTCTTTACATAGAAAATGTCAACGTATATTTGAAATCCTAATACACAAGATAAATACATTTCTACGGTAACCTTAAAACTATCTCTAATGTAACTTATACATAACAAAACTCACCAAACCTGTAAAATTACTATAACAAAGTTAGATAATCGTACTTCATAGAAAGATAAACAAACACATAAGAAGTCAAAGAAAGTCGTCACGGAATCTCAAAAGTCATTGTCAGAAAATGGAGAAATCAATTTACAAAAGGATCCATAAAATAAGAAGAACTACGTTAATATTTACTCTGACAAAAGACTTAAAGAGAAAGACTATCAAGTGATAATGACATATCATTATGTTAACTTAAAACATATAAATAAAACATAGGATGTTGAAATGACTTAAGTAAATAATTACGATTATCAAAAGACCATCTCAAAAATATCAAAATAAATGTATTATAACACAGTATACGTTTATCACTGTCAAAATGAGGAAAATACTAAACCCATTGAAAATAAACAAATTAATGAGACAATACCGAAGGTTATAATACAAATTATCGTCACTACTCTCATCCGTAGGAACAGAATAAAGACTAGAATCTCCTTTTCGAAAGTTAAAAAGTGACAACTCATAATACAATCGACACTCTAACAGTATATACCGGAAATAATGTGGGTCCATGTAAAGAAGATGTGAGTGAACAACTTTCCAAAATAGTTTTTGTCTACAACTTAAAATAGTTTACGTAAATAACCCTCCTAGTATAGTAAAATAGGAAGTAAACCCAACTATACCATATAATGTAACTAATTAAATGTCTACATGTTGGTAGGAATGTATGAACCTTATTCAGGGTAAACTAGTACCACACACTAGGAAAATTACATGACAATGTAAACTAAACGATTATGAAACAACTCTTAAAGACGTAGATATAGGTAGTCCTTATAACCGGACATTTAAAGAACAACTCAGGGACAGACCAAAACCATAGTTCCTTTACGACCGGAACAAACCTTCATAAGGGAGTAAAACATAAAAGACCTTCTTAAACTTTTTCTAACAATAAGTAAAAGGAAAACTACAAACTATCTTAAGTGGTCACTTCGGTAACCCGGGATCCAAAAAATAAATTAAGAACTAAATTAGAGGAGTGATCATTATCCCGACAAATCCAAAAAATAAAGAAGTATTGAGTCGGGAGTAGGTAAAGAGGACTTTATTTGGGTTTATAATTTTAGTGAGGAAAGACACAGAAAAAATTCGGTACGATTGTTGAGGCAAAGAGGTGTATTACTCCTGATTAACTGGTAATTTTCGTGTGACACCATTGACCCACGACAAACATCGTTGACGAAACAAAGACTGGATAAGAACGAGACAAGGTTAAAGAAGGGACGAGGTCAAAGATAGGACAAGGACTATGGGTCAACAAAGGACAAACAATGGGACGAAGACGGAGACCTAAAGTGTAATATGAACGAAAGAACCCGAACTCAGTCAGCACCACAACCATAAACAGAGGAAGTGAACTCCTATGAAGTTACTCGACTGACATGAGACTAGAACGACATGAGTCGTAACGTGAAAAACGTGATATGAAAACACAGGTCTCTCTTCCCGTTAACCCGTCTGGGATGACCTCTTGTTTATGTCTTAATCCTTTTATAGACTTTTTGTAATTGTTTGTTTTCGTTTCGGGTGTTTCTATGTCCGTTCCTACTACTACAACTTTGTTAGAAACCCTTATGACAATTGTTGAATCCGTTAAAGGTATTTGAATATTTTCTGGTCTGGGGAAAGAAGTTCCACCCTGGTGAGATTTCCCGGTAAAATCAAAGTCTCGTCGGACATATTAGATGACTCCCAAATGGACTGAAAGATATTGTAAATGGTGGAGGGAAACGGGTCGGGATGAAGACAGTTCTGGGGGAGTAGGTCTACAACTAGGGTTCCCGTAAGGGGTTATTTTGAGTACGGAAGGTCCCATAAACTTACCATCGTTTTACATATGTAAATTTAAAATGAAACCAACAATCCTACTGCAACCACAACTAATATTCCCGCGTCCCATCACCTCTACTAACACCTTTAACATCATCAACACCGTAACCATTATCGTCTCCACCATATCCTTTCACAAGTGTCATGTCAGGAACGACATTCATCATGCACATCACACACATCCATAACCCTGTAGTAACCACCCCTGGGACTCTTCAGGTCTTTAGACTCTATTATCTAGTAACCAACATCTCTACTGAAAGTCAATCCTTGACCCTGTTCAAAATATTCGTTGTCTATCTATGACTCGTGTACTATCCGCCTTCGGTCTAAAAACGACTTTTGACAATACTTGTATCGGTACATGAACACGTATCAGCGAGTCAGTGCAGACTGAGAAACACTGGTGTACTTGACATTGGACGGTCCGAGGAGACAGGTACCCCTAAGAGGTCCGTTTTTATGATCTCACCCAACGGTACGGGAGGAGGTCCCCTAGCAGGGTTAGGTCCCTAGTTTGGGTCCAGAGGACGCAACTCCCGTCTAAGAAATGATAGACTCGGAGGTCCCTTTGGGTTCTTATGACCTCACCCATCGGTTAGGGAAGAGGTCCCCTTGAATGACTGGGTCCTTATCTTGGTCCCAGAAGACGTAACGTCCACCTAAGAAAGGGTTCACTCGATGGTCCCTTCGGGACTGTACCGGTATCTTTCCCTGATTATAAGGACACGAAAAAACTACATGTATAGTGGGATATACATGTACTCCATGTATAGTACTTACGTCAGTCGAGAGAGACCGTCCACGTAAGGAAGGGGAGAAACGGAGTCTTGGGATTCAGACCCAGATAGGTTTCTGAAATTTTTCTTTTTTTTTCGGAGTTTTGTTTCACGTTTTTTTCGGAAAACGTGAACTGGAGTTTTTCTTCTCTCTCTTCCAGAACAGGACTTTTCCATTAAAGGGAGATGAAAAAACCAGAGACTCTAAATAGTTCAACTATTACAAGAGCAGGTAGAATTTCGGGAAGCCATCGGGAGATTACGAAAACGACGACGACGACGACGACGATTCAGCGAAGTCATCACAGGTTGAGACACGCTGGGGTATCTGCCGTCGGGTAGTCCGAGGGGACAGGGACCCTAAGAGGTGCGTTCTTGTGACCTCACCCAACGGTAAAGGAAGAGGTTACGTACTTTCACTTTTTACTTTCACTTCAGTGACTCAGCAAAGACTGAAAATCGTCGGGGTACCTGCCGTCGGGTGGTCCGAGGAGGCAGGTACCCTAAAAGGTCCGTTCTCATGACCTCACCCCACGGTAACGGACGAGACTGATTACGGTAATGTCTTTACGATTACTCCGGAACAGACGTACCTGTTATATCGGTGTAACGACAGCAGGATGGACGGAAGGGGAAACGCTATACTCACAGAACCCTCGTCCTGGATGTATCAGAGACAAGGACATTCCTTGAACCTCACCCCGAGAATGGTCCATGAATAAATAGTAAATGATTTATTACTTACCGTCAGTAGGTGGATAGTAGATCAGGGATGACACTAGTTCCTATAAGTAATGAAGTAATTTCATTTTGTTGTCTCGTTTTCTATACAGATGAAATTTGTTTTACTCCGTAAAACAGGTTACTGGATCATGGTTTAAAGAGACTCGAGATATAGGTTGAACAGAAAGTTCACTTATGTCTTGTCAAGAATTAGATCAAGAAGAAAGAGAAGGTTCAAATGGACTATACAGATTCGGTTTTCGAGAAGTCTTATAAAGTCACTTGAACGGACGATGTGTATATATTAGTAGTATATTATGTGTAAGGGTGTGTACACGGTTAATTAGAAAATTTTAAAAGAATAAGATTTTTACAATTTGTTATATGATTTACATGACTTATAACAAGTACATTCGAAACAGAAGTGTACAACAGTTAGTATACATTACATTAACGTTATATTCTATTTTCTCTTTTGGGAGTTTGAATATTAACTATAGTTTATATTCATTTGGACATGAATAACTCTGGTTTAAAAGAAGTTAGTAACTGGATAAAGTATTTCTGATACCGTAAATAGTGTCTCTATTTCTCGGCTTTAAATCTCTTGTAATACTTCTCCATTTCGGGACGTTTCAAACTTTATAGAGTTGATAAGGAAACTCTATTACAATGACTACCCAATCAAACGAGAACAGTTTAAAAAGTGGAACGAGAAAAGTTAAAATGTTAGAATAATGACTTGGTTCTAATGATTCTTACAAGGTACAAGTAAGTAAAATATTTGGAAAAATCTTTCATATTAGAGACACAAGTAATTAACGTAGTAAGGACTTTTGTTTCTATTCTGGAAAGTATCCACTTAATAAATCGGATGTCTATTAAATTTAGGAAACGAAATAGGTACTATTTATAAAAATTTTAAAGTCAATAGTAATGGTGCGACTCTTCTAATTCTTGATTATGACCCTTCGTTTCTGAAATTTTCCATACCTACTATTATATCTATGTCGTACATCAAATTTTCACAAAGCGAAAAGATAAGAGGAGAAGTAGTGACAAGAAGTTAAAGGTTGAAAGGGATCCATTCGTACATAAAAATTTGATATTTACTGTTTCGTCTCGAGTATTGAGTGAATTATAGATATATCACTTAATTGAACCATCAACTGGAGACCGACTGTAATGTAAAAATTTCCCTTTAACGTCCTACCCATCTCTTGATGTAGAGTTTCGGTGATGACGAAAAAGACAAACGGAGATTTTATATCTAAAGTATTTTAGACGAATACAACAGTCAAAATTTTCTCTACGTTTATTGAAATCTGAGATAATTTTCTTTTTTATTTTATGTTTAAGGTAAACCTAAAAGATTATAAGAACTAAAGGTACTCAATTCCATATATAAAATTTTTAAGATAGTCCACTCCTTTAGATACTCTCAAAACTCCTTTTTTTATCATCACCTCCCATGATCAACAATTTTATGTTATATTTCGATATAGTCAATTTTGTGTAACTATAACTACGTTCTTTACTCTGTTTACCCTGTACTATTTCGTTGTATATGATATTCTACACTGGGAATTATACCCTATTCTCCTAGACATAGTCACAATTGACCCTATAAAAACAACAGAACTTTGAAACTACTTTAGGGTTAGAGACCTGGGATCCCTATAGACTAAGTGTATAAGATTTGTCTTCTCGATCTGTGTGAGGGTACAGTGAATGATTCTTTAGTTGTGTTTAGGACTATACGAAGTGAATAGTAGATAAAAGTTTCGGTAGTTCATCCTTAAGTATCCCCAAAAAGTCTCACTCCGAAAGAAACCTCTTTTAACATGGGAACCATTTTTTATGATGTGTAAAGAGAAGATAACGAGTATGACCCGTTTCAGTACGAAAAAGTTTTAGAAGGTGGTTTCACTTACCTTGAAGTTCTCTTAATGTGTGGTTAAGACTAAACACACTTGTTTTTAGTCAAGTCAAAGAGTCAGTATAGACTGAGTAACGGTGGGGTACCTAACGTCGTGCGGTCCGAAGGGACAGGAAGTGATTGAGGGTCTCGAACGAGTTTGAGTACACGTAGCTCAACCACTACGGTAGGTTGGTGCGGTAGGAGACAGCAGGGAAAGAAGAGGACGGAAGTTAGAAAGGCTCGTAGTCCCAGAAAACGTTCCTCAGTCAAGAAGCGTAGGCCACCGGTTTCATAACCTCGAAATCGAAGCCGTAGTCGGGAAAGTTACTTATAAGTCTTGACTAAAGGAAAACCTAACTGACCAACCTAGAGGAACGTTAGGTTCCCTGAGAGTTCTCAGAAGAGGTTGTGGCGTCAAGTTTTCGTAGTGAAGAAGTCACGAATGGAATGAAATACCAGGTTGAGGGTGTAGGTTTTATTGATGATCTCTTTGGTATCGAAACTGATCTGCCTGGAAACAGTCGTTTCATTACAGAGACGAAAAATTACACGACACATCCGAACATTATCGAAAAGAAGGTTCCTCGTTCACAGAAAATGAAAGTACTAACGTCAGTGGTAGACGTCACTATAACCTCGGGTCCTTTTAATTCAGACACCTCCCCTCCGTAAAGGAGTGTGTCTGACCTACAAAGACTCGACACTTTTAGATCCAGACTAGACCACCACGATAATTTTGTCTCACACCACGATTTTAGAAAATCCCTTGAATTAACTCCAAGAGGTCTCATATTCTTCATATAGTATCTCTACTCTCGGACTAAGAGGGGATCTTTTCAAACTTACACCGTCAAACTTCAAACTTAACGGACTCTACCAACCAGGTTTTGGTTAAATATCTAAACTTATCTAACCCCCAAACAGTATTTCTCTTGAACCTTTCATTACGAAGATCTGACCGGGGTAAAACTTTCCGAAAGAGGTTTCTTGAAGTACGGACCTACATGTCTGGGAGCCTCCTTCCCCGACATTTCCCACACGGTCCTTTCGTCCTCGACTGACCCTCAGAATCCTCCAGTCGTCCTTACATGTAGTAGAGATTTGACCCGTCTCCAGGTCCCTCGGTCTCACCTTCTCCAGAAGTCTAGTGATTTAGTGGGGAATTCTCTACCTCAAACGGAAACCGCTGGACGGTACCTTCTCTCAAAAGTTGTAGACCGGTTCATTTTTTTTTTATGCAAACACGAGAAAAAACAGACTAAGGGTCGAAGAGAATAGGAATTGAACCTTCTCGGTCTTTATCGTCACTCACTTACCTTTCCTTCATTACTTATTTTGGTTTTGGTAGGTTGATGTGGAACCTCGTTTCTCCTATGAAATTTAACTTACATTCCATTTTAAAAATTTTTAAGTAAACCAACCCTTTAAAATCATGAACTTTAATTCCAGATAAATAATTATGAAGTTTAACCGGTATTTTCGGTGGTCCGAGGTACTGTCAAAATTTTATACAGAAGTTTAAGAAACTGTAAGAAGGATATTTCTCTATCTCATAGACAGGGAAGAGGAACATGGACCACTCAGAGACACTGACAGTAATACTTACTTTGTACCGTCTTCATCGAGACCCACTGAAGACTCGGATTTAGTCTATCCCTTACGGGGACCGGAAAACCGAAGAGAACCTGTGAATGTGACACTCGGAAGTCGATGTTACCTTCTTCAAACCGGTAGGACTCCAGTAGTACATCTGTCCAGTGCACCTCTTTAGTATAACTCTGTCTCTATCGATCTGTCTCTCTCCAAGTAACTTGTGTCCCAACGTTGTCTTCTCCACTCACTTCTCTCATACCGTAAGCGGAACCGTGTTTTAAATTTCCTCCCCATGGTTTTTGTGGATTACTAGTTTTATTTAGTATAAAATTACGTTACAATTTTTTATTTAAACTCCATTTATTACTTATTTTGTAGTCGTAAAATTTATTCCCGTCCTAGCCATAAGGACTATAAGGAAAAAGGAGGTTGAAGTCATACCGAGTGGGTCGTTCCGACCATGAGTAGACTAATTGATGTTTCCCGGGTTCCGTTGAAACACCCCACTATATAGACTGTAGAACTAAACAACCACAGATATATTAATAGTTTTACCTGACTTTACGTGTAAAGTCTACACATGTAAAATGACGAACACTATTATGTTGAGAGACAAACACATATTCATAAAACTTAACACTTATCTGTACATTAGATTAAGTCAAATTCCTCACAATTTCCTTACGACGTCCTCCACACTCCTGTCTCAAATTAACCCAAAATTTTCGTTCACTCGTGTGATCTACTAGACACTTGTCGTAAAACACACATACACTGTAGACCCTGACGGGACCAATGGATCGACGGTCGGACTTATACTTCGACTGTGTACCTCTACCCATCCCAGTTTTCTCAGTCTCCGTTTTCCCGGTCTCAGGATTGACTAGATACGGACTAATGACCCAAAGGAGACCTGTACTTGGTCGTAGGTAAAATAAATTCAGTCAAATACAACCTAAAAGATAATGTTTAAGTCTCTCTGTGTGTTACCTTTGTTATATGTCTTTGTCCTCCGTTCTCCTCGGTCACCACCCGTTCGATTCAGTACTCAGTTGTCTTCATTGTGTGGATCGTAACGGTTGTCTTGGATGGTGACAGGTCCGTGACACGAACGTGTCCAACTTTCTGTTCTGTGTTCTGTCTGTTCTAGAGACGAGAGTACCCCAAATCTCAGATCGACCCCAACCCTCTGTCCTCCCTCCTGTCGTTCGTAAGAGCTATCACTATTTGTAAATTTTCCTTCATTATGTCCCACCTAGTGTTATTTGACACCTTTTAAGACTTTCTCTACCCTTATGGTCTGGTGGACTGGACGGAGAACTCTTTAGACATACGTCCAGTCCTTCGTTGTCAATCTTGACCTGTACCTTGTTGTCTGACCAAGGTTTGTCCTTTTCCTCATGCAGTTACGACGTATAACAGTGTGACGAATAAATTGAATNGTCTTTGTCCTCCGTTCTCCTCGGTCACCACCCGTTCGATTCAGTACTCAGTTGTCTTCATTGTGTGGATCGTAACGGTTGTCTTGGATGGTGACAGGTCCGTGACACGAACGTGTCCAACTTTCTGTTCTGTGTTCTGTCTGTTCTAGAGACGAGAGTACCCCAAATCTCAGATCGACCCCAACCCTCTGTCCTCCCTCCTGTCGTTCGTAAGAGCTATCACTATTTGTAAATTTTCCTTCATTATGTCCCACCTAGTGTTATTTGACACCTTTTAAGACTTTCTCTACCCTTATGGTCTGGTGGACTGGACGGAGAACTCTTTAGACATACGTCCAGTCCTTCGTTGTCAATCTTGACCTGTACCTTGTTGTCTGACCAAGGTTTGTCCTTTTCCTCATGCAGTTACGACGTATAACAGTGTGACGAATAAATTGAATATGCGTCTCATGTAGTACTCTTTGCGACCCGACCTTCTTCGTGTGCGACCTTAGTTTTAACGACCCTCTTTATCATTATTGGAGTCTATACGTCTACTGTGGTGGGAATACCGTCTTTCACTTCTCTTTGATTTTTCGGAGAACTACTTTCACTTTCACCTCTCGCTTTTTCAACCGAACTTCGAGTTGTAAGTCTTTTACTTCTAGTACCGTAGGTC
Organism: Capra ibex; assembly: GCA_006410555.1. NCBI lineage: Eukaryota > Metazoa > Chordata > Mammalia > Artiodactyla > Bovidae > Capra > Capra ibex. The sequence continues at coordinate 2,178,425 of SJYO01010944.1, forward strand.
AGGGTAGTGAAGTACCCTTTATCTACCCTTTTGTCACCTTTGTCACAGTCTGAAATAAAACCCCCCGAGGTTTTAGTGACGTCTACCACTGACGTGGGTACTTTAATTTTCTACGAATGAGGAACCTTCTTTTCAATCCTGGTTGGATCTATCATATAAGTTTTCGTCTCTGTAATGAAACGGCTGATTCCAGGCAGATCAGTTCCAATACCAAAAAGGTCACCAGTACATACCTACACTCTCAACCTGACACTTCTTCCGACTCGTGGCTTCTTAACTACGAAAACTTGACACCACAACCTCTTCTGAGAACTCTCAGGGAACCTGACGTTCCTCTAGGTGGGTCAGGTAAGACTTCCTCTAGTCGGGACCCTAAAGAAACCTTCCTTACTACGATTTCGACTTTGAGGCCATGAAACCGGTGGAGTACACTTCTCGACTGAATAACCTTTTCTGAGACTACGACCCTCCCTAACCCCCGTCCTCCTCCTCCCCTGCTCGCTCCTACTCTACCGACCTACCGTAGTGCCTGAACTACCTGCACTCAGACTCACTAGAGGCCCTCTACCACTACCTGTCCCTCCGGACCTCACGACGCTAAGTACCCCAGCGTTTCTCAGCCTGTGCTGACTCGCTGACTTGACTTGACTTGACTTATGTCCCATTACACCGTACTCTGTCTGATGACGAAGACAACCTCGTCTTCTCTCCGGAAGAAGTGTCTCCACTGTAAACTGGACACTGGACTTACTCCTCCTCTACGCTCGACAGACTTCGAGACTTCTCTGTAGAAAAGTCCATTTCTATGTCGTCGTGTAAGGGTCTTCTGTTCTTTCTCTACTTTCTCACTCTCACCTTTGAAGGATTCCTGAAATTACCCGTGAACCTCCAGACCAATTTGACTTCTGCGTTTAAGTCTTAAAACCCCACTATTGACTCTAAGACGTAAAGACTGTTCGAGGTTCGTTACGTTTATAAAGACCGAATACCTGGTATAAACCTCATCGTTCCGGGACGTCTCAACGAGGGGTTTTACACCAGATGTCGAACCGGGTGTGACTGTAAAGTTCAACGAAACTTTTAGAAATATGATTAAATTGTAGGTACGTTGTAGGTACGTACATTAGTGAAAAAATCATTAGGTAAAATTCGTGTTACCCGTCTGTATGTGACCCTCAAATTTTACGTTTTAGCCTGAGACGTATCTGTCAAACTCTTTGTGATGGGCTCTCGGATGTTACGATATCGACCTTTCTTGACTTAATAGAAGATATTGACGATTCTTCGACCTTTGACACTTCTTCGATTTTTTTGACGTTTCTTCGACCTTTGTTCCATACTACCTCTTATCTTTACTTTACAGTCCAGGTTTTATACCCCTAATCCTGTTAGTTGTAATGGTAATAGTGGTGTGTGTACGTATTTCTGTCTGCCTGTCTGTCTATGTATGTGTGTGTGTGTGTGTGAGTGTGTGTGTGAGTGTGTGTGTGTTTCGAAGGTATGTCTTGACTGTCGGTCCGTAGATAGTAGATAAAGAGTCTATTTGTGGGTCTCTGCAGGAAACATTTGTAAAGTTACTGATATTCGGCTCTGAAGGAGGAAGACCTTTAATCCCAGAGGATGTACAATAAAGGAGTTTTCACTTCGTGTACCCAGTTCTTCCGAAGGTCCCTATCTCTGATCTTGACAAATAACGGAGAAATAATTTATCTAGTCTTGTAATTCCTGGTGGTCTGAAAGTTCCTTGGCTAAATTTGTTTATAAAAGTCTCCTTCTACCTTTCGTTCTCTTTATCCCTTTCCTGATGTCACTTAGTATTAATACCATCTTTACGTCTCTGAGTTTCTTTTGGACCAGACATCTCGATGTAGGAGACTTTGTTCGAATATCAAAAGGGACGTGCAAACATCATATTAGTCTTTATATAGTGTAAAGAACCACTCAAAGTGGACACCTTTGAGAACAGAAACGGTATAAGGATCGATAAGAAATTGTTGAGGGTGATCTACTAGCTTGGGTCACACAAGGGTCCTTCAACTTTCATGACAAATCTAGTAACAGTTACCGAACTATACATACAAAGTGGTCAAACTTTCGAAAATCAACGGTTATTGTCTTCTGTGTTAAGTGTGATCAAATTCTTGATTTCCTATAAAAAACAGAGTACATTCACTTTTATCTTTACTCCCGTACCTGAAGTCCATTTCACACTAGATCAATGGGTCACCGTGAGAGTTTTTGTGTTAAAGAAAAGGGATAAGAAAGACAGTAACGTTTCCTCCACATAATGGATTTTTAATACTATACTGAATTCGTTCAAGAGTAATACCAATAACGAATAAATAAAACTGGAAAAAAACCTGTTGACTAAATATGAGATTATCGTATGTACTACGTCTCCTTTATGAAATGTCCTCTCTCTAAGGTTTACAGTAAGATCGACCATATTTGAGCTGAGTCTAATGAACCTACACAAGGTGGGTTTTTTGTTCGAATAGGATTTCGAAAGAGGATCGAAAAGAAGTGACGTGGTATTAAGACACCCAGGTACTCATTTGTCTCAGTTCCAGTCTACCAGTACTGGAGGGTTACGGGAAAGAAAGAAGGAGACTATTCTGGGTCAGTGTGTGTGTCATACGTCACGGAGATAAGAAGATATTTGTCAAACAATATACTTCTCTCTGTCTAATGAGATGTACAAGAGTTTTCTCTATATTAAAAATGTAAAAAGTGTACGGACCCTAAGAGAGAGTCGGTAAGAAAGGAGGATTACCTAAAGAACATCTGTATATAAATAATAGAATTGTAAGAAGAAAAAAGTTAGAACAGACAAAAGTTAATAGTTTTCTTCAATTTCGAACAAATTTTATCGGATAAAAAAGGATTGTAACTTGTTTGTCTTTTTTTTTTTTTTTTTTCTCATAGGTTTGAGGAAAGAAAATCAACTCTTTGACGACGACGACGATTTAGTGCACTCAGCATAGGCTGAGACACGTTGGGGTATCTGCCGTCGGGTTGTCTGAGGAGACAGGGACCCTAAGAGGTCCGTTCTTATGAACTCACTCGACGGTAAAGGAAGAGGTCGATCTCCGGTGAATTTTAGTATTTCAATAGGTCGGTTGTGACTTATATTTTTGGAAAGACGTTTGATATCATTGATTTTTTACTTATAAACAATATATAATCGATTAGGAATCCGTCCTTCTCTACATTTGTGTAGTAGATCAAACGTAAATTTACCTCGTAATAATCAATTATTGTCTGTGTCGACAAATTTCTATACCTTTATTTGGTAACCGGATGTTAATCTTAAGGAGGTTTCAGTAAACCAGGACCCTTTTCCTAGACCAAGTATGTGTTATGACTGGACCCCCGGGACATCATTGTAGATGGTTCACTCCCTTCCTGACCTAACGACAGCTTTCGTCTTGTTTCTGAGAAAACGGACCCTCCGTTGAAAGATAGAACTACCTAGCATGTACCTTAAAGGTCCTAAAGAAAGACCGTCTGTGATTCCCAAAACTCATCTGTTTAACCTGGAAAACGGTCATAGGTTCAAAATATATGAATTGACTATAAACATAGTTATGAACAATTTAATAAAAAATTTTTAGATCGATTATGACCCTCAGGTGTCTTAAAAAGGGAATGTTTTAACCAGACTTGTAATAAGTCTAAACTATCTTTGTTTAATCACACGTCTTACGAAGGGATCCTTTTGTTGACCCTGCGTCTGTTACACGGATTAAGGGAGTAGTAATCTAGGCTTCTGACACGAAATGTACTTTATCTTTCTTATCTTTCTTAGTAATTAGATATGTGTCCCTCACTCAAATTTGGGTGGAGTGCCCCCTCTCGTCGAGATGAAATAGACGCAATATGAACCCGAAAAAGACATTCTAAAATAAAATTAATTTTTTTGTAAAAAATTTGGTCACGTTATTTGGTGTGACAGAACAATGATGGTCTTTCGAACACAGACCCAATCTTGTTCACATTCTCTTTTGTCGTCATTATTATGCTCAAATGAAGCTTTCCTCTACTAGGACTTACCTTAGTAGGGTCACGACCTATCGAAATACCTTCTTCGTTACCTTTGTTTTACGAAAAAACTGGAGACTACATAATGGTAAATTCCACCCGTACATGTTAAACGAAACGATTTACTCTGGTCTTGTTGTCACAGAAAATTTGGTTAGGTAATAAAATTAGAGTACATATCTAAACGCTGTTTGGTTCTATAATTTAAACACATGCGAACTTTACGGTAAAACGGAGAGTTCTGAGAGTCTTATGGAAATCATCGATCAATACCGTAGTAAAAGGAAGACATGAAGATGTTTGATCATAAAGTACGTGAAAGAAATGTAGACTCTTATTGGTCTAAACCTTTTCCTGTTTACCTTCCCGAAACGAGAAGTTTCTCCTCCTTAATAGACCTTAAAAATTCGTTATTCTCTTAAGAAAGGTTTACCCTACGGACCTCTACTGAGATGCTGTTCTTCTGTTTTCAATGCATCTATTTAGTAAGTAAAAACGTAAGCACATAAATCGGATACAGTTGACTTGTGATTAATCTATACTTTATAAAAAGACACGAGACTCCTATTTTACCACTACGTCCGTGAAGAGAGTTCATCAAATACCAGATTCTCTCTTACCTTTCTAACGTATATATTGATTTACGTATTTGATTTACATATCTCATCCTACTTATGATACCTTGTTCGCATGTCTACTCTTACATAGAGTTACCCAAATAGGATTAATACCCTTTGTACCTCATTTCAGGTACCGTCACGATAAGTGGCTTTATAACTTGACACTTTCTACCGGACTCGTCTTTATAGTGCCGAGGTAAAACTCATTAGATCCAAACTCTGTCTATATATGTCCTTTCAGTTTATTTGTGAGTCTATCTACTTCTTCAGACCTAACTTCTATTGTCAAATCCTTAGGAATTGGTTATTTACTATTTGATCTCCACTCTTACTTGACTGAATCTCTATCTCAATTTTTCTTTTGTCCCGGATATTAACTCAGAACTCCTTAAGGTAAATGTCTAATTCCTCGCTAATCAACCGTTTCTTATAACTTCTCACCAGACTGTTTCCGTCTCGTCGAAACGTCGATTATTTCCACTACTAAGACCCAGAAAGAAAACAGACCCTTTTCAGGATCGTTGTCCAAATGTACCATGGCATCAAAACTTTTTAAAAGTATTCTTCCTATAGAAACAAAAAGAAAAGAATTTCGTCTCAGAGTTTAACATACTCGAAGTCCTGAGTGTGTAGACGGGGATTCTCCTTCCGCATTTTGGTTCTCTTCCACTAACGTACCTTTCTGTTCCACTCCCCTTGTCAAGTCCCTCTCTTACACGTTGTCGATACCTACGTGGACTCTTCTGTCCTTATCCTCCGCTCTTTGTGCAGGTAACCTAAATGACCTACCTTCTAGTGACACAGGGATCATTTCAGGGAAATCACGGGACTACCTGGTCCTTCGGTCTAAGCCAATCAACCAAAGTTGTTTGAATTGACACTTCCTTTTCCCCTTTCACACCATCGACTACTCTTTCCTCTACGAGTCCTTCCAATAAAAGAAAAAAGGAAACAGGTAGGAAAGGAAAGGAAAGAGGAAGGAAGGAAGGAAAGAGGGTGGAAGGGAGAGAGAGAGGAGAAGAAAGGAGGAGAAGACAGAGAAGAAGTCTTACCACTTCGGACTCTCACGAATAACTTTCCAATGTGTTACGTCTCCACACGCCTTCTCTGTTCCCCTTTGGAATTCGACCCTACTCAAAGGTGAATGATGTAGAGTTGAAAATAAAAGTTTTCTGAGTCTCCTTTACTTATAGGTATATGATACTTCTTTAGATCAGTCATAAAAAGAAAGTGACCACCTTTTTTGATCCGCCTAAGTACAAATATTTTCGTGTTCCCACGAACCCGACTCCTATGAGGTAGGTCTCGTGACTCCAGTGAAATGAGTTAAGGATCAGTAAACGTCCGTTTACAAAATAAAACATCGAAAGACTTTTATAGGTAAATTTTTGAGTTTGGTTAAAGGGGAACTTCAGAACAGATAAAATATTGGATAAAGGGGAGTTTATCAATCACTTATAACATCTTTATATATGTCTAGCGAAAAATTTCTGTTTAGTTTTTAATGTTAAGACGGTTCCTTTTTATCTAGAAATTAAGTCCTATAATTTATGTAAGAAATTTGTAAAATTAACCCGAAGACGCATAGGAAACTACATACGGGATTACAATATGAATACATAACTTTTCCCTCGTTAAAAGAAAGGGTCTGTTCTAAGGACCCTGAGTACATAGCTCCTAAAGTCTTTCTATTAGAATTAGCCGTGTTCTATCTTTATTTGTACGAAAAAGACCGTGGAACATTAAGACTTCGGAAGAATGTAAAAAAGGAAACACAGAAAATCAAGCTAATAACAGTTTTTACCTGTGACTACGCGATTTTCAATGAAAAAATGTTTTACTCTAATCGCGGGTCCGTAGGAGTAATTTCACGAAGAGTAGTGAAATTGTTCGTCTCTCTCTGTCTGTCTGACACTGTCTCACACTCCCTCTCTCTCTCACACACAATCAGCGAGTCAGCACAGGTGGAGAAACACTGGGGTACCTGACATCAGTCAGGTACCTTAAGAGGTTCGTTCTTATGACCTCACCCACCGGGAAAGGCAACCCTAATTTTTTTTTTTTTTTTTTTTTTTCTCCAAGAGTCTTTATTCCGGATGATCAAGGGTTTCCAACGGTCTAAGTCGTTTATTTTAGTTCCGACGAGTCAATTTAGGCTTAAAGTCTATTCGTCAAAAAATCACATATCTTTCACTTTCACTTCAACGAGTCAGCACAGGCTGAGAAACGCTGGGGGACCTGACGTCGGATGATCCAAGGAGGCAGGTACCCTAAAAGGTCCTTTCTGATGACCTCACTCAACGGTAAAGAAAGAGGTCCTCTTGAAGGGCTGGATCCCTAACTTGGTCCAGAGAGCGTAACATCCGTCTACGAAATGGTAGACTTGGTGGTCCCTTCACATATTCTTAAATCACATCTTCTTATAGGGTTTATAACGTACCCCGTCTGAACAGGTTTACTTGCGAAGAAAAAAAATTTAAACTGTAACCTTAATTTGCCCCGAAGAGGGGTTGTTGGAGCGCATCGGGTGAGGGGTGTGGGGTCGGCTCGCGGGCGGCTCGACCAAATTTGGGGCCCGGCCGGCCGACCCGGCGCGGGGGACTAACCGGCTCCGCGCGGGCGGCGGGGCGGCCGGCGTCCGCAGTGCGTCGGGCCCGCCGGGCTCGGAGCGGCGGCGGTTGCGGCGGCGGAGGCGCCGTCGGGGCCAACCGCGTTCACGCCGCGTGCGTCGCCCTCCCCCGCTGCCTCCGACTTCGACCGAAGCCCGGCGGCCACGAGCCCGCCCTAATTCAAAGAGCCAGCGCGCCCTCGCAGACACGCGCAAGTAAGGCTTCGAGGAGCGGCCCGGCAATGAAGCGCTGTCTTCTCTCGTTCGCACCCGCTCCGCTCCGAGGGGCGCAGGGGTGAGGGGCGGGGAAATCGCAAGGGCGGCTCCCGCCGGCAGCGCTCGGCCCATTCGCCGCGGCCCCGGGCCCGGCCCTCCGGCCTCGCGCGGGGGCGCCGGACGCGCGCGGGGCCGACCCTTCCACGCGCCCACGGCCCCCGACCCGCGAGCCGCGCCCGCCGCCCTCCCCACTCGAACGGGGTGGGGCGCGATGGCTCTTCAGCGACGAAGAAACCGAGAACTTTTCTTACCCTCAGACCTTCAAAGGAAACGCTGAGCGGCCCAAGGGCTCGCCAGCAGGACCAAGAAATTAGGTGAAGGGAGGAAAAGACGAGAACAACTGAGAATTCTCCGACTTTTCAAAGTAGAAAAGCAAGCGGACCTTCCCGTATCATTCCCACCGTCCCTCCCCTCGGGGCCCGGACCGTGCCCGCGGACAACGACAACCGGCGCGGAGTCCGGCGGGTGAGCTAGCGAGGCGCTCCCAGCCGTCCCCTACCCCTACGCGGGGATCTGACCGCTAGGAGCGGAGCCGACGTCGCCCCGTGGGTCTTGCCCGCCGAGTGACCATGGGCGGGGGTGAGGAGTGGGGAGGGGGATCGCGGGCACGGGAATTGTAGAGCACAGGCGCAACCACCCTCGCAAAAAGAGAGCGGAGGGGGAGAGACGGGAGGGGGGGGCGGGGGGTCGGGCGCGGTCACCCCGCGGAAACAGACGTTAAAGCGTCGGAGCCCTACGGCCTACAAAGATCCCTTCGCGACGAGACTTATTCGACACGCACACACACACACACAAACAAAGTGGCCACCACTACCACATTTAAGAACGAACGCAAGAATGTCTCCGTGTTTCCGACCCGATAAGAAAGGACATCGAGCGCACCTTTAAGTTCGACCCTGACGCCTCTCCTCCTCCCCGGCACGCTTCCGGCCTCCGCCGGCGGCGAGGAGTCACAGGCGCCCGCTCAGCTCCCGCCGCCCTGCAGAGGGAGGTAGAGGCGCCGACCCCCACGACTCCAGCGAGACGATCCCGTCTTGGACCCATACCCGCGACACACGGAACCCGCTTTACCCTCGCCCACCGTCGATCACAAAGTCTCTATGGTCTACTCTCCTGGAATGAAAGTGGTCGGATCTTCCTTTGGAGAGGTTCAAGAAAACTACAGCTCTCCCCTTATTAGACTTTTCACCGGTTTGAACAGTAGGTCGAAACAACCTATCGGTACCACATTTGTGGGGAAAAGAGACCTGTAAAGAGTAAATCCAACGGAAAATTCTTATTTATTGTAGATCACACTTTTTGAATTGTTCCACTACGTCACCCTAAAGTCCTAATGTACATGCAAACCCATATCCACTGATTTCACTTGAAATATATTCTTAACGTAGTAGATTTAAACGAATTATGAACAAAATCGGGAACCATCTTAATCCGTCAACTTAATATGGGCGGGGGGGGTTTTGAACTTCAAGGAACCGATCTCAAGATTACGTTACGTTTCGAGTTCTACTGACGTGGACGTGGGAACGGACTCCCTCCCCGACCTTCGAAACCTCCCACCACCTCTATTAAAACAGACCCTACGGGTCTAAAGGACGAACGATTACCCGATCAAATATTTACCCGCTGTAAATAGATCTGACCCGACATGACGTGTGAGACGAGGAGTGTCAACTGTCCTTTTAGGAATTTTCGTCTCTAAACATTTGAATTCCCGGTACCCGGTTTAGAAAGACGGTGTCGGACAAAAAAAGGGAACTTCAAATTCTCGAAACCTACCAAACATGTGAAAATTTACCAGCTTTTTGCGTTAGTTTTCTGATTGTGAAGTACTGCACTTTTAATGTACTTTTAGTTTAAAGTCACGGGTATTTCAAATTAACCTCGTGTCGGCGTGAGTAAGGAAAACAGGCACCACGTAAGAATGACAACCATAGACCAAAGTGTCTTCGTCACTGTATCAACTAACCAACGGATCAACTCTATCTCTACCTATCGGAAGTCTCAGACTTTTCAAATGACAGAATGAGATGTCTTTTTCAACGGTTAGTTCTAGTCCGAAGTCTTCATAACGAATGTATGAGGGAGAACACTACTCACATAACAAATTAAAGTAACGGAAAATTTCAGGACAAAGACCATAGGATCCTTTACCGTCTGACAAGGGGTCATCAACCCGTTCAATTACACGACCTAAAAGAGTAAAGGTGCAAAGTGAGAGTTTTTCAAAAGAATTGGAAAACCGTAGAAAGAAAAAATCTTAGATCGGATTTCACCCCAAAGACTAATCGTCTTTGATATATAAATCGATAGAATACAAATTATATCTATCGATATAGAGTTCCACGAGACGTCACTCAAGACTACTGTAGATCAATGAGACGATGGACTCGTCAAAACTATTGACATAAAAACAAATAAATACATCTCTCTTCGTCTCCAATCCCCCACAGTATTCAAGGAAAGGTGTCCGTTCAACAGTGGATGTGTTTCCATCAAACCCCCCGAGGAACTGAGTAGTCACGAACAGAACGGATGGAATAAACATTTTGTTTGTTTTTTAGCTACAAATAGAGTTACAAAATGATGATCTAACGAGTGTACATTATGGAAGGGAGGGTAAAGGAACCGAGAAAAGTCATAAAGAAAAGGGAAGTGAACAAAGACCAAAGGAAAGAAGGAAATTGTGTGACGAAGTAACATCACGGACTCGGGTCACCACCAACAACGACCCCTTCCCTCTCCGCCTTCAGTCCAAAACAATACAAGGTTTAAAGACCGTACATCCGTCACGGGACAAAACAGGGACGTCAGGAGAAACGTACAGTCCATTGAAAACTTGTGTATTTACACAACAGTCTCATCTCCGACAGGGGTCTCAACTGATGTACAGACGTTCCGAACCACGAGACTCTATAAATACCTTCCGGAACTTTACATTAAAGTGTAACTAAGTCCAGAAATCGACGACACCACCTCCGAGAGACGAAAGGTTTCTTTACGTGGGTAACAGATCCAAAATCTAATTCCCTAAACTTCGACCTCTGATCGTCAATTAACGGACCTTCTATGACAGGACGCAATTCTCGTCTACTAAAAGAGGTCTAATGTAGACTTCAGACTATGGTATCTGACCTGAGTCCAACTCAACGAGGTAAAACATATAAATGTTATACGTGTTTCGGGAGAGTGAAGTACCCTTTATCTACCCCTTTGTCATCTTTGTCACAGTCTGAAATAAAAAAACCCGAGGTTTTAGCGACGTCTACCACTGACGTCGGTACTTTAATTTTCTCCGAATGAGGAACCTTCTTTTCAATACTGGTTGGATCTATCATAAAAGTTTTCGTCTCTGTAATGAAACGGCTGATTCCAGGCAGATTAGTTCCGATACCAAAAAGGACACCAGTACATACCTACACTCTCAACCTGACACTTCTTCCGCCTCGCGGCTTCTTAACTACGAAAACTTCACACCACAACCTCTTCTGAGAAACTCTCAGGGAACCTAACGTTCCTCTAGGTGGGTCAGGTAAGACTTCCTCTAGTTGGGACCCTAAAGAAACCTTTCTTACTACGATTTCGACTTTGAGGTCATGAAACCGGTGGAGTACACTTCTCAACTGAGTAACCTTTTCTGAGACTACGACCCTCCCTAACCCCCGTCCTCCTCTTCCCCTGCTCGCTCCTACTCTACCGACCTACCGTAGTACCTGAGCTACCTGTCCCTCCGGACCGCACGACGCTAAGTACCCCAGCGTTTCTCAACCTGTACTGACTCGTTGACTTGACTTGACTTGTTTCGGGAGACACGAAAAGTGTTTTCTAGAAACCCGTCTCTATTGTATAAACTAACCTTTACAAGGATATACAATAATCTCGTTCGATGTACAGATAGTCGGCTTCTAAGACATTAACTCACTTCTTCATTTGTGGAAGGGCATGTTAAGTCCTGCCGAACTACCACATACACTTACTATAATAAAAGATTTATCAGTGTACACGGGAATTTTGTGTAAACCGGATTTCTTCGTCAAGTAAACTATAACAATAATCATGTAACAATGTATTGTAATAGTTGGGGTATAAATATTGTTCTTCTGTCAATAAAAAGAACATTTAATCAAAGGACGTATTTTCTCGTAGTCATATTTATGTTAACCTTTACTGTACATCATACCATTTCAACTATATGACACGAATTTATTAATATCACCTAAGGTGTACCCACTCCCGAACGGAGCACCAAGTCTGTCATTTCTCTTACGGACATCACGTCCTCTGACCCCAAGCTAGGGACCTAACCCTTCTAGGGGACCTCTTCCTTTACCGTTGGGTGACATCTAAGGAACGGACCTTTTAAGGTACCTACTCCTCAGACCACCCGATATCAACTACCTCAGTCTTTCTCACCTTGTGCTGACTCGCTGAAGTGAAAGTAAAAGGTGTACCCGCCTATTCTTATTCCTCTACTTGACAAAGATCTATCTCTTTTGCCTATAGGAACGAAAGGACACTCTGCGAAGGGTTCTTCCCGATTCTATCAGTAAGTAACTCATCTATCATTATCTAATCCTCTATACTCCTTGACTTAATCCGTGACCTCTCTCGTGTTTTATTTATGTCACAAGGTCCTCTAATGACAGTGTAAGACTTCATGACCTCCAATCTTGAAGTCGTATATTTAAACCCCCTCCGTGTTACTATTTAAGAATGTCTGTGACATTCCGAGAGAGTCTGATATTCAACATTTAAGTAGTCTGGAACTTCTTAACCTGACAATGCCCTCAGTCCCTCCCTTCAGGACATCCTCGGATGACACCACCACATTGATTCGTAATGACACCATTAAACTACAAACCTTTCTTCCCTTTTGACAATACACTCCTTTTTCCATAAAATAGAAACCAGACTCCGGTGAGTAAAACAGAGAAAACTGCAAGTGACCCTTTAACCGGAAAAGAAAAACATCTGTCTCAATCAAAAGAAAAATTCACAAAGTATTTTCGTAGTTAAAAGAATTTTATAAAGAAGAGAGTGTTTTACTCATTTTGTAATTTAACCCGTTTCTACTTGATAATCGTAACAGTCGTAGAACACTACCAAAACCTCACACTAATTTTGTCATAATAAACAATAAATCTAATATAACTGGACTGTTAACACACGTATAGGACACGTGTAAAACACCCGTTTATAAACCGTTTCAGAAAAAGAGGGGGTCTTTAAATCAGAGGTAAACTTTTTTTATATTAAATTTTTCATTAAATATAGAATATAGTATTTTATTTTTGAAAAAACTTCACTACTTTAATATAAACAATCTCTTTACAATTTCGTCAAGAAGGTTTAAACCCCTCGACTAAAAAAAATTTTTTTCCATTTTGTTATGAATTTAAGGACGAAAAAAATTTAAGAACTAACACCATCAATTTAAACAAACCAGATCCCTTAACAATAGAAACAGAAGGAAAGTCAAAATAAATGTAGACGTTTTAGTCGTAAGTAATATTCACTTTTCATTTTGTGAACATTCTTTCCTTTTTTGTCTTTGTAGTCAATGATCTGTTGTTTTTTGGTTTTGTTTTTGAATTCCTTTTTGGATAAAGCAAACACGACTAGTAAATTACAACTGTCATTCTTATGCAAACCCTTACGAAAAGTAAATGAGATAATACAAAATTTTGATCAATGTCATTTTATGTATTCTATCAAAAAAGAAAATCATTGAATAAAACTACTAGTTCTTTCGTGTAACTTTTTATACCTACTGTATCCGTCCACGTTTCTTCGACTTTTGAATCGATATCAAGAGAGTGGATCGACGACGACGATTTAGTGAAGTCAACACAGACTGAGACACACTGGGTCATCTACCGTCGGGTGGTCCGAGGGGGTAAGGACCCTAAGAGGTCCGTTCCTGTGACCTCACCCAACAGTAAAGGAAGAGGTTACGTACTTTCACTTTTCACTTTCACTTCAACGAGTCGGTACAGGCTGAGAATCGTTGGGGTACCTGATGTCGGATGGTCCGAGGAGGTAGGTACCCTAAACGGTCCGTTCTCATGACCTCACCCAGCGGTCACGGAAGAGGGTGGATCCACGATAGGGAGGGATTTCCTTTATTCATAAAACACTTTACTCCTGGGGGTCTAACATGACTATATGTTTACTTGTTCATGTTGACAACTAGTCATCAAAAGGGATTAACAGTAAGAAGAGTCACGCCTATTGAACTCTAATAATTTGTAGGTACATAAACTTAACTGAAATTATCGTAGGCAATCTTGATCACAGAGAACTGAGAACTTCCTCCATATTATACCGACTCGTAGTACACCATGTATCCTACGGTCACCTCTTCCGTACAAATTTAGAATTAGACCCGAATTTTAATTTACAAGAATATCTGGATATCAATTAAAACCTAATTGAAATGTTATACATTAATCATACGGAACGAAGTCCCTGGATCGACTTCTTTTACTATTACCCTTAGACAATAGGTGACGAGTATCCTGTAGTGATTTGACTGTTTTGACACTGTTGTCTTGGTATTTATGATTTCTAATAAGACGTGAACTTTTCCAGGAGGCTATGTTCCTTACCGATCGAAGAGAACATACAACGATCAAGACGGGAAGTGGTTGTCCAGGTCAAACAGATTCCGAAATGACCTATTACAACTTTTCCAAATTCAGTTCATAGGGGGCTAGGTGGGGTCCGAAAGCTTCCATTAAACAAAATCATTCAGTTTGTACTTCAGACGGAGACCCGTTGTAAATAAAGGATGACATCGTGACCTCCCGGAGTAGATATCCTCAGTCACCCGAAAACTGACTGTGACTGGGGGACGAACCGATGAAGTAAGTACTAAATAGACCCTCACCACTTACATCAGTACGACAAGAGAAAATCTTTTTCATGTCACGACCTTACGGAGAAATATGAATAATTTAGACGTCTTATATGTATATATACACACACATAAATAGGGAGAATAGTTAAGTCAAGTCAACGAGTCAACACAGGAAGAGAAACGCTGGAGTACCTGACGTCGTACGGTCCGAAGGGACAGGTAGTGGTTGAGGGCCTCGGAAGAGTTTGAGGACAGGTAACACAGTCACTATGGTAGGTTGGCAGAGTAGGAGACAACAGGGGAAGAGGAGGGCGGAAGTCAGTAAGGGTCGTAGTCCCAGAAAATGTTACCACCGGTCCATAACCTCGAAGTCGAAGTCGTAGTCAGGAAGTTTACTTATAAGTCCTGACTAAAGGAAATCCTACCTGACCAACCTAGGGGAACGTCAGGTTCTCTGAGAGTTTTCAGAAGAGGTTGTGGTGTCAAGTTTTCGTAGTTAAGAAGTCGTGAGTCGAAAGAAATATCAGGTTGAGAGTGTAGGTATGTACTGATTACCTTTTTGGTATCGAAACTGATCTGTCTGGAAACAACCGTCTCATTACAGAGACTAAAAATTATACGTCAAATCCAAACAGTATCGCCTTTACCATCGGGTGAAGTGGCAAGAACGGACCTCTTAGGGTCCTTGTCCCCTCGGACCACCCGACGGTAGATACCCCAGTGTATCTGAGCCTGTACTGACTTCGTTAAATTGTCGTCGTCGTCGTCGAAAGGAAGGTTCCTTGATCGCAGAAAATTAAAGTACCGACATCAGTGGTAGACCCACTGGTAGTAAGTACCCAAAACCTCGGGTATTTTTATTAGAGAGAGTGACAAAGATAACAAAGGGGTTGATAAACGGTACTTCACTAACCTGACCTACGGTACTAGAATCAAAAGACTTACAACTCGAAATTCGGTTGAAAAAGTGACAAGAGAAAGTGAGAGTACTTCTTTGAGTAATCAAGAAACGAAAGACGGTATTCCCACCACAGTAGACGCATAGACTCCAATCACTATAAAGAGAGCCGTTAGAGCTAAGGTCGAACACGAAGTAGGTTGGGTCGTAAAACGTACCATATGACACGCATGTTCAATTTATTCGTCCCACTGTTATGTGTCGGAACCGCATAAGGAAAGGACTAAACCTTAGTCAGACAACAAGGTACAGGTCAAGATTGACAATGAAGAACTGGACGTATATCAAAGAGTCCTCCATCCAGTCCACCAGACCATAAGGGTAGAGAAATTCTTAAAAGGTGTCAAACAACACTAGGTGTGTCAGTTTCCGAAACCGTATCAGTTATTTCCTTTTCATCTACAAAAAGACCTTGAGAGAACGAAAAAACTACTAGGTCGTCTACAACCGTTAAACTATAGACCAAGGAGACGGAAAAGATTTTGGTCGACCTTGTAGACCTTCAAGTACCAAGTGCATGATAACTTCGGACCGAACCTCTTAAAACTCATAATAAAATAATCACACACTCTACTCACGTAAACACGCCATCAAACTTGTCAGAAACCGTAACGGAAAGAAACCCTAACCTTACTTTTGACTGGAAAAGGTTAGGACATCGGTGACGACTCAAACGGTCTAAACACCCGTATAACTCACGACGTGAAAGTGTCGCAGTAGAAAATCCTACACTTTATCGAGTTGACCTTAAGGTAGTGGAGGTGATCGAAACAAGCATCACTATGAAGGATTCCGGGTCAACTGAAGCGTAAGGTCTTACACACTGAGACCCACTGACTAGTGTGATAGCACTAACAGACCCGGTACTTGTAGAAAAAACATACCAAGAAGACACATAAGAACGGATGGGGGAGAATTATAGAAGATGAAGACAAACAAGATATGGTAAAGACAGGAAATAACACCGGTAGAAACGTACTTTACAAGGGAACTATAGAGATTAAAAGAACTGCTCTAGAGATCAGAAAGGGAAAGATAACACAAGGAGATAAAGAAACGTGACTAGTAACTCCTTCCGAAAGAATAGAGAGGAACGATAAGAAACCTTGAGACATAAGTTTACCCACATAGAAAGGAAAAGAGGAAACGAAATCGAAGAGAAGAAAAGAGTCGATAAACAGATATCGGTATCGGTATATAGATAGTTGTAGAAACAGACAGATTTGTCAGGGGGGACCGGACCTAAAAAGAGGGATCCGACGAGACAATTTAAGTCACTTATTAGACAACCAACGATTTGAGTCCTACAAATCCGAGAGGGGAAAAGAGTTCCTCACCCCTCCCGAACAAATTCATAAAATGACTCCATAATTATATTAGCTTCAAGTGCATACTATTTGAAGTACATAACTTTAACATATCAAACAACTCAAAACCGGGAACACTTTGGTAGGACCGTCAGTTCTGACTCGCACAGGTAGGGACCGTCTAAAAAAGAGTACGGGGAACCATTAGGAAAGGACGGAGAGGATGAAGGGGTAGAGGTTCATTGGTGACTAGACGAAAGACAGTGATATCTAATCAAACGTAAGAGATCTCGAAATTTATCTACCTCAGTATGTCACGAAAGAAACACAGACTGACGAAACTGAGATAAAACTCAAATAGACACAACGGAAATGAGCACCAAAAAATGACAAATAACGACTCATAATTAAGTAATATACTTATATGGTAAATCTCAAAAAAAAAAAAAAAAATTATCAAGTCCTAATAGAATATGAAACAACAGAACATCACACGAACAAACCAAAGTTGACACAACCCAGTCTGAAAACATAAACTATCAAAATAAGATAGAAGAATTTAAGGACAGGGAAATCTAGTTGTATTTTAAACTTATGGGAATAAATTACAATCAACTTCAAAGTTTTATATACAATACAAAACAAAATTTTTTTTTCGGATCATTTAACATTTTATTCCTCCAAATTTAAAAAGATTATAAACTTCTACAGTCCATTATATTTTTTTCAACGTACTCATAACTCCGAAAGGTGTTCTAAAACATATACTGCAACACTTCAGTGAGAATTATAACTCGGGGTTCGAAATAAGGTCTCACGAACAGATCAAGAGGACTGGGAACACGTATAAAAACCATCGAGAATGTTAAAAACTTTCTAAATAACCAATGATGAAAACTGTTGAAATACATTGTTAGTATATTATTTAACCTATTGTTTCCTCATTAAACCACGGGCTTAATAGGTTTATTAACGGGGGGGGCGGTTCATACAATGTGGATACTAGTAACCTGTGTGGTCCTCAACCTCTTCCCTATCAGTAATAAAATACTTTTGTACAATGAGAATGACCCCAGTAAGTCTAAAGAGTCCGGTAAAAATTGTAAATATACAAACAACGATGAAAGAGTAGTGAACTAACTTTAGTACACATTCTTGTTTTTGATGTTTGGGGTCTTGTTGTGGTAAATTTCGTCCATGTGAGAGACCTAATAACGTTTTCACTTTCAACCGAATGTTAGAGTTAAAATTGTCGGGAAACTCACGGTATCATTTTATGTCAATTACAAACACTAATTTATAATCTACCCAATTAATTCTTCGTTTATCAGTACAAATAACTTTCTTATTCTAGAAAATTAAACAAAAATCTCTCTTTTATGATCCAACAATCCTACCGGAATCACTCAGGATACCTTAATGTATTCCATTGATTTATCACATCGGACAATATTAATAAAGACTTAATCATTAATCCCCTAACTTAACCGGGTGTGAACGAATAGAATATACCGATTCCAAACACAAACTCATCTAAGTATAATGAAAACTGAAGAAACATATTAAAAGGGAACAGACTCGTTGAACCTTAGACCGGTCGTACTACCTTTAATAGTCGACTAAAAGGAGTCACACAGAAGTCGTCACATCTAATGGTGACGGACTACTCGAATAGTCGACCAAATCTCTCACCGTAGAGAAACGACAGTCTCCCTATGTCGTAAGAGAGATCTCTCAAAAATCATGTCCAATACTTTTTGTAACCAAAGTTAATGACACCTGTTTGAAATTAAATAAAAACTCACAAACGGATAAGTCCATTACCTTCTAGATCTCCACTTAAACAAAACCAAATCATACCTCCAGCCTCTTCCGTGACCGTTGGGTGAGGTCATGAAGTCCTTCTCAGACCACCCGACGTCAGGTACCCCAGCGGTTCTCTGCCTGTGCTGACTCACTGAAGTGAAAATGAAAAGTGAAAGGACGTGATCTCTCCCGTTGCCGTTGGGTGAGGTCACAAGGACGGACCTGTCAGGGTCCCTACCCCCTCGGACCACCCGACGGTAGATACCCCAGCGTGTCTCAACCTGTGCTGACTTTGCTGAATCGTCGTCGTCGTCGTACCTCCATTTATTCTCTCGGGCTAGTGACTAAAAAATCTAAAAAAAAGGGGGTACAAAACACACACACACACACACGAGTCAGCACAGGTTGTGAAACACTGGGACATCTGACATCGGGTGGTCCGAAAAGACAGACATCCTAAAGGGTCCGTTCTCATGACCTCATCCAACGGTAAAGGACGAGGTCCCCTAAAAGGGAGTCCCTAACTTGGACACAGAGAACGCAAAGAACGCAACCATCCGTTTAAGAAATGGTGACTCGAGGGACCCTTCGGGTCTAAAAGGTACATACATCTATAATAAAGTAGAACCTAGACCGACCTTATAAAACTAAGGTGATCCTAAAACTTAAAAAGAATGTTTATTAACAAACTACAGATTCTATAAAATTAGAAGATATAAATTAAACTGAACTAATTCAAATATAAGGTATTCAGTTCCTGAAGGGAATACCGAGTCGACCATCTCTTAGACGGACGTTACGGTCTCTGGACCCAAGCTAGGGACCCAACCCTTCTAGGGGACCTCTTCCCTTGCCGATGAGTGAGGTCATAAGACCGGACCTCTTAAGGTACCTGATGTGTCAGGTACCCCAGCGTTTCTCAGCCTGAACTGACTCGCTGAAAGTGAAAGGTATTCAGTAAACAATAGTGTAATCATATCCTTGGTTTCACTACAGTTTACACTACAGTCACTACTAGGAATAAATCCCAGTCGATTTATTTGTCGTTGGACCGGATCTCATAACCGCGACCACCCTCAAAACAATCATGTACAACTCTCACTATTTCGCACTTCTCAGGAATGAAGATTACCTAAAAATGGGGATTTCATTAAGAATATAAGACAAAAATTTACAGACGTAAAGGGTCTCAAGGTCAGAGACAAGAGAGGAATTAGAGATAAAAGAGTGACTAATTAGAAATAGAAGTCGTTGTAGAAATCCGGTCACTAAGGAACTAAATATGAAGGTTTAAAAAAAGATGAATCTAAGTGATACATTAACTAACTACGAAAGTTATTTATAAATAACTCACGGGTGAAACCCGGTCGGTGACAAAGACCCCGACCACTATATCAGGTCACTCTTTTTCTTTAGTTGTTACAAATTTTTTTGTTTTTGTTTTCAAGGATGGGAGTACCTCGGATTTAAGATAATAAAGGACAAAAGATCTGTAAAGTTCGAGTTATACAGGTTTTCCTTACATAAAGATGGGGGAAAGAGATTCATTGTAAAGAAAAAGACGAGAAATTCGATTACTACGAGACCATGAAAATCAAAGGGTCTAATCTTTACGACTCTCAACTGGAGACAACGACAGTAAGTGAGTAATGTGGACAGGGTTTGTGTGTTGATCACCAGTGACCAGGAAAATTATGAGAGATTACACACACAGACATAGTGGAGAGAACAAAGAACCGTAATTAGAACGAGTGTAAAGACATAGGGGACGGCGGAGCGGGGCCTGACCCGACAAAAATTGTTGGATTGTAGACAAACATGATAATAATCAAGAAATGATAAAAATTTTTTTATAAATAAATAAAGAAACCGACACGGTCCAGTGTTAAACCAACTCTTAACACCCTAAAAAAAGAATCAATACAACATTCCTTAGAAGTCAACTCCGAGTACTTGGGAACCAAACGTCCTACCTTGGACCCGGGGAATACAACCTTCGCGACTCCGAATTGGTGACCTGGTGGTCCCCTTAGGGATCAAGAAAAGATAAAAACTACTTGATACATCGTATAACGGTCTTAAAAAAAAAGGGGTCTTTTATTTAAAATCGTTGGGGGGGAGAAGGATGGTGGGGACGGGGTACATAGATTTTAAGTGACGAGAGGGGGACACCCCGTTTCAGGGTACTTCCGGTGCTTTTGTACCGAAAGGAGAGGCCAGATCACACCGTCGGAACACGATGTCTTGGTAACAGTAATTTATTACACCAAAACAACAGAATCGACCACAGAAAGGTAAACATTCTCTGAGGTAAGGGAGAGGACCGACAGGGAGTATAGGGTTCAACGTCCCGAAAGTCCTGCTAAGTGAAGGGTCAAAAAAAAAAAAAAAAAAAGGACTGAGTAAGACTATCGTAACCTAAGAAAAATAAGAGGGTTTTAAATCGTGTAGAACAACGTCACATTAATGCATGACAAAAGATGTTTTAACTCTCGAGCCTTCGTTCTATGGACAGAAATAAAAAGAAACGGTATACCAAATCACTATCTCCGTCTATCATGTCAAACAAAGAAAACCCCCACCCCGAATTTCAAATATCTTAAATCCTACCGAAAGAATTTTTGTTTTTTTTTTGTTAATACTTTTAATCTACACTTTCACACATAAATAAACATACTCTTGTCTTCATAGACCACGTTCATAGAAGGACGACTTAGACGGACACGAAATACGAAGCCCTTTACATTCACGAATAAATTTTGAACGATTTTATCACGACACATATATATTAAAAAATACCAATAACTAAAAGAATTCAATCCCTATCCTTTGTTGTCGTAGTCAATCGGTAAGACTACGATTATGGTAGCTATCATTAGTATTACGGATTACGAACATATTGAAGGGTAAAAGATTCGTAAAAGTGTATGAAATAGAGTCCTCTAAGACTATTGACTGAGTTTCCTATCACTGAGTTTACATCACTCAAAATGACACAAACCCATGTCCTTCTAACGGAACGTCAAGAAGGAAACTCTAGTCTAAAGTGTAACCGTCCCTCTACTAAGTCAAGAAGACCCGTAGACACTGGAATCAGTCGTGCGGGAGGTGGAGGACAATCGGACCGCTTACGATTCATGAAAAAAGTCCCGAAAGATTGAACGAAACGACAGGAAGTCGAAAGATAAAGAAGGGGGAAAGTCGAAGGGGTGGAGTTATAAAGAAGAAGGAAAGAAGGACAAGTAAATAGAGACAGAACAGTCTGTGGTGTAGATAAGGGAGAGGCAGAACAGAGGAGACCAACCATTGAATTGTGAAAAATTTCACAGTCAAGAAACTGATTCGACTTAAAACCTAATGTGAAAGAAACCCAAGTAAAGATGAAGAAACTTCATACAATCTCCCTCACTAAACCTCCTAGAAGTTGTCATGTTTTTCATGCACATAAAAAGTCGTTACCCTTTCGACAGGATTTCGATTTACGAAATAAATGACGTATCCATTCTGTACCACATTGAATGTTCTGGTTCCAGTCTTTACTAGTTTAAAAGTGAGGACAATTTCTCAATGCAAGTTTAACCTTTGTCGTCTGTGAGTCAAGTCAAGTCAGCGAGTCAGGACGGACTGAGAAACGCTGGGGTACCCGACGTCTTGCGGTCCGAAGGGACAGGTAGCGGTTGAGGGCCTCAAATGGGTTCGGATACAGGTAACTCAACCACGTCTGTGATCTTCTGCCTTATCACTATCGTCACTATCGAAAACATACGGACTAAGAAGATCCGTAAAACGTATACAATAACAATTACGAATGAAATGTTATCGTCGAGGTTCTTCAATTCACTGAACGGGTTCTAGAGTTGATCACTTTACCATTCTTACACAAAAGTTCTCTCGGAATATCATCGTCAAATCCTGGAGACTTTCGTACCGACAGACTCCGATGAATGTTCATCGATAAAAGAAAGGACATCATAATAATAATCTTGTGTCTAGATACTAAACCACCTTCCGTGAACCGAAACTATAGTCAGTTTGAGTCTAACCGAAAATTACAATCATCGAGACCACGAATGTATGAAGTGCTCATATCCTCTTTTATGAAACTAGAAACTCGGAGTCAAAAGAATGAACTTTCACCCATATAGATTATAACTCGATAACCATCCAAATTTGCATACGTACAAACACTTCGTGTATACGACACAAATTCTTCTATCCCTATATACTGTCGATAAAGTATTTACCAAAGTAAAGTTTCTCATTTTTATTTACGGTCAAGCAACAGATTTTTTGAGTGAACACCTTCTCAATAATATCATCTACGTTGTCTTTGGTTAAGAATATATGTCAAAATAATAGTCAACAATACCTTCTCGTACAAAATTGTCAGAATTTACTGTTTAATAACCGAATCAACACCTAATGTTGTGTGGATGTAAAATTTATAAGGTCACCACTTATATATAATCCTTTGGAAGTCGAGAAATTCCCTTATAAACCACCAATTAAACATGGAATCGTTATTTCAACGAAATTTTTTTTTAGGTGTTTTACTGTACCTTTTACTTTGTCAAGTAACAAATTCCTTAAATTATCTGTGGGTTAGATTGTCTCATTCTAAAAATTCGAATAATAAAGAAGGAAAAAAAGATAGGGGTATAGGAAAACATCTACTTAATTCTGATGGAAAACAACTTTGAAAGTCTATCAATAACTACAAAATAATATATTTGAAATGTCACGGGGACGTATTATTACCGATATCTTTATCCTAACGAATTACTTTCCAGACTCAATACACTAGAGAAACTGGAAAATGAGGAATAGTCGTTTGATTCCAAAATTGTTCAACAAAACCATTTTCCAGTGTTTGAAAAGACTACAGAAACGTATACTATAAACTTTAATAATTCGTAATTATTAACGTTTTCACGTAATTAAAGAAGACGGTCGATTTGAATTCCCAAGATTTACGAGGTACTGTTTATAACGTTTCTTACCTGAGTCTCGTTCTCTCGTACTAGAAAACACTCGGGAAGAGTCGTGTACGGACCATGAAGAGTCGTGTCGTTTCCCAACTTTGACTCAGTTGTACCTTTGACTCAGTTGAGATCAATGGTGTTCGTATCAGGTCCTTTCTTTTTGTCTATTCAATTTAGTGTAAAGTCATACGACAAAAGAAGGGTCCCCCAAAGGAAAATCTTTAAACTCCGACGGGAAAAGACCAATTTCAAACATTTGTAACAGAAACAAAGGTGGGTTTAAGTCGTCTCCCTTTAGTACTTTAGGAGTCTGACTTAAATCCTTCGTGACTAACTACCCTTTTTTATTTTTATAGATTAATGCAAATCATGAATGTCGATTCACTATCGATTCACCGCTATACTATCTGTCACGAAGTATTAAAAACATCTTTTCTTAGGTCTTGTCCTTCTTGACAAACCCTTACCACTTATATCTCAATGAAAAATTTAATACCCCGTTTCGGGAACCTACTGGAAACTACTTCTCGTACTTGATCAATCTACCCCTCCATTCAACTTCGTCATACCAACATTACAAGACTGGAAGGTAGAGGATCAAGGTGTCACATAGACACAACTTTTCAAACAGAAAGAAATCCCGAAGGGGGATTCCTTAGTAATTCAGCGTTGACTGTTTCGGTAGTTAACAAAACAATATACGGTCATAACAATTGACTCTAGAGTGTTTGAGTAGAGACTCTCCCGTCGGACCTTGCTGTCTCTAAGCAGATAGTGGAGGAGAACGTCAACCAGTCAGAATTGTGTCTTGACTGACCATCGACGGTCTGGTACAATGTCCCAGGACATCCCTGCGAAACACACAAACACGAAAAAGATTCACGGTCCCTGTAGTAACCGGGACGGGTGACCTCTTAACGAGGCAAGGTCCGTCCGTTTCCCGTCCTCCGTCCACGGACTTCATTAAAGAGACCACCTAACCAACGGTCGACACCTTACTGTGGACTCCTAAGACACCGTCTCAATTAGCGGGAGAGGTACAAGTCAAAGGGAGTCAAGTCAATACTCCGACCTCACTCACGACATACTCGTCGACCGACGGAGACGTCAGACTATACCTGGGTCACAACAAACGGAAGTCCCCGTCGGGAACCTCCCTAAGGGGACGGAGTAAAGTCAAGACAAGTCAAGTCAACGAGCCACCGCAGGCTGAGAAACGCTGGGGTACTTAGCGTCGTGCGGTCCGGAGGACAGGTAGTGGTTGAGGGCCTCAAGTGAGTCTGAGTACAGGAAGCTCAACCACTACGGTAGGTCGGTAGAGTAGGAGACAGTAGGGGAAGAGGAGGACGGCGGTTAGGGAGGGTCGTAGTCCCAGAAAAGGTTACTCAGTCGAGAAACGTACTCCACCGGTTTCATGGCCTCAAAGTCGAAATCGTAGTAAGGAAGATTTCTTGTGGGTCCCGACTAGAGGAAGTCTTACCTGACCAACCTAGAGGAACGTTAGGTTCCCTGAGAGTTCTCAGAAGAGGTTGTGGTGTCAAGTTCGCGTAGTTAAGAAGCCGCGAGTCGGAAGAAGTGTCAGGTTGAGAGTGTAGGTATGTACTGGTGACCTTTTTGGTATCGGAACTGATCTGCCTGGAATCAACCGTTTCATTACAAAGACGAAAATTTATACGATAGATCCAACCAGTATTGAAAGGAAGGTTCCTCATTCGCAGAAAATTAAAGTACCGACGTCAGTGGTAGACGTCACTAAAACCTAGGGGGTTTTATTTCAGACTGTGACAAAGGTTGACAACGGGGTAGATAAAGGGTACTTCACTACCCTACTCTACGGTACTAGAATCAAAAGACTTACAACTCGAAATTCGGTTGAAAAAGCGAGAGGAGAAAGTGAAAGTAGTTCTCCGAGAAATCAAGGAGAAGTGAAAGACGACAATCCCACCACAGTAGACGTATAGATTCCAATAACTATAAAGAAGACCGTTAGAACTACGGTCGAACACAAAGAAGGTCAGGTCGCAAAGAGTACTACATGAGACGTATATTCAATTTATTCGTCACACTGTTATATGTCGGAACTGCATGAGGAAAAGGATAAACCTTGGTCAGACAACAAAGTACAGGACAAGATTGACAACGAAGGACTGGACGTATGTCTAAAGAGTTCTCCGGCCAGTCCACCAGACCATAAGGTAGAGAAAATCTTAAAAGGTGTCAAATAACACTAGGTGTGTCAGTTTCCGAAACCATGTCAGTTATTTCGTCTTTATCTACAAAATAACCTTGAGAGAACGAAAAAACTACTAGGTCGTCTACAACCGTTAAACTAGAGACCAAGGAGACGGAAAAGATTTTGGTCGGACTTGTAGTCCTTCAAGTACCAAGTACATAACGACTTCGGACCGAACCTCTTAAAACTCGTCATGAAATGATCGTACACTCTACTCACGTTAACACATCATCAAACTCGTAAGAAACCGTAACGGAAAGAAACCCTAACCTTACTTTTGACTGGAAAAGGTCAGGACAGCGGTGACGACTCAAAAGGTTTAAACGACCTTATAACTCACGTCGTGAAAACGTCGTAGGAGAAAGTCCTAAACTTTGTCGAGTTGACCTTAAGATAGTGGAGGTGGTCGAAACAAGCATCACTACGAAAGAGTCCGTAAAAGGGACGGACCAAGACAGGTTTTTCACACGGGTCGGACAACGACGAACCGAGAGTTATGACTGTCACACTACCCTTTGTCCTCGTTTGACGGGTGGTTGGATTTAAGGACTCAAATCGATCCCCTACTCTCTTGTCTTCTCTGATTTAGAAATAAGAGTCTTCGTAAAATTAAAAAAAAGACTCAGTGGTATAAACCACACTCAACTAAACCTCTCCCAGGGAAAAGACATCCTTACTAACAAAATTCTCTCTTGTTTTACCTACCTTTTATGTATTTTTACCAACGGGTCTCTCTTCCATAACCTTAGACATCAAGAGATCGTCACACATACACACACAGAGGAACCGAAAACAATTTTTTTTTTTTTTTATATATATATATATATATATATATATATACCTACTACCTCCTCCTTCCTTTACTTATATCATGTTACCTTATATTTGAATTAACCAAACATCATATAATTTTTTTTTTTAGGTCGGAAAGTTTTTCAGTCAACTCATTACTTCGTCGGACTCCAACATTAGGGTCTTTGTGACGACGAAGAATAACAAATTTAACAATATCAATAAAAAATTTAACATCAAGTGGTTTGGAATCGTTTGAACGTAAACAGACACGGGATACACAAAAAATTCCGACAAAAGTTGGTATTTTAACTGAAGGAGAAACTTACACTCGTTATTTATTCCTCGAACTGAGTTTTCGCAGTGTTTTATATTAAATACACGCACAATGACCTTCACCTATACTTAGACCATTTTACAGCCATATTTTAATCATAGAAACGCGAAAATCCTTTAGACGTCATTTCCTGTCTTGTACAATATGGAAAACTTTCCTGTTGCTTGGAAAGTGAAGTCCGGTTGTTAGAATTTTTATTTTCCTTCATCGAAAGTTTTGGTTTTATTTCGATTACTTGTAATTTATTTCAATTACAAACAATCATATTTGTGTAAAGACACATTCACACAGACATTCAATGATTTATCGGATTATAGCTATGCATAAAAGGTATCCAAGAAAAGAGGCATAATCTTTTAAGGATCCTTTTCCTTACTCTACTAATAATAGTGGTTTAAACAAAACGCATACATCTAAGGACTAGTCTCATTACTAATATTAAATACATAAAGGTTTACACCTAATTATGCGGTGAACGGGTATAATATTAAAATCGAATTTATATAACACACTGACAAGTATTATAACTTAGTAGTAAATGTATATGTACTTTCTATTCAAAAGAAAGTTGACTTTGTTTAAATATAAATACATGAGAGAACCTAACTGGGTGGCAAAGGTCACCACCCCCAAAATCAAGCGAGACACACACACAAGCCTTCATCCCGTCATTATCAGTAAATAGTGAATGACGGGACGACGAGTCAGAGTGACCTTAATCGATTAGGCCCCGGTATCTAGGCGAAGATTCCGAGAATAGAGTGTCCCGAGCCATTTCGATCTTCGTCATGAAGATCGGTAGTCTTTTAGTCTTATTTAAACAAAAATTACCATGTTTGTCTAAGGAATACTTTATGATTAAAACTTCTTTAGAAAATTATTATAAAGGACAGTAAAACACCCCCAATTCACTAGATCGGACTTCTTTAATAGAAAGACCATCGCAAACGGTTATCATTTTATAAAAAGGTTCATTAAATCATCAAGTTCCACTTTGGAATAAAAACAACCCTGTCCTACTATCCCTCTTAAACTTTTGATAACACTTATTTCTTCCTTGATTAGTCGAGATCAGAGTAGGAGGTTTTAGTCCATCCATAATTGTAAAAGTGTACAAATAACAGTCAACAAATAAAAAGACAATACTTTTGAAATATTACATGTGAAATACTACACATATAATATCACTTAGGAGTGCATAGGTAATAAGTGAAAATTATCGTACAGGTCAGTACGAAGAAGACAGGAGAAGGTAAAAAACCTTCTTTTATGGTACGTAAACTCATGAAATAGGTATTTATAAAGTTGAGTTAAAAATATTTATATTGAAATTTTGTAAGATTTTAATATCAAAGGAATTTTTTCATCTCTTTCGATTTCAGTGGAAAACTGGAGAGAGACTAGTTTTCGATGGTGAAGGTAGACAGGTGAGGATTTTCATTGATATTGACATTAACTAAAACCTTACACAGGAAAATAGTTATTGAGTAACAAGATTACTACTTTAGTGTATTCATGGAAAAATACACATCGTATATAATAATAAGATATATAAGTTTTAATATCCAACTGGAGTCTGACAAATGTTGAGAGTAAAAGTTAAAACTCAATGTCTAACACTCGGACAAGAAGTCACTCAGATTGGGTAAATATAAATAACACTTATACCTATAGACTTAAATAAAGTAAAGAGAATAAAATTACTACGAAAAAGGAAAAAGAAATAAAAGACATAAGGGTTTGAGAAAATCTAACGAACTCATACCAAACAAGGTAGAAAATAGGAGGACCAAATATTTAATATTTAATAATAATGGTAAAAAATCACAAAATTAAAATTGTATCTACAAACCGAATAAAAGGATCACCTCAAACTTCACTTTCATAAAGATAAGAGGAAACTGATCTTATAAAATCGGTCTTTATAAAAGTAATGAACACTTACAAAAGGTGTCAATGATACCAAAGTAAATATCTTACTTTGGAACAATCAGTCTAGAGTGTAAGGACATAGTTGGCATTTAAATACTAAACAAACTAAATTTGGACTACTGAAAAGAGTCCGAGACTAGTTTTGACTTAGGAAATTTCATAAAATAAATGGACGGCATCATCTTCAAGGGGTACGAAACAAAAAAACTTCATTGAGAGAGAGTATTTTAAGAATTAACAGAGTCAAAAGTATAATTTCAACATAAACGAACATTCAAGGGAGTTTAGAAATAACCTTCATCTCAGAGGTGTACTTAATCAATTTCCTCCTTCCCAAGTAGAATTCTTTCTATCACCAAATAAACCCTACACTATCATACTACGACATGGCTTCGTCTCACATTATCCACACAAACTAACCTTGTCTCTCGGAGTATGTCTAATCGAGACCGTCTCACCTCACGTGACATTTTCACCTACAGTCACCGACAAAGAACCCCCGGTCAAAATGGATCAAAAGGCGGGTAATCGACACAACCCGGAGGGTCCGTCAGGAACGGACAGAGGATTACAGTCGACACAAGAAGACAGAGACAGGTGACTAGGGAAAGACAGAGAATACTGAGTTCGGATACACATGGGGTGGAATCGAAGAAGTAAGAACGAGTACGAATAAGATAGAAAAGTTGAGATCGAGGTGATGATTAACCGAATAAGAAAGTTTAAGAGTTCTCTCTCTGCGATCGGGTCAAAATGGAGAATCCAGTCGTGAATCTAACAGAAGGCAACTCACTCCCCGGGTGGGAAACGAAGGAACCAATACGAACCTCCCTCTCCCCGTATCGTATCACACGTTAACGTATAAGGAACCTCGTCCCCGACGCCCTTCCAACGTCAGACGTCATTAATCAAGTCCGACGACATTTATTACGGTATCTGACCCACCGACTTTGTCATCTTTAAATAAAGGGGTGACGAGATTTCCGACCCTTCAAGTGGGAGTTCCAGATCGTCCCAAACTAAAGTCCACTCTCTAGAGAAGGACCACAACATCTACCGGTGAAAGAGTGACACATGAAGGTTTCTTCTTCGTACCGAAAAGAAACAACGAACGTACACTACTCTCCCCCTTTCCTTCCTCCCTCTCTTTGTATCTATAGAGAAACAGAAGAATATTCCAAAAGTCAGGAGAACCAAATCCTGGGGTGGGAATATTGGAGTAAATTTGAACTAATAAAGGATTTTTGGGATAGAGGTTTATATTAGAGTAACTCCTAATGTCGAAGTTGTATACTTAAACCCCCCGGATCGCCACAATATTCCGTGACATTGTGAGTGAGTCGGAAAATTTGAGAACTAGTCCTGTTGGTATAGTGATAAAAAAAAAATTATAAGAGTTAGAACTACCACAATTATAACGGTAGGTTAGTCATTGAGTTCGTCCTTTCGACTCCAAGAAGGATCTGAGTAGACGGAATAGAAGTGTAGTGGTCTAGGAAACGAATGTCGAGAACAAGGAGTCTAGACAGAGGGTAAAAGTAAATGAAAAGTGAAAGCAGAGAAACTTTTACGAAGAATTGACCAGAACGAAGGTCAAAAATAAAGAAAATGTCTATAAGGTGGTCTCACTAGCAAGATTTGGTTTCTAACCGACATAGTGAGTGAGATGGTTTTCTTCGACGTTAAAATTTATTTGAGAAGTACTTGCCGTGGGTCCTGGGAGTCACTAAATGGGACATCGGTGTAGACATCGGAGCGGTGGAGAAGAAGGGAACAGGAAGTCCGGGTCGGGTCCGGATTCATTCCCGAACGTCACGAGTCTTCCACGACACGCGAGAACGGAGACACACCCGTCGGGAAGGTAGTGGGGAAGACAGGATAGAGGGTGGACAAAAAATTTTAAGGTACGTCCCCAACGACGGAGGTCCTTCGAAAGGGACAAGAGAAGTCAAACCCAAACTACCGTAGAGAGAAAACATAAGAATAATAAAGGCTATAGACAAATGAAAAAAAAAAAAGAAGAAGGTAAGTGAACCGGGTACTCAAGAGCCTGACACAGGAGTAAGGAGATTAAGAGGGTGGGTCTTTGTATGAGTAGTACATCCGTGAGACACTCAACGACTTAGTTATTTATTCTCTTAAACTCAAGAAAACATCCGAACACTGGGGAGAGTCGTATAAGCAAAACCTGTCCATCAAATAGAAAGATAAAATATTTCCTTCCTACTCTGGTAGTTAGTCATAAACTGAATGTAATATCCGTTCCAAGGACTTATGATCTAAAAGAAACTAAACTTTCTCGTTTTTTCTTACTTATTTAAGATAATAATAACTTCCTCAAACCTCTCTAAGTATTTACAGTTGAAGTTTTCTTTCTAAAACAAGTGTTTACGAAAAGACTAGTTCGAACATTTTTACTCCCTCTTCAGGATGTCTTGTCTACGATTTTTCTCGACTGATAAAAGACAACCTACTAACGTACTACGACCACCCCTCAACCTGCAAAGACACGAGAACCTCGTCAGCAAGTCATTGGGATCTTATACTTAACACTGACGGTCACAGTCAAAAAGACAGTACCGGTTAACTGAAATACTGTTTAACGGATGTTTACTGATGTCGGAACGTAAACAGATGATTGAAGTCCATCGCGACTCCGTCGATTCTTACTCTACTTACGATTTAAATTTACGTAATTGCCTACGACTCGTTGAAACCGTTCGGCGTTTGGTAACGTCGTTCGAGAAGATTACTACATGAGGAAAATGTCAGTTTTATCAATTCTATAGATCTTTTAACATACGTAAACCCCGTCAAAGACAATCATCTTAATAAAAATCGTATTCTGCATAAGTGAACGATCAACGGCATATTAGACGCAACCCGTTCTTACTAAATACAAAGTTCATTACTAAGAGTTGATGTGTTTTCGACACGGATGTGTAATGGTCATGTTGAACAACTTTTCATTTTACTAAGGATTAATTAGTCAAAGACAAAGATTTTCTTTACTTTCTTCGACAAACTAAAAATAGGAGCTAACCTTGGTCACAATAGTTGGTGAACAACCTCTTAGTTTTCCAGTGTCGATTTTAGTAATTCTCCTAAAAATTTCCTAAACAGTAACTTCAAGAAGTCCTTCGTATCTGAAGAATCCAATTTTTACCAAAAATTTTAAACGTAAAAAGGATTCGATTATATGTGTATTCATCAGAACGGTCTATGTTATTATCTAGGGACCAATTTAAACTTAAAGTCTATTAGTTGTTCAATCATAAATCACGTCAATATAGGGTTTACAACACACCCTATATGGACATGATCTTAAATAAGTAAATAGACTTAAAGTCTAATTTGACCCACAGGACATAATAATAAACAATTTAGATTGGTGACATATGACTGTGTTTTAAAATTTTAAGTCTTCTTTACGTCGAGTTTTAAAGGAAGATAACAAGAGGTGGAGAACTGCAGGTTGGTGATCACAGAAACCTTTCGAACGTCCTTATCAGATCCGAATATATATATATTTGTAAACACTATTCCCAAAGAGACTTTCTTATTCGTTAAGATGAAGGTGTATTGACTGAACATCCACTTGAAAACCTACGGTCCCACAAAGTGTTAACTCTTGATGAAACACGAAAGAGACTTCCGAGGAGTACTTAGTTATCCCGGAGACTTACGTATCCGGTTGGAGGTAGGGGGTGGTTCGTTACTTATGATAAATAGAAGGTTTCAATTAAAAAGTATCTCCTTTCTTGTATCTTGATTTAAAATAATACGTATGGTTCGTGAGTACATTTATTAAAATGAGAAAGTTTTGAAATACTTACGGTAAGTGAACATTAATTATCTAAGGTTCAAGTCTTTTCTGTCTACTCACTGTATTGTTCCCACATCTCGATCATTTCCCAGTCCGACTTTAAAATTGAGTCCAGTAGTCTGTGAGAGCAGCTACGGGAAAGTAATGACAGTGCGAAGGAGGCCTCGTCAACGTAATTGATGTACAAACATCAGGACCTGAAGGACGATACCCTCATAGAAAGGTAAACAAACAAACAGTCTTCAATTATTAAAAAAACTCTCTCCTGGATTATTATGAGAAAATACTTCCTAAGAATATAACAGGAAATTCTAGAAGGATATAAAAGGGGACACTTTGGTACGTACCGAACCGGAACTTGACGAATAGATGTACACCAGTTGTAATTAGTATTTTTGTCTCTCCATCCACAAAACGTCACTCGACCTTTAAACACAAATAGAGCGAAGAGTCTTGTATGGGTTTCTCATTCACACAAAAGATCCTTTGATTCCAAGTATACTATCCGGGAACAAGTTCCGACATAGTGAGAATTAAGGTTCAATCTCAGTCACGAGAAAAGAGAACTGAAAAATAGAAAGACTCAATTCAAAAGTATCCCCTTTCTCGTATCTTAATTTAAAATAACACGTATGGTTCGTGAGTACATATATTAAAATGAAAAAGTTTTGAAATACTCTGAAAGATTATGTTCACAGTCATGAACTCGACAAACTGATAAACTTTACCTCAGTAAAATTCAACATATAGGCTGGACCGAATTCTTTCCAGTCATCCATAATAAGAGTCTCAAATGTGTCGATTGACGTCCGTAACTACCAGACACGTAGACGAGGACGTATGGTCTAAGAAAGAACAGAGGGTTTCCGCAAGAAAGATTTTGTCCCCCAGTCGAACAAGGAAGAGTCTCTTCAGGGGATAGAGTAGAAGATCTACTTCTCACTCCTACAGACCAAGACTTAAGGAGAAGTGGTAACTTTCTTAATGGGTGACTGAAGATTATTGACACCCAAAAGAAGTTCCCCTTCCTAGTTACATTGAACCTCAGTCAACATGTTTTGACAACCTGTCGTCTCTAAGTTCTACCCAATCACTACACCCATAACAGTCACCCGTGGACGTAGGCCATGAACTTTCTCAAATCTACTCATATCAGTCTCTTTCTACTCTGGACACACCCAACTTCCTCAGAAAACCCATCCCTTTTCTAATAACTGTCCTCCCATAAAATTTTTCCGTTTCACAGAAAACTTACAACACGAGAGGAAATAAGTCAAAAAGTAGGTACCAAATTATATAGAACGTGAGTGAACGACTAACTCGTAGTGTCAAGTAAAGAATTAACCACACAGACTTAACAGAAGGGTTAATTCTGATCCTCGTCAGTTGCCGTCCCAGTATAGAAGATGAAAAATAGAATTTTTATAAAAAAACGGATGTCTTAAAGAGTAAGTCTCGGGTCATTCGAGGAAGGTGAAACCCATTCCTAGACATTCACTTAGGTCTCAATATGACCAGAGACAACTCCGCGAAATTTCCTTTATAAAACATATGAAGATGGTCTCTCAACCTGACACTTCTTTCGACTCGTGGCTTTTTAACTACGAAAACTTGACACCATAACCTCTTCTGAGAACTCTCAGGGAACCTGACGTTCCTCTAGGTTGGTCAGGTAAGACTTCCTCTAGTCGGGACCCTAAAGAAACCTCCCTTACTAAGACTTCGACTTCGAGGTCATGAAACCGGTGGAGTGAGCTTCTCAACTGAGTAACCTTTTCTGAGACTACGACCCTCCCTAACCCCCGTCCTCCTCTTCCCCTGCTGTCTCCTACTCTACCGACCTACCGTAGTGCCTGAGCTACCTGTACTCAGACTCACTTGAGGTCCTCAACCACTACCTGTCCCTCCGGACCGCACGAGGGTAAGTACCCCAGTGTTTCTCAGCCTGTACTGACTCGCTGACTTGACTGACTGACTGGTTGAATAAACCCCGAGGGTCCACCGAGTCACCACTTCTTACGGACGGTTACGTTTTCTACAATGAAACTAGGGACCATACCCTTATAAGGGACCTCCTCTTTTACCGTTGGGAGGGGTAGGGTGGGGTAAGAACGGACCTCTTAAGGTACCTGTCTTCTCGGACCGCCTGATGTCAGGTAACCCAGGGTTTCTCAGTCTGTACTGATTCGTTGACTCGTGGTTCAATTAATTTTATCTAAAATACGGAAAATGGAATAATATGTTCAAAATGGACGTTTATATTAAAACTTATTTAGGATTTTACTTATGTAAATTTTTTTTAAAAACGGATATGTCTTTGGACAGAATAGAGGTGTCATAGAATTACCAGTCTCCTTAGTATCACCATAGTTCACGAAAAATTTTATAAATCAAAATCTTATATTGAATTTTCAACATTTTGTATTGGTAAAGTAAAAGAAAAGAGGGATCTCAAGGTAACATCAACAACCAAATATTAGTAAGATTTCTTCTTGTAACTTTAAACCTTTTTTTTACAATCTTTGATATCCATTCTGGACAAAGAAGGACAAAACTATTACTAAATTTGAAGAAGGCAACCCTAGAAACTTTATACAAGATGAACAATTCTAAGACAGATATTATTAAACCAATTAAAAAAAAATTAGGTGATAGTAACATGATCCCGTTACACAAAACTATAAATCTACCAAAGTATACTTCACAATAGTTTTGTGTAGTGAATATTCGTTTTCATATACTCTACAAGATGGTTTATACCCAAAATTCTTTCGAATTACATTTGGGTCAAGACTAAATACTTGAGTCAAGACCAATTTCAAACAAAGAGCCATCGTGGTCTTCATATTGTTATAAAAATTATGACTTCTAGTAACGGATACAGAATGTAAATGACATGAGAACCGTCCAATTTATCATGACTCGAAAATTCAACCATTTTGATAATATTGTTATGGCTTGTCCAACTGTTTGAACTCACTGTTAAATACCGTCAAATTAAAGACGTCATCTATTAAATCCAACTTTATAGGTTGTTTAAAAGATCTGTACACAACTAGAAAAAAGAAAAAGGGGGTGTGACATGACGAAAAATCAAAATCTCTTCGACCAAATATCTTGACTAAAGTCCATACAGTCCATACCTTGTAGGTCAGACAGTACCAGGAAATAGACTGTGACGTCAGAAGTGGAAAAGGTCCCTTAAGAAACCCGCACTAAAAACCTTCCATAACCTTCCATAGACACTACGGAACTACTAGTACCGACTACGAAACTGCGGACGTCCAAAACTCCCCATCGCCCTTCACCCACCGTCCTTTCCTCCTCGACTAAAACACTAGTACGCCTAGTAATGACAACTGAAAACAAGGACCATGACACTGACTTATTCTTACGTAAAGGATATAGTGGATGAAATATGCTTTCAGTGTGTCTCATTTCTGATTATCAAATGTATCCTTTCAAGGAGTATTCTTTCACCTGTCGTTTCCCCTTTATGTCTTAATAAATTTACAATGGACTATTAGAAGTAAAACATTCAATAATGACTCAACATGTGGAAAGTTCTTAACTACACTCTTAAGTATGATCTAAATAAAAAACTCTATGGTACCCTTTATTGGATTTTAGTCAAGAATCCGTATAGAAATAATGACAAACGAAAATTTTAAGACGTATACTCACAAATTGAAACATGTACTTGAGTACCAGTCGTAATCAATTATAAAATCAAAGAGGTAAGGACACATTAGTATAAAAACCATAGTTTTTTACAGAGATCACTATCAAGAGTGAGAAAAAATAATGATACTATACCGTTATATAAAATTATCTATAGTAGCTCTTATACAATTCCGTATATAGAATCGTCAGAACTCATAAAAAATTTTTAACATCGAAGTGAATGTACCTTCCCTCTCTCCCTCACTCTCACCCTAAAACTCTACAAAAAATTGATAATAAACACCATCGTAAATTGACAGATCTCAGAACGTACAATCTACAATCCTAATAATTCCCATGTGAATACCTTTTATGATTGAAACCGTGGAAACATGGAATATGTTCCACTAATTATCTATTTAACATAAGTAAAAATACGAATACATGTATACGATAAATTAAACCTCCATTCTGTAAAGTTCGTAATTTTTTTAACACAAAAACTTCCTTATACACAATAACATTATATAAAAGTTCACTTACGTTTTCATATATTACGTAACGGAGAATTATGTACTTTTAAACTGACAATTTTAAGTAGTCACTGTAATAAATGGAGATGAATAATCAATATCAAGATTAAAAAGAATATATATGTAAAATTATTTTTTCTTTATTGTAAATATTCTAGTGTCTTACAAACCAAAATTAATCAAAAATATTTTCTCAACTTTATCGACCATAATCTTCGTATAGTCTATGCGTAGTAGACTTAAACAAAGGTATGAATGTCAACGTGCATGGTATGTGATATGTGATATTGGTCAACCGACGAAAATTTGTCTGAAAGAATAATCTCCGAAGTTCCAAACTTCTTATATAAATCTCACTGTACAAAAT
Source organism: Capra ibex (assembly GCA_006410555.1). NCBI lineage: Eukaryota > Metazoa > Chordata > Mammalia > Artiodactyla > Bovidae > Capra > Capra ibex. Next base: position 2,215,565 of record SJYO01010944.1, read on the forward strand.
CAGGGAAGAAAAAAGGTTCAGTTAAAAGTCGAGAGGGTTCTTTATCAAAATCTTAAAGATATTCGTAACAAACTACGGACAGAAAACTTAGGACAATGGACTGATTACGACGAGAAACCAAATCTGTTTTTAGCCCGACACGTCCGTCGTCTCGCGAACGTCCGGTTCGACGCCCTTGCACCCCTACGTCGTTTACTTCTGTTTGACTTGGAAGAGTTCAGTCACGACGTCTCGGGCGAGAAGTCGGTCTAAGACTTGGAAGTCTGAAGGTATGTCGTCGACTTTCTGGTCCATTCTGTACCACATATGGGTGTCCTCCGGACGTATCGTACCATATCTCGAACATTTCAGAGGACAAAAAAGACTTTCCGACTAAAAACATACACACTTAATTAACAATTACTTCAGTAAATTTGGAGGTTCACTCTGAAGTATAAGTGACACCGAGGGGTGAGACGACACGGGAGTCAATAAAAGAATTACCAACACCGACATATAACATTTACTATACTGTGACACAACTTTCGACACCCTCTTACCTTCTCACTCAAGGACGTCCTCTCCTTCTACTATGTTTATACAAATCCCACCTACCGACATGGAACCAAAGGTAGTAGTGACACTGAGTACCAAGTACACTAACACGAATAAGTTTAAGTCTGTAAGTCGTTTGTCTTATAAAGTCTACTCGGACCTAAACGTACACATTAGTACATACACTCCTTTCCTTTAGTGGAGAGACAACTGTCATCTTCCTCATTAATGTAACAGTAGTCGATCTCCTTAACGTTAAGAGTGAAGATTTTTCTCACATTCATCGTTACCGAGGGTACTGTCGTAGTCTACCACTATTTGTAATCCTGAAGATTTACATTGTGTCACAAATAAAGACATTTTTAATACTCGTAATTTTTCAGGAGCGTAAATATAATTTTAACTCTGTATTACGTTACTGTCTTACTTTTGACCTTAGTCTACCAGTGACTTGAAGGAATTACATTAGTGGTAAAGAGTCCAAAAAATTTTTATCAAAAATTTACCAACAATAGGAGTGTTCCAAACTTCAATTAGATTAATACAGAAGTCAGGTTCAATTAAGAGTAAGACTACAAAAATCGTAATTAGATTACCAATACCTACTGACCGATCGGTTATAAGACGGAATTTTCAAATTGTACTTTAGACTTCTGATCAAAGTATTAAGTCAACTTCTTGTCGAAGTCAATTGTTGTTGTTTTTGAGGTTTTAGACGGTTCACCTTTTTCTCGTAATCATCGTTATCTCTTCCTTAAACAATTTACAGTATATTGAAGAATTAGATCGATAAAATTACTGGGGGGGTTTAATTCATGTATCTAGTTCTTCTTAGAAATTTTTATAAAGAGAGTTCACTTAAACATGGATTACTAAAATTTTCAATACTAGTACTTAATTCTTTTGCTCCACCAAAGTAATATATATTAACACAAAAAAAAGGAAACATTTAATAACTTTTTTAACCAAAGTCCATAAGTAAAAGTCTTACCAAACCGTAAGAAAACCTCTTTGGTCATAATACCTATAATCACATTAATACTATATCTTTTAATGGACCAAAAATTCGTTGCACTTCTACAAAATGTCTATAGAAGAGGAGAATAACATAATTAATACACCTTTATACTGAGCTTACTCTCCCTTTCAACTTTCTTTTTAATGATCACTAATACAATCCTTTACGACAATCAGATCACTTCGTCGACAGTTTTACAGGGACGATAGATGAGAATACACTCCCCTTATCGAAAACATGAATGGTCCAGACGACTTTCCTGCCCTCTTTTTCCTGACGAACAACTCGAACAAAATGAGAAAGGTTTACCTTGATCCTATACCATAGATTTTGATAAACCCAGGGTACACTAAGTTGAATTTGAAGAAACCTTTAATAACTCATATTATAATAGCTCGGAGCATCAGATCCTGATGCCTGTCACACTAGAGTAAAATGATTACTGTCAACGACAATATGTCAACTGGGAACTTATTGGACCCAAACTTGACATGTTTGAACATAAAAGAGGAGGAATACTACAAAAATTATTGTAAAAGAAAAGAGATCAAACGAAATAATATTCTTATACCATATATTATATATATTGTATGTTTTATACACAATTAACTGATACAATATCTATTCTGAAATCAGTCGTCATCCGATAATCATCAATTGAAAACCTCCTCAGTTTCGATATTATGAACCTTAAAACTGACGTAGTATCAACTACAGAGAGGGGTGAGGAGTGGGGACATAACACGTCCCCAGGTGACATAAAGTTCCGACACTACAAGCACTTAATACATCCACACAAACTATGCTCAAAGGACAAAAACCGAGTAACCAATGGAGAAGTGTATGACTTTCCCTGGCACCTTTGATAGACAAGTAGGGGGACGACTAATACCGTCTAATCAAATCTCTCATCTCGGTCTCCACCTTAAACCTGAAGAACCGAGGGTTCCGTGTCAGGAAAGGGGACAAACTGGGACTCCGAACAGAGTGTCGAGGGGGTCTGGTTCCAATTGTCACGGACCCACCGTACTCAAATCACAGACAACTTTGGTATCTATTGCAGGGTGTCAAAAACCTGAGAAGTGAAATGAGAGGTAAGACATGGCCAAGTTTTATTAAACAATTAAAAAAAGGGAACGGACTGATCTCTTTTTAAAAATTTTTAAACATTATAAAAGACAAAATTTCAATTTGCATATATAAGATTCACAATAGTACAATCTAAGTTTAAAAGATATAGTAAACGGTTGACGATTAAATAATGATAAACATTAAATTATAAATTCATCACGTAGATTCCTCACTTTAAACACGAAAATTAGGTCATCGATATGTTTAGACTACTTACCGGTCGAAAACAAATAATAGAAAGTGGATTTAATGTAAAAGTTCATAAATTAAAATATACGTACTATCCTCGTTCAATGACAGAGACAGAGAAAATCACAATGACCTTTCAAACTGGGGAAATTAAAAAGAGACGGTAGTAAGACGGAAAATTTTCGTTTCCCTCACTTATTAACTTTTCGGGTTCCACATAAGTGGTATACCCCTTGTACTAGTATAACAACATAATTACTGTCTACGATTGTACGGAACAACTTAATTTGGATGATAAAAAAGGGGGGAGTCTAGGAAAAGTAATGAAGAAAAGTTATTACAAATTAAAAAGGTCAAACGAAGAAGTCATAATTCTGTCGGGAATGTTTAGTTTGACAAAGGGAAACCGTTTAATTTGTGAACTGTCCACACATTGACTCTCCCGTCTTTTCGGTACGGGACTTCCCTACACGATAAATTTATAACAGTTTTTATAATTGTCCAGACTCTCATATTAACTACGGAGACAAATTGAGACGGTGTAACACATAACAAGATTGGTGGTCGATTTTCCTACACACGATAATCTGGACTTATTAGAGATTATCGAGGTCAAATAAAGGGTAACGTACTAAGGACAAATTCACACACACACAGCCCCCCCGCCCCACCTATTGACACTGAAACACAGTTACTAGACAGTTTACGTTTAAGAGTTCATCACAGGAGTGACAGTGACTCAGTAGGTCCGATTATTGACGTCCCGGATTACGTATAAGTACTGTTTTTAGGTCGATAACACCTCCTTTATTTGTGCAATCGTTCAATTATTATCTTTGAACAGTCTGCTCTCCTATAACCTAATCGTATAAATAAGACACTGCAAACAGGTCGGGTTATATTCATCTACGATGAAAGGACTAATTAATTATCGGAACGGAAGACTTAACTGATTCCCATGATTCAATTTACAGAAAAATAGAACTCAATAAACATCCTTTTGATACTTAATTTTAATAATGGAAGTAATCCTGACTTTTAACAGTAACGACTCTAAAAAATTTTAATACCAATGTCTCTGGTTAATATCCAAAAAGAAACCTTTATAAAACCTTAATAACCTCTCTGTAACTAAATTTGATTTTGGTCATAACCTTAAATGACAAGTCACAACTAATCTCATTAAGTCAGGAAAAAGTAAAAATAAGAGCTTTTTATACCAGAAGTGCCATATTTTCAGTACCAAAATATAAAGACACAAAGATTCAAAATAGACAAGTGTAAGGTTTTTTTCAAACCCTGTTGAGGATTCCCGTTTTGTAGGATTATCTACTAAGTTTCCATTTAGATTTATTTCTAGTTTATTTTTATAATCTCTTGATCTATATGGTTCAGGGAACCCACCGATTTTAACTCATATATTAAATTAAGAGTAAAGGGTCCTGTTTCCGTTTTTTCTTGGTCTACTAACATATAACGAGTTATACTCTGTAGTAAGTTATATGGTTTAAAGGGGAACCGTTACCCTTCCATTACCCTCGAGTACCAAAAACAAAAACAAAAGAAAAAAAAATTATCTTTCGAGTATTAGTAAATTATTATTTGGAAACAACTTGTGAATTTTATTCATTTTTACGTTACTTATTCTACCTCTAAGAATGGATAGATCTCCCTTTCTTGTATATATCAGAATACAGTAATTTATCCTTTTGTTCGATTCACCATATTTTCCTTCTCTCTCCTTCTTTAATGATTGAAACTGATCTCCTTTTGAAGCGTAGCCTCCACTGTAGGTTCTACCCAAAACTTTTTACTTATCTCCAAAAGACATCTCTATCTCCCTTAATAAAGTCCATTACCCTTCTCACAAATGTTTACATGTCGACAAGAATCAAGCCCAGTAAAATGTGAAAGAGAGGTCCTCTGTGACTTGTTACAGACCTCTGTGAAATCTACCAGCGTCGAACACCCAACCTCCCCACCCCTGTTACGATCTCCGCACACTACATACCTCAGGTCCCTACGACGAGTTGTAGGAGTTACATCTCCTGTCGGGCAGTTTGTCCCTTAACGACCCAAATCTCTCAGAAGTCACGACTCCAACTGTTTAGAACTGTTCTCTCAGTGTCTATATGGACACAATAGTCTCGTTATCTCATACCCTCCGACAACTGTCTTCTCCTTTGAAACCTCGGTCTGTCACTTCCGAAATCATACCAAAAGACAAAAAGAAAGACAAAAAATAGTAGTAACGAGAAAACATAAGTCGAAAGGTATAGTTAAAAAAACATTGTTCAACTTCAACATAGTTGAAATAGAGAATTGATATGATAAATTATGTTATAAAATTGTTAATAAATACAAATAAAGACGTGTAAAATTTCTGACATCACTTTTTGTATTGGTGTATTTTACTTCCATTTCCAGAATTACTGTAAAACTACCTATTCTGGGAGTGTATATCAATATTTTATGTACTTAGTAAGAAGTTTCCCGACAAAGAAAGTAGAAAACTTCAGACTTTATGTGATTCCTATGTCTCATTAAATCATTACTGAAAAGACGATTTCGTACGTACTCTATTACATGGGGTACATATAAAAAGACTAGGAGACAGAATTTTGTTTTCGTGTGAAATATCTTGGATCTCTTCGTCCGTCCGTCACACATGAAGTCTCAAAATACACACACAATCAACGACTCAGCATAGGCTGAGAAATGGTGGGGTACCTGACATCGGACGGTCAGAGGAGACAGGTACCTTAAGAGGTCCATTTTTATGACCTCATCCATTGGTCAGGGAAGAGGTCCTCTAGAAGGACTAGATCCCTAACTTGGACCCAGGACGTGACGTCCGTCTAAGAAATGACAGACCTGGTGGTCCGTGACTGTCATTGAAGTCTTCCAGCGAAAGTTTATGGACTGTAATCGTCTCCCATAATCTACCTTGAAGTGGTACGACCCCGGACGGGTTTCTCGGTGAGAAGACATAAACATCCTGACTATTTAGTGCAAATATCGGTTTCACAACTCCATACAACGAAAATTCGTCATTATAGTCGTGGAGACTGTTAAAGAATGTAAATACTAAAAATCTAACTACTTTTCAACTTTTAAAACTATTAACTCGTGAACTAACGAGACAAAACTGAATCCATTAATTATTTAGGGGCGATAAAACATATTAAGAACAGAGTTTCTCGTCTTTACGGACACAAAGGAGTCGGACTAAATAATGGATATATTTTCTACTTTTGCATTGGGACACAACTACCAAAGATTAAACTCTGACTTTACTTCTACTAAGTAGACATTCGAACGACAGTCCTTTTCCCTTTACTGATGACAGAGAGTTCTTACGAATCCAATTTAATACTGCCATACTTCCCTCCCCTTACCTCTCTTTCTTATATACAGAGTTGGGTAATTGTTCTTAATAGATCTTCAGTTTATCTTAAGAAGGGTCGACTACCACGGGTACTTTTACTTTTTTCATAAAAAGGATGGGAATTTTACCAAAATGAAAATACTAACTCGTAATGTCGTCGGATTGTCTTTCACAGACATTCTGAAGTTACATGTAATAGATCCTCTTCAATGCTCTCCTCAACAGAGTACAAAAACGTAAATGGTATTTCAAATAAATGACAGTCTTAAAGTTTATGAAATAAAAACCATGTTATTGTCGAAAATTTACAAACAAGGAAATTGATTTTCAAACATTTATATCTCGGAAACTTCCTTGATTTTAAGAACAAAATAGGACCCGTTCTTCCGTTACAAGTTCGAAAAATATGTCACGACCTAATTTTACGTTGTGGTAGAACGGTAACTCATACGTACACACAGATTTTGTCGTTTACCACGATTAACATACCACAAAAACACTGTTTCAATTTACCAGAAACCTCTTCTCCCTTTTTTTTTATTCTTTAAAGGACTCATATTAGATTTATTCAAAAAATTGGGTGCTTAAATCTTGTTATCTCCAGCTAAACGTAAACTTCATACCGTTGTCATCCTTGTTAAGGAAAATCCTTCGGGAACACACGATACCTGAGACAGAGTAAATAAGTCAGGTAGTTCGAAAAACTCCACCCCAAAGAGGGGTGAAACAGGTCACTTCTTTAACCCCGATTCTCTCTAATATATTGAAATAGACCTGGTATGTCAATAAGCAACCATCTAAATCCCCTCCTTAGATCCAGACACACTGGGACTTCGGTTACGAAAAAAAAAAAAAAAAGAAGATTAAACGTGAAAAAGATTTAGGAATCAAGACATTGTATTTCCTTTTTTATTCAAATTCTTTTGTCAATTATCGTAAGTATTGCTCTTTACTTAAATTTGATTTAGAAAACATTTAAGTTTACATCATTTTAAACGACAAAGGGAACTTAATAGGGAGGATTTAAAATTAGTCTTTAGGAAAATTTATATTTGGTCTTCAAAGTAAGACGAAAATAAATATTAATCCCTTTACCTGGCCCATCTCATTATGATTTTACCTCTCCGTCGTACCATTTCATTGTAGTCAGAAGTACACGGGTAAAGGTATATAAATACGAACAGATCTCCCAAAATAAAAATAAAAAGAGATTCGTCTGACACTTGTCACTTAGTTAAAATAGAAGATCTTTACACCCTGACCATCTTTTTTGTGACGTTTGTAAGATTGTACAGTAAACAGATTTAAAAGTTAAAGATTTTAAACACTGTAAACTTTATTTCAATTAAAAATATGGAAACGGGGAATTTACATCTTTTAAGGTCGTATGAAACTATTCTTATAATAAAAACCAGTTCGATGTAAGAAATAGGAGAAAAAGAAACCTTTAAAACAATTCTTTCGTGTCTTCACAACTCTAAATTTATTTCCCTTCTGTAAGACATTTATGTGTAGTTGTGTGTACGGATCTGATCACCACATATACGACGCGCGGTGACGCGGTAAACAAGAGTTGTTCGTACGTCTCCCCGACATCTTAAGTAAACAAACCTCCAAACAAACCTCAGGTAAAGGGTGAAAACCCTATTTTAGGTACTGTGTAAGTAGAAACTTATGGAGCAGGGATTGTGCTGTGAATTGAGTCTGAGTCATTTGTTAAAACATTAATTACTAATGTACAAGAACTTATAAGTCTTGACAACACGTAATTATTAAACAGAAAGGAACGATCTCTTGATCAAAAAATATAGTTGTTTGTTCGGTTTATTGATCAATGAAACTTCTGGGGAGTAAAAAGAGAATCCTTGGTATAATTTATCTATATAGTGAGTAGTCAGTAGTAGTAGTATTAATTGAACCTTCCTCAAGAATAATACACGGTCCTCGAGAAGGTACAAAGTAGTAATGCTGTTATGATATTTCGTCTCCTATTATAAAAGGAGTAAAACGTCTCCCCATTACCTTCGTGTCTCTCCAATCCACTCTCTCAATCATAAACTTACGTCCGTTCGACTGAGGTCTCAAGTCCAGAATTAGTGTTTCGACACAACGAAAAAAAAAAGTGACAGGAACATTTGTCATATTACTTGTAGTAAATTCCTTAAGGACTAATAGAGTTCCGGAAGCAAAACTAATAGACGAGAGTCTACGACCGTCACAACATCACAATAAGTCTCTGGTTGTTACTAGAATTCGTACTCAAATAAAGAATTTTACTTTTTTATATATATAATTAGAACTGACTCGGGAAAAAACGAGGAGGAAATCAACATTTTACCCTCGATTTATCGTGCCTAAAATTTTTACATTCCGGATTCGGGTCACGAATGGTTCTCGAGTCATTTATGGTCAAGAGACAAATAACGAAGGAGAAATATACCTCTAAATTACAAAATTCCGTCACCGAGACAAAGGAGAGTACTGGGGTAATGTAAGAATTTGTAAAGACTCCTGGAGTTTCTCGAAAACAAAAACACCAAAATAGGTAGTCATAAATATAGTCCAATCTTTAATTTTAACTCTTGAAAACATTTATAAATGAATCATCATGTATCTTTTATTGTCATTATTCGGGTAATGGAAATTTTTAACCACTTTTCTCACCGTAACAAAATGTAAAAACGTAAAAAGAAATTGTACCGAGACATCTTCTACAGCCTAAGAGTATAGACGAAGACCTAAACTAGACAAACCTAAACAACAAACGCAAATACTTATACTCTTTTAGACCAAAGTGTGCTCATACATCTACCTTTTCCTCTCCCCACATATATCGGAAGTCTATTAACACCAATAGGAATAAACTATCCCGTGGTTTTGAGAACAATCAAAGAATCTTCGATCAACGTCACACCTTAGACTTTGGTTTCATCCCTTGTGAAGGGACACGAAACTTAAAAATGAAAGTAATGGGTGCGTATTAAAATATAATGTAACCAGTAAACCTTTTAAACTTTTTATCTTTTTAATGTGAAATGGAAAGTAATGTATCATAGTCTTTTAATATGAACGACCATAACGAAGACTAGAATAGTTATCTCAGAAATTTAATACCTTTTCACAGTTCGGGTCCAACCGTCTACGTTCAAAAAGTTTTAAGAATTAAAAATGAACTTTCGAGTTTAAAGTGATGACCGTTGTTAATGACAGTCAACAAAAGAAGCTTCACAGTCCGTATGAAATAAAAACTCTTTCACAGACGGTATATGGTTTCAGCCATATTAGTCAAAAACCTAAATTCAGTAAAAAAAGTTCATTATGTCACGGGTACTTTTTTTTCGGATCAAATCGAACGTTGAGTTTGTTATCACGAAAAGAACACTACTAACATAAAAATTATATACTCTTCATGAAGTATAAATGAATGGTGAAACTTTGTGTCTTAAAATTTTCTGTATGAAAATTCTTAGTTACAACTTATTTTAATTATCAAAAATGATTAAACTATAACTTATTTTAATTATCAAAAATGATGATGATGAAATGATGACTAATGAAAACTTAGTGTGTGTGTTTTTCCTGAAAACATACACTCAGACACCTTCCCCTTATCTGAACAAGAACGCTTCTCCTCGACTTTTACTAAACAACGGCAAAAAAGTGTCGGAAGGTGTCTGTGGAGAAAATAATGACAGGGTAGGGACTCTCGGCTTACAGAACTTGTAAAGTCCACGACTTATTCATAAGGTTCCTTTCTTTCCTTCCAGAGTATCTTTTACATTTTAATATGTGACAAAACAGACTTTCAGGGCGAGGGGGGTTCGGGGAAGGGAAGGAATTTTGAGCGACGAGGTAAAACATTGAACAAATCAAGTCCTTAACACTCGATGAAATACAGGTTTTATCAGAGCAGTGTAATTCGTTTAGACGAAACTTGTACGTTAAGTTAAAGAAATTAATCGAAATTTTTATTCCTAGTAATTTAGTCTCACGGTGGTAGTTAATGACACGATCCCAAACGGACAAGTTATTACATAGTCTCAACACGAGATGATACATAAAGAGACTTTCTAAATACCTTTTCCTCTGGAGGGGAGAGAACCAAGGCTTGAACTTTATCTCGAAATAGTATATATTTTAAAAAAGGATTAGACGGTAAAATCCACGACATAAAGTAACTTATGAGAGTCCTAAGATAGGGAGAAACGTAAAGTATAAACCCTAGTCAAGGTCTCTCACAAAATGTCGTAAAAACATTTAAGTATTCTTTTATTCGTGAAAAGAACGAGACGTACTTCCTTTCTGTTTCACGCCTTAATTTTTTTTTTTTTCCGGCGTCAAGACACTCCACGTGGACAATGCCGTTTTAGGAGTCTCTCACGGAACGAAGAAAAAGTGATATAACTCCTCATTGTTTGTCTTTTAACCCTTTAACTTGATCGTTATATATAAATATTTAAACAAATTTTAGATTGATTTTGACCCTAACATTTTCGTTACCAGTAAAAAGAACGAATTAAATTTATTATATAAAATCGAACATTTACTATCCTTACATTATAAGTAGTTTACATATATTCACAAATCCACTAAAATAAGAGTAACGACATGACACTTAAGTCTAATTCAGTTTTATTGTCCTGGTGTTTAATCCAAACCTATTAAATATATCATTACGAAACCCTTTAAGTCAAACTAGGATTCGTTAGTAAAAGCATCTGTTAATGTGTTCATAAAGACCTTTCTAACTACAAACGGTAATTTATCTCGATCATTACAATTGAAGAAAAGTCAATTGTGGGGTTTTCCCTATCTATTTTGCATTCTTCAGTCATAAAGTCGTAAAAATTCGACGAAATCAATTTACTTAGATATATAAACTTTTAAAAGATAACTAGAAAAACTGATAAAAACCTTACAAATAAAACTTCTTATCATATAAATAAAAACTTTTATATTATTTTTCGTCAAATATTAAATTTTTAGAATGTTCATATAGTCGGAACATGGTCCCACCCAGTTTACGGAATCATATTTTCATATTCTATCACATTACTAACAAAAAAGAAGTTTAAACTACATGTTAATTTACTATACTCACAATTTCTAAATATTAGAAATTCCTTGTTTAAATTTACACGAAGTCGTCAATTCTGTACAAACGACTCCTAAGTAGAACTGAACTCGTGAACATTTTTAAATAAAACCCTTACCCTTAATCGGAGAACTTAGATATAGTTCGGACACTTTCCATTAGATAGTGTCATTACCTGATTTGAAGTAGAAGTCTATAGGTAAAGAAGTAAAAGGAAACAAATGCCACTTACGATCTATTGACTTGAAAGTCAAAGACAGTTTTTTCTAAATCGAGCTATGTATCTCCGATAAGGATTGGGGAGGTAAATCCTCTTCTCAGACAAACATGGTAAGTGACCCCGTGGGGTCCAAGAGACGAGAATAACATTATGAATGAAACATTTGAAATTTTTTATAATTCTTTTGTACGTCATGTTAGTTTCCTTTTAATGTATCGAGTTCCTAAAAAGTGTTTAACTTACATCTTCATATTAGGAAAGATATTTAGTGTCCCATCTTTCAATGGTCGTGAGATATTATGAGAGACAAGGATGTCAGTCAGGATTGTTAGGGTTTCCTGAGTGAATAAAAAAGGTCTGATAAACTTAATGTCAACTGTATATAATATCATATTCAAATTCTACATGTTGTACTATAAACTTTATAAACTATGTGTACATGTAACGTTTTACTAATAGTTACCATTCCGGTTAATTATGTAGACAAGGGAGTGTATCAATTGGTAAACATACACACACACCATTTTTGAAATTTTTAGATGATAGAATCTTCGAAAGTCCATATATCATGTCATAACAACTGACATCAGTAGTAACGACCTTAAATAAGTAGAGAATGGACTTTCTCTACAGGGGAAGCTGGCCGCAAAGGGGTAAAGGGTATGGGACGTCAGGGATCGCTGGTGGCCAGATGAGAAACAAGGATACTCGAACCGAAAAAATCTAAGATGTACATTCAGTCTAGTACGTGACAAAACTGAAGGTAGGGTATCTATTCATAAACTTAAAATATATAATGTCAGACTCATATATATGAAAAGATGTACCGAAGAAACAGAAGCGAATCACAGATACTCTAAGTAAATAAAACAACAAACATCGACAGAAAGTAAAAAGTAACGTACTCATGTGATCTTATATAAAAAGGAAAGAAGACAACTGACACTTTCTTTCACTTTCACTTTCAACGAGTCAGCACAGACTGAGAAACGCTGGGATACCTGACATCTCAGGTACCTTAAGAGGTCCGGTCTTATGACCTCACCCATCGGAAAGGGAAGAGGTCCCCTAGAAGGGTTGGGTCCCTAACTTAGGTCTAGAGGGTGTAAAATCCGTCTAAGAAATGGTCGACTCGGTTTTCCCTTCGGGTTCTTGTGACCTCACCCATCGGATAGGGAAGAGGTCTCCTAGAAAGGCTGGATCCTTAGCTTGACCCCAGAGGACGTAACGTGCGCTTAAGAAAACGGTTGACTCGACAGTCCCTGACAACTGATATTAAAACGGAAAGGGGGAGTCAAAAACTGACATAATACTTATTTTGACGGTGTTTACAAGATTGTACATAGAAAACTACAAGTGTTCACGAGTAAAGAGCTCTCACTTTAAAGACCCAGAATTCCATATATAAGTTGTAACCATATAAGACAGGTCGACAAAGGGTTTAGTCAACAGACAGAGAGGAACATTACATACTTTTAGGAGTAGGTATAGTAACAGAAATGAACGATGACGGTCGAAATCAGAAGAAGGGGGGAGGGGGATAATTGATGAGATCCCATGAAGATGATAGTGTCATAACTAAATTAAACGTAAAGAGTTATTACAACTCATGGAAAAGTGTACAAACAACCAGTAGATCTTTAGGAGAAAACACCTTAAAGGTATATTCAGAAAACGGGTGAAAAGACAACCAAGTCAAGTCAACGAGTCAGCACAGGTTGAAAAACGCTGGGGTACTTGACGTCGTACGGTCCGGAGGGACAGGTAGTGGTTGAGGGCCTCAGATGGGTTTGGACACAGGTAGCTCAGTCACTACATGTAGGTCCGTAGAGTAGCAGGGGAAGAGAAAGACTGGGGTTAGGAAATGTCGTAATCTCAGAAAAGGTTACTCAGTCGAGAAGTATACTCCACCGGTTTCATAATCTCAAAGTCGAAGTTGTAGTCAGGAAGGTTACTTATAAGTCCTGACTAGAGGAAATCCTACCTGACCAACCTAGAGGAACGTCAGGTTCCCTGAGAGTTCTCAGAAGAGGTTGTGGTGTGAAGTTTTCGTAGTTAAGAAATCGAGAGTCGAAAGAAATATCCGGTTGAGAGTGTAGGTATGTACTGATGACCTTTTTGGTATCGGAACTGATCTGTCTGGAAACAACCGCTTCATTACAGAGACGAAGATTTATACGATGGATCCAACCAGTATTGAAAGGAAGGGTCCTCATTCGCAGAAAATTGAAGTACCGACGTCAGTGGTAGACGTCACTAAAACCTCGGGGTTTTTTATTTCAGACGGTGACAAAGGGTAGATATCTGTACCAGTCAGGAAGAGCATAACTGACTGTTCAAAAAAATTATATAAGACTTATGTTGAAAAAACAACTTGTATACATAGTGTGTACAGAAAAGGACGAAACACAAAACGTAAAATTGAGGGTATTAACATAGAAAACTACTGGTCTTTAAATTTTTTGCATATATTACAGGTTAAAGATTTTGAAATGACCTCCAAATAGATAAAATACTTAAGTAAAGAAAATTTTCTGGGTTGAAAACGGAAAGAACTTAAAAGAATAAACATAAAAAATTTTTAAAAGGAGCTAAGACCGGATTGGATACAATAAAAGAAGGAAAAAACCCAAAACGTATACAAGAGATAATCGAATAAATCGTTATACGAATCGAGTAGTACAAAATGTGAAACTAAAAAGATTTATATAAGTTAATTCAGACTTAGATTCGTAACACAATTGACGTAGGGTATTAAAACTAAACAACATAGAATAAAATAATTTTACAAATTAAAAGTCATATCAAGGAAAATAGGTACCAAATGAATTCTCACATAACGAATTACCTGTACGAAACCAAAAGTACAGTGGAAAGACAACAACCAAAGGTCGAATGCAATGACATAAGTCTCCAGAGATAAACTCCAAATAACTGTGCACGAAACACTTGACGGATATCAGATGAATCTATTGGTAAAGAAAATGTTAACCTTTCTTAAATTGTAAGTCGTTAACAACTCGTGCGTCGTGACAAGATACATACAATTAATTCAGTTGTAATAAATCTTACAAAGGAATAACTTAAAAAAAGTAAGACAGTGTAGACTCTCTCTGTACAATATTTAAGACTAATACTAACACCTAAACAGATAAAGAGTAAACGGGACAAAAAATTTTTTAATTAAATAAAAAATTAACTTCCTATTAACGAATTACCTTAAAACAACAAAAGACAGTTTGTAGAGGTACTGAGTCGGTATCCACATGTATATAGGGGAGAAAGAACTGGGAGGTAGGGTAGAGGGAGGGGTAGGGTAGGGAGATCCAACTATGTCTCGGGGACAAACTCAAGGGACTCTGTCTGTCTGACTTTGGTGTTAGTGTCGGTTAGACTAGTGTACCTGGTGTCGGAACAGATTGAGTCACTTTGATTCGGTACGACACACCCCGTTGGGTTCTGCCCGTCCAGTACCACCTCTCCAGAGTGTCTTACACCAGGTGACCTCTTCCCTTACCGTTTGGTGAAGTCATAAGAACGGAACTCTTGGGGTACCTGTCATACTTTTCCGTTTTTCTATCCTTATGACTTTCTACTTGAGGGGTCCAACCATCCACGGGTTATACGATGACTTCTAGTCATCTCTTTATTGAGGTCTTTCTTACTTCCCTACCTCGGTTTCGTTTTTGTTATGGATCAACACCTACACTGACCACTATCTTCGTTCCAGGCTACGAGATTTCTCGTTATAACGTATCCTTGGACCTTACAACCTAGGTACTTAGTTCCGTTTAACCTTTACCCGTGTGTCCTTTACCGTTCTCACTTGCAGCTGTAAGATCCTTAGTCACTTGATTTTACCTGACCTTACCCACTTAAATTGAGTCTACTGGTAATATAGATGATGACACCCGTCCTTAGGGAACCTTCTTTACCTTATCCGTAGTACCAGTTGTTTCTCAGACTTTACGTCATAAACCTACGTTAGAGTTTTTGCTGTCTCACTAGAGACAAGCAGAGGTTCCGTTTGATAAGTTATAGTACCATTAGGTCCAGACACGGGGACTGGTCATTGCGACTTCTTCGTCTTTAACTTGCCAAGACACTTCTGGATCTTGTGGAAAATCTTGTTAGTGGGGTTTTTCTACAGAAAAAGTAATATCCGCTGATCTTACGTTTTCATCCTTCAGTTCTTTACAGACCTCATTGTCCGTTTAAAACGGAATCTCATGTCTTACTTTGTTCCTTTTCCGATTATGTCAAAACGGTTCTCTTGTGTGATCATTATCGTTTATGGGAGAAGGTTGTTGTGTTCTCTTCTGATGTGTACCTGTAGTGGTCTACCGGTTGTGACTTTAGTCTAACTAATATAAGAAAAGTCGGTTTCTACCTC
Source organism: Capra ibex (assembly GCA_006410555.1). NCBI lineage: Eukaryota > Metazoa > Chordata > Mammalia > Artiodactyla > Bovidae > Capra > Capra ibex. The sequence continues at coordinate 2,231,533 of SJYO01010944.1, forward strand.
TTCAAGATATGTCAGTCGTTTTTGTTCTGACCCTCGACTGATACCGAGTCTGGTACTTGAGGCATAACGGTCTAAGTGTGACTTTAACTTCCTTCACCTCTATTAGTGATTCGGTAACTTCATACTGGATTTAGTTTAGGGCACTACTATGTCACCTTCACTCTTTATCTAAATTCCCCGGTCTAGACTATCTGTCTCATAGACTACTTGATACCTACCTCCAAACACTGTAACATGTTCTCTGTCCCTAGTTCTGGTAGGGGTTCTTTTTCTTTACGCTTTTCCGTTTTACCGACAGACTCTTTCGGAATGTTTATCGACACTTTTCTTCTCTTCGGTTTTCGTTTCCTCTTTTCCTTTCTATATTCGTAGACATACGTCTCAAGGTTTCTTATCGTCCTCTCTATTCTTGCGGAAGGAGTCGTTAGTTACGTTTCTTTAGCTCCTTTTCTTGTCTTACCCTTTCTGATCTCTAGAGAAGTTCTTTTAATCTCTATGGTTCCCTTGTAAAGTACGTTTCTGCCCGAGTTATTTCCTGACTTTACCACACCTGGATTGTCTTCGTCATCTATAATTCTTCTCCACCATTGTTATGTGTCTTCTTGACAATTTTTTTTCTAGAAGTACTGAGTCTATTAGTGCTACCACACTAGTGAATGGTTCTTGGTTCGTAGGACCTTACACTTCAGTTCACCCGGAATTCTTCTTCGTGATGCTTATCCGATCACCTCCACTACCTTAAGGTCAACTCGACAAAGTTGGGGACTTTCTACTACGACACTTTCACGACGTAAGTCATACGGTCGTTTAAACCTTTTGAGTCGGCACCGGTGTCCTGACCTTTTCCAGTCAAAAGTAAGGTTAGGGATTCTTTCCGTTACGGTTTCTTACGAGTTTGATGGTGTGTCAACGTGAGTAGAGTGTGCGATCATTTCATTACGAGTTTTAAGAGGGTCGGTCCGAAGTCGTTGTGTACTTGACACTTGAAGGTCTACAAGTTTGACCAAAATCTTTTCCGTCTCCTTGATACAAGTTTAACGGTTGTAGGTGACCTAGTAACTTTTTCGTTCTCTCAAGGTCTTTTTGTAGATAAAGACGAAATAACTGATACGGTTTCGGAAACTGATACACCTAGTGCTATTTGACACCTTTGAAGACTTTCTCTACCCTTATGGTCTGGTGGACTGGACGGAGAACTCTTTAGACATACGTCCAGTCCTTCGTTGTCAATCTTAACCAGTACCTTGTTTTCTGACCTACGTTTATCCTTTTCCTCATGCAGTTCCGACATATAACAGTGGGACGAATAAATTAAATATACGTCTATGTAGTACTCTTTGTGACCCGACCTCCTTCGTGTTCGACCTTAGTTCTAACGGACCTCTTGCCAGTAATTGGAGTCTATACGTCTACTATGGTAGGAATACCGTCTTTCACTTCTTTTTGATTTCTCGGAGAACTACTTTCACTTTCTCCTCTCACTTTTTCAATCGAATTTCGAGTTATAAGTCTTTTGATTCTAGTACCGTAGACCAAGGTAGTGAAGTCCAGTCTATCTACTTCTTGTTACCTTTGTCACTGTCTGAAATAAAAAACCCGAGGTTTTAGTGACGTCTACCACTGACGTCGGTACTTAAATTTTCTACGAACGAGTAACCTTCTTTTCAATACTGGTTGGATCCGTCGTATAAGTTTTTGTCTCTGTAATGAAACGGTTGTCTCCAGGTAGATCAATTTCGATATCAAAAAGGTCATCAGTGTATACTTAAACTCGATATTTCTTTCGACTCGTGAACCTCTTAACTACGAAAACTTGACACCACAACCTTTTCTGAGAACCCTCAGTGAACCTGACGTTCCTCTAGGTCGGTCAGGTAGGATTTCCTTAAGTCAGGATTTATCAGTAACCTTCCTGACTACGACTTCGATTTTGAGGTCATTAAAGTGGTGGACTATACTTCTTCACTGAGTAAACTTTTCTGCGACTACGACCCTTGCTAACTTCCGCCCTCCTCTTCCCCTACTGTCCCCTACTCTACAAACCTACCGTAGTGGCTGAGTCACCTGTACTCAAACTCATTTGAGGTCCTTAACTACTACCCGTTCCTCCGGACTGCACGACGTCAGGTACCTCAGAGTTTCTCAGTCTGTGTTGACTCGCTGAGTTCACTTGACGTGAAACGATTTAAGTGACCAATCGAGATCATTAAAAGACTATCATAGAAATCGTAAAAGAACTATGTCATAGTACAGTAGACGTTTGTCACTCTCGAAATGAAGGAGAGACTAGACCTAAGGAAAATAAAGACAAAGAAGTGAACTAACGACATCGATCCTGAAGGTTTTGACACAACTTATTATCACAACTCTCACCCCTGTAGGAAAAGAACACGGACTAGAATCCGGATGGACAAAACTCTAATAGTAAAATCTAACGATTCTAACAAAGAAGGACAGACAACTTAACTGGGAAATAGAGACACCTAACAAGTTAAAATACAGGTCATCACAACGAACTACAGATGAACAGACTATGATCAAAACAATATGATCTGAAGACAACCAATTAATTTCACACTACATAAAAAAAAAGGAAGAAGGATGAAGTAGAAATGACATAGAGAATAAATAATAATTAAATATATAAACCATTAGTCATACGTAAACTAAAAATGACACATTAGGTTAGACTGTTAAAATCAGAAAACTGATAAATTGAGGAAGTATAAATAACTATTTAAACTGTAAAAACAAAAGTATAAGAAAATACGGACAAAACATAATTGATCAAAGATTATAGTAAAAGAAGGACATAATCGTACAACAAATATGAATTAAAATAATAAGAAAGTAACTAATCGAATTTCTATCTCAGTCATAGGAACTGAATAAACTCAATTGGGATTTTTCAATAAAACTCAATTAATATATAAGTGTCTTTTAAAAGTCATACCATACACACGAAGTACTTCAAAGAAGGTCACCAAGGTTAGAATCATTTCATAATATAGTGTTTTGACCATAACTATTTTACACACAATTAAAAAGTTTAAACACAATAAAAAGATGAGCACATCTAAACACATTGATGGGTGGTAGATTCATAACTGGATAGGTCGTGGTGTTTCTAGAGGGAATACAATGGAAAGTATAGGTCGGCATATAAGGTGTCGTCAGGACTAGGACCTTACAATATATACACATATCATATACATACATCAAATAAAGATACATATATCAAATTAGTTCTTATAATTTTTAAATTAGCAACACATACACTGACAAACTATAACAGAAAAAAGTGAGTTGTACTAGGGAGGTTCAATGACACGTAAAATTATAAAACAAAGAAAAACAACGACTCCAAATAAGACCGATACTTACATGAATGAGCCCCTATGAAACAAAGGTTATAAAAAGAGAATAGTCACTTCCATGACACTCGTTAAAACATGTACAAAAAACACCTGTATCTAAAAGAAAAAAAAGTAAAGAGATATCGTCCACAGGTCCTCAAGGTAATGACCTAGTATACCATTCATATGGTAAACAAAGTCTTTGTCGGTTAGACAAAAGGTTTCCCTGAGATGACAAAATATAAGAAATGTAAAGAGGTGTAGGATTAGTCACACACGGTGACAGTAATAAACACAAAATCAATAAGAAAGTCCATATCTCACTATTGGAGTGACACGAAAATTAGACGTAAAGAAATTACCTAGTCTACGACTTGTGCAAATACAAGAATGAACAGTCAAGACACAGGAGAAACCACGTCACAGACACAGAAAACGAGTAAAAATTAACTTAAAGAATTTGAAAACTCAAACCCTAAAAGAAATACATAATATCCAGACTGAAGAAACAGTCTATATGCATAGGAATTGAAGGAACTAAAATGAACTCATGAACGTGACGAAGGACCTTTTACTTTCCTTAAATCATATAACGGTGGGGTAAATAGGGTGAGGACATAAAACACATTAACAAGTACATCAAATTAAGATGTACTTAAACTTTGAAGTGTTCAAAATCTAATACACAGTATTGGTCAAAGACAACAAAATGAGTGTAGAATTTGGGGAAGGACACGAAAAGTCACAAAAGAGGTGAGCCCTTTAAGGTAGTCTCCAGTAAAAGAAAGACGGTCTCTTAAATAAAACCATAAATAAAACAGGGTCTGACTCTGTCACGAAACACACACTCATACACACACCCCCTCAACAAGACTTTTACAACCCAACAGTCAAGAACTTTTAAAAATTCAGTCTACAGTCGAAATAAGAAGAAACTTCTATTACAGGGAAAAACGAGGCCATCGAAAATTCCAGAAGGGGGACAGAACTGAAAGTCGAAGAAATGATACTACATGACACATCTGTCGGACCTTCTACCTGTGGTCTATTAGAGAAGAAAGACCATTAACCGAGAACATACTATTGGAAGAACTTACACCCGACCCGAACGACTAAATGAAGGTTACTTATCTCATCTCGTCTAGACTGTGAAAGAAAATTAGAAAATTTCGAAAAAAAAAACCAATGTCGAAAACACGTGTAAAAGACTAATTAGAGTCTCCTTCCCAATAAGACTATATCAATAAAGGTCTCCCACTCAAATTAACATAAATCTTGATTTCTCTTAAAAACAAAAGAACCTTGTGACAATTCTACGTCGAGAGAATGATATGGATGTTTATTCAACAAACGATCCACGTTTTCTACGACAGAAAAAGAGGACATTGTATATGACTGACTACGAGTCTCCTGATTTGTGAATAAATGAGTCCATAAAAGAACAAACAAACCAAGACATCATATCTAAATATTTTCAGTAAAATCTCAATGAATATGGTCAGTAATAAAAATATAAACATCCCGAGATAGTACATATTTTATATACTACTTTATAAAAAGAGATTTTTGAATAAATTTAAGAAAGCTTTCTGATGTATCTACTGAATTATTTTGTTAGCAACCACTAAACCAACACAATATATTTTGACAGTTCTTCTTTCTAGAGTAATTTCCAAGAAATAATTTCAATAAAGAGTACACAGGTACATGAAAGAAGTGGAAAATTTCTGTCTCACTGATTTAAACTTTTTTTTTTAGTATAACACACTCACACTAAATATATTCTTTCTTATACCCCTGGAGGTTATGTAGTTCCATAAACATTTATCGACAGGTCATGAGAACGGACCTTTTAGGGTACCTGCATCCTCGGACCATCCAACGTCAGGAACCCAGTGATTCTCAGTCCGTGCTGACTCGTTGAAGGGAAAGTGAAAAGTGAAAGTACGTAACCTCTTCCTTTACCGTTGGGTGAGGTCATAAGAACGGACCTCCTAGGGTCCCTGTCCCCTCGGATCACCCGACGACAGATACCCCAGCGTGTCTCAGTCTGTGCTGACTTCGCTGAATCGTCGTCGTCACGTACACAAAACGTAATTTTGTCACACGAATTCAACATATTAACAGGAAACAATACTAAAAACGGAATAGACTGGAAAATCTCATTCACTTGGAAAACGACCAAGACTGACACCGGAGAAAGACAGGATTTATGACTCTCCCATAAAGCATAATGACAAGTGTTTCTTAAACTGTTGAAAAATTGACTTATGGAATACACTAAAAGTAAATTGAATAGAATCTACAACCGTGATTACTTTGTAGGGAATTAATTATGTACAAATAAATCATTCTTGTACTTTCTGGAAAAATCTGACTTTATCGGTCTTCGATTTGACTTTTGTATTAATAAACTACTGAGAAAGTAGGTGATCATTGAAGGGGTTTATTATGTCTAACATATAGACATATATGTTTAGTGGTCTATCAACACAAAAGAAGACGAATAAAATATAACATATTTGGCTCTACCCTAAGTTCCAGAAAAATAATTGGTAAACATGACACACACGACACTTGACTGATCAGTACAGTTTCTTCCAAGTAAGGATAGGAAGGTCCTCTAAAATAAATTCTTTTGGTAAAATTATTTTGACATCGTCTCAGCATCGACACGGAAACACAAAAAGGGATACCCTTATTTAAAAGTTTAATTTTTTGTACAGAAAACATACTACCATATTAATTTAATATCAAAAATGTATACACTAGAGAAACGAAAATGTAAATATATCTGGAGTCACCGACCTACCTTTATCCTCCTCAGTAACAGCAAACAATTCGGAAATTGTTTAAACCTCTTCTGTCAGTTATAGGTCATAGTATATCGAAATATACATATATATTGAAGTGAGAATCTTATGGAAGTGTGGAACAGATTGTATCAAAGTCTCGAAGAAGTCGTCAATTGAAGTGTGTCTATCTGAGAAACAAGAATATTGTACTAAACAAGTAAGATCGAGTGACATCGTTTCGAGGTCAATAAATAAGGGATACTTTTGTCGGGTATCCATAATCCAGAACCACACACTCTAGGAGTCGGACAGTGTCTAAAGTACTAGGAGAGACGAAGTTGGACATGTCATATAGAAGAGGACCGTTTGAAATAACTTTAACGGTACGAGTCCAAATTTTGTTTTAGTCTAATCCTCATTCTTCGAACGAAAATTTTTTTATTATTAACTAACACAGACGACATCTAAAATTCTCTTCGTAAACTCTCTTAAGGGACTTCGAAGAAGGAGTTTGTGTAACTAGAGAAAAAGTAAACGGAAATATCTATCGGATGGTTTATTAACACCTAACAACCATTGATACCACTAAATGACTCAAAGGACAAAATAAAAAGTCCTGTCTATTGAGAATCCGTAGTTAACCACTGTATAACACTTTATAAAACTAACGAAGACAGTCACCTTCGGTAAATGATTACAGAGGAAAGATCTTTAACTATAGATTTACTAACAAAGACGACACATATTATGTGTCTACTGTCCTTTTCTATATCCAGTATTAGATGAATAATTCACACACTGAAACACATTAGTAGAGCACATTTTACCTTTATCACTAAAAACCTCCAAGCAACCCGTCTAATTTAGTCTCATCTAGGAATTTTTAACTTATTTGTAAATAAGACGTTTACCTATAACTTACGGTCGAGGTACGTTCTGTGATGGTATCTCCTACTCCTATGTCATCTCTTATTTTATTAGTCTAAAATAACTAGGTGACCTCATAAGATACAAGATCAGACAGAGATGTCTAACCCTACCTTCGATGAATTGTTGTCTCTTGTACATCCACTATTATTCGTGGCACTTCTTTTTATCCTGTCTCAATCGAGCACCTCACATTAAGACCCCACGTGACAGTCCCTCGGAAGAGACCCCACTACTACAACTCACGTGAACCTACTTCATTTCTACATTCGTATATCTATAACCTCCTTCCTACAGATCGAAACCGCCGATCTCTCTCGTCGAACCACCAAACTCCTTATCACTAGTCAATATCGACTTCGACACACACTTCCTGTCTCACGACCACTCAAGTCTCTCACTAGGTTTTTACAGTAACTATATCAGAAAGAAGACTAATTAATACTTCAATATAAGGTATATGAAATATCTATATATTTTAATCTAGACAAAAAACATGATCAACTTACTAATAAATGGTATTACTTTATAACAACTATAAATAATAATAAATCGTAATTATACAATTATAGTAACAGTAAATTAAACTATCTATATAGTTATAAATCATATTAATATAAGTTTTCGTCTCTGTAATGAAACGACTGATTCCAGGTAGATCAGTTCCGATACCAAAAAGGACACCAGTACATACCTACACTCTCAACCTGACACTTCTTCCGACTCGTGGTTTCTTAACTACGAAAACTTGACACTACAACCTCTTCTGAGAACTCTCAGGGAACCTGACGTTCCTCTAGGTTGGTCAGGTAGTATTTCCTCTAGTTGGGACCCTAAAGAAACCTTCCTTACTACGATTTCGACTTTGAGGTCATGAAACCGGNTCGAGGTCATGAAACCGGTGGAGTACGCTTCTCGACTGAGTAACCTTTTCTGAGACTACGACCCTCCCTAACCCCCGTCCTTCTCTTCCCCTGCTCGCTCCTACTCTACCGACCTACCGTAATGCCTGAACTACCTACACTCAGACTCACTTGAGGCCCTCAACCACTACCTGTCCCTGCGGACCACACGACGCTAAGTACCCCAGTGTTTCTCAGCCTGTGCTGACTCACTTACTTGACTTGACTTATATAATAGTTTATTAGTCAAGTCAAGTCAGCGAGTCAGTACAGACTGAGAAACACTGGGGTACTTGGCGTCGTGCGGTCCGGAGGGACAGGTAGTGGTTGAGGCCCTCAGGTGGATTTGGGTTCAGGTAGCTCAGTGACTACGGTAGGTCGGTAGAGTAGGAGAGAACAGGGGAAGAGGAGGACGGGAGTTAGAAAGGGTCGTAGTCTCAGAAAAGTTTACTCAGTCGAGAAGTGTAGTCCACCGGTTTCACAACCTCGAAGTTGTAGTCAGGAAGGTCACTTGTGGGTCCTGACTAGAGGAAATCCTACCTAACCAACCTAGAGGAACGTCAGGTTCCCTGAGAGTTCGCAGAAGAGGTTGTGGTGTCAACTTTTCGTAGTTAAGAAACCGCGAGTCGAAAGAAATATAAGGTTGAGAGTGTAGGCATGTACTGGTGACCTTTTTGGTATCGGAACTGTCTACCTGGAAACAACAGTTTCATTACAGAGACGAAAAATTATACACAGATATATTAATAATAATCTAATAAATCGAGACATTGTTTGTCCGTGTACGTTCATTGATCTTATAAAAAGGTTTTACCTTACTAGAAAAAACAACATATGATTACAATAACATGGACTTCGATCGGTACAGAAAGTCTTACCGTCGAGACGGGTTTGAACACTGTATTTGTCGTTGCTCAATTCGAGGTTTATGTCTCAACCATCCTTCTCAGGTGTGTCCTGGCGAGAGTGAAGACTATGGTCAAGTACATACAACTCCTCCAAGGGGTTTTGTGGGAGTCCAAGTTGTCAAGTAATCTTCCTGGACAACTTGAATGATTTTCGACAATCTGAGTACTAATACCAGACAATAGAGATCCCTTTCCTATGTCCATTTACTAATCGTATTCTTGTTCTACGTATCGTGGCTCAGACCCTCGTAAGGACTACACTTCGAAGACTAAGGGAGTCCTTCATAAGAGAAGGGTTTAACCACACACTGTCAAGTGTACCTCATAACGGTCGGGTCCTTCGAGTGTACTCGAACCACATGTGTCATAAATAACCCTGTAGTAAAGTATCCATACTAACTAACGGTATACTCTACTGAATCAAAGTCTAAAACTCACCTATAGTGCACCAGAACCCCGGGTGGTACTTGTTGTCTCTGTGAAGGCAGTAGACCTTTGTAAGGTTCCTAAATCTTTAATGAAGGACACTTGACCTCTGTTTCCGGTCAGGAGAGAAACCCTTTCTGGTTTAAGAAATGACGTATTCAACAATACTTTTAAGTTCATTATATCATTCATTTACAGAGGCACCTAAGGGTATAGAACCCCTGTTGATACAGAGGGACCTAACGGTATAGAACCTCTGTCGATAACGACATAATAACCAATAAATCATATTTAACAAGGTCCACAAAATATTAAAAAACTTACATGTAACTTGATATAAAACGAATAACAAGTAATTGATCCGAAAATGTGAATTCTTACATACAAATCTACATACATAAAAACACACAAATTTGCTCATGAAACTTTAACTTACGATTAAACAAAGTGTATTAATCACAAATTTTGAAAAAGGTGGATTTCTATTACGTAGGAACGTACATGTAGAATCACACAAAAAGGTTAAAAAGAAGAACTTTATCTCAACGACTTATTTTACCATACCTGTAACACTTTAAAGTATACATGAAGTAATAATGGGGAGAACCCTACTAAAGACACTCCATCGAAGATCTTATAGTTTTAACAATTATTAGAGGTATAATAAGAATCCATTTGTAACGTTGAAGTTGTTAAAGTTTACAGCTCATACCAGTATAAGGCGTAGAGTCGGGTCCACATTAAGGATGAGATGTTTTACTTAGTAAAAATAGTAGGGGTTTATTACCTTTAGACCTTCAAGAATGTCCTAACCCATGATGACCTGTGTAGTTACCCTTTGGACGAACACTACTTAAACTAGTTGACTAGTTTTTATACCGGGTCCATTCTCGCAAACAAGGACAATCAATACTATCTTACACAGGACCTATTAAACTTCTTATGAACGTATAAATATAATGTATACAATTTACATATGAAATTTATATAATAATATTATCTTTTATACCGTTATCATATAAAACAAAATATAAGAATAATGTAAAATGACTTGTTGTTATATTTCATATAGAATTTATATATAATATGATACTATATGAATAAATACTTCTGTAAAAATTGTAACTTTTTTAATCTTACTTTTTCTACATCTAAAACACATTCAAATTCACGAAGTCCCTAAAAAGATTTACTTCCAATAGAATCTTTTTTTAAAATTTTTTTTAAATTTGTCTAATTACGGTGATACGTCACCGACCGTACATTAATATAAGGAACGAAGAAAAAGACCTGTCCCAGCGGTCCATCTCCAAAAACTCGAGGAGTTCGGAGGTACACCTCCGGAACCCAAGTCACACCACCCTGACTCCTCACTTTTGGCCCCTCTCGACCCATATAAACACGTCCTCTAGGTCCTCCCGTCACACCGGGTGTCCACTCTGACAGTGACACTGAAGAGACAAAGACTATGGTGTAAGTCTTCCACGACGAGTGGGATCTTCTTAAAATTCTTTGTTTTTACGGATTTTTGTTTTTGTTATATTTTACAATAATTAGTCAAAAATCTTTAGTAATTGTAACGATGTTATTGTTCTTTCAGGAAACTTCCATCTCATTGAAAATTTATAGCAGTACTGAATTAGTGAAAAATTATTCCTTTATTTGTAAACTGATCCTATAATGAGGGTAACAAAAATTTGTCCGAGAAAAACTAATCTAAATTTTTAATATCTTTTCGTAAGTTCACCAGACACTATTATAGTCGACATAAAATAATTGTATGGGTTTTGTTGTTCATTCTCGACATAAAATAATTATACGAGTTTCGTTTTTTCATTTGTATAGGAAGAAACGTAAGTAAACATCTTCTATTATCGTCATGATTTTATGTTGCATATCCAACTTACTCATCGATTTTCCTTCTACCGACAATTTACCCTCACCAACTGATCCCAATCCTGTCGACCACGGTTTCGTATATACCAAAAGGGAAGGTAAAAATGACTCTATATTAACTGTATATCGCCATACATTCAAATTCCACATATCGTAGTACTAACCTGAATGTAGTACCGCACTAATAGTGCCATCCAAAACACTTGTCGTACAGTGTATCTTGTTTTAATTTCTTTATCTCTATTTTTATAAAATCCTCATCTTAACGTCCTCTTTTTTGAATGTATCACACCTGTAATCTTTTATCTTAATTTGAATTGGACTTTTACGTAAGGTTTCTTCGTCAGTAAAAGAACTCTAGATAGCCAATAGAAAATAGGGGGAAAAGTAACAATCTCTACCTTCTAACTTCCTTTGACTGGTTTAGGAACGATAATTACCTGTCCGTGACCTAGTCTGTTAATGTGTAGTCGTCCGGTAGTCGTAGGACGTCTTTCGGTTTCTATGACAGGTCGACCAATAACGGTCTCCGAGTAACGGAGTCGAATAGTCGGGGTATCAAAGGGCAAGAGGTAGACGTCGCTCGTGTTAAAGTCGAGTAAGATTGGGCCACTCATGTATTCAAAAAGTTCCCCTTGTCTTGTATAAAAAGATTAAGAAATTCCAAAACGTGTCCAAACGTTAAGGATATCCAAGAAACATAAAGAACCCAAAAACGGAAAAACAAGAAATAAGAGAAGACTCGTATCTTATATAAAATACGTTAATACTAATTCAAAGACCGAAGGTCTTTTGAAAATATAAAAAAGTACATCGAAAATTTGAACTTAAGTAAGGATTTTTTCCTTTTTCAGGGAATTTCTAACTGATAGACATTTGTTTATTTTAGAACTAAAATGAAAAATTCAACAATCTCAATCGATAGTCACTGAAATTGTCCAGTAAATTAAACCCCCGTAGGGTCCACCGAGTCTGTCACTTCTTAGGGGGACGTCACGTCCTCTGGATCAAGTTAGGGACGCAGCCCTTCTATCTGACCTCTTCCCTTACCGACGGGTGAGGTCACAAAGACAGAACCTTTAAGGTACCTGTCTCCTCGGACGGCCCGATGTTAGGTATCCCAGCGTTTCTCCATCTGTGCTGACTCACTAATTGTGAAAGAGTGAATTGAACTTTAGAGTACTTTGTTCTAAATACATCTTCTTTAAAAATTGTCGATTGTAAAAAAAAAGAGAAAAAGAAACTAGTAGAAGAAAATTTGAGAATTTTCCTAGAACGGTCAGACATAGAAATAGACCAATTTATCTCGGTGATATTACTACATAACTATTAAAGTTCTTACCGACATAGTTGTCATCATTGTTGGACAACTTTCTCTTCACATGATTTATTTTCCCTGGGACAATTTTGAGTAATAATACAACGTCAGTAAATTATGATTAGCGTTTTATTATAAGTGTCTTTAGAGTTGATGTTATTTTAAAATCAAAAGTTTAAGTGTACTCCCGAAACAAACGTCCAAGTGACCGTCGTACACCTTTGATAACTTAACCAATTACTACCAAGACCAGACCCGAAACCGTAGCATCCTCCTTTTCGTTGACCACACTAACACTTCTGGTAAGACGGACCTCCACATCGACTAGTCCATTCGATAAGGTCGTCCATAAAATACAAAATATGTCATTATGTCGAAGAAGAACATATAAAGGCAGTTTTTCTCCTCCGAAACCGAAATCTATTCCAGTCTAAGAAAACAAAATGACCCGAAGAAACATTTTACTAAAAGAAACTGAACCTCACCTTATGTAAAGTCTTCTCTGGAACTAAAAGTAAATCTCCAGTTACTAGAATTCTGAAAGTTTAGTCTCTCATTTCGGGTCCAACACTAAAACTAGTAAAATCTCCATCTAAAAGAAAAAAATACTAACATTCAGCAAAAATATTCGGACAAATAGATAAAATATCGGTGTTCCATAATACCTTTTTTCTTATAAAGTAATGACTCCCCCTTTTTGTTCTCATGTCGGATAAAAAATAATGAATGTCATCAAGTAATTCGGTAACGGTAAATACGACATATTTCAACAACCTTATATACACTCTTTTAATACTTCAATGACTAACACTAAATATAAAATTAAACTGTTCAAGACCACAGAAGAAACGGAACTATTATTACAAAACACATGCTTCGATAAACGGAGACGCACACTTAAACTTGAATGAATCCTTCAGTCCCAGTAGTTTATAACAAGTATAACCATTTATTTTCCGTTTAAATACCCGTCGGAATAGTCATCTCCATAACTCTCATTGAGTCATCGTACACACAAAAGAGTCAAAATTTATAATCGGTCATAGTTCGTGAGAGGTCACTTTAGAGAGATTGACTGTCTGAACACTACTTATTCGAAAGAGAAGACATATCTCAACGTGATTATGACATCCATGAACGTGTATGGTGAAAATTTAAGTTTAAACTTAAATAATTTTAATTTATTATAATGGTGGAGTCGAGAAGGTATTCTACTCGATATAAAGTTCACGAGATCTTGTTATCCGGGGTTGGAAAAACTGTGGTCCCTGGTAAAACACCTCCTGTCAAAAAGGTGTCTGACCCCACTACCCCTACCAAAGTCCTACTAAGTTTCCGTAATGTAAATGACACGTCAAATAAAGATTGGATTAGACGACGACTATACTATCCCCCATGGCCAAGTGTCGGACCTCAACCCCTAGGGATGACGTCTCGTCATACAACGAAGATCGACGGTATAACCTGTAACGTCTTGTAAAATTGGTGACGTCTTACAAGAACACCTGTTACGAACATACCCCCAAATGGTCTAGTGACAAGCGAAGAGACCAGATAGACTTAAATGTAGAATATTTCTAAAGCAGACGTTCGCTCAGGAAATCCCTATAAATAGAAACTTTACCGTCCCGTCTTTCAACACTATAATTGAGTCTCGAAAAAAACACCAAGTGTGACATAAAACTCATTATATATAAACACATCGCTCAATGTGGAGTAGAAAGTCAAGTCAAGTCAACGAGTCAGCACAGACTGAGACGCCGGGGTACCTGACGTCGTGCGGTCCGGAGGGACAGGTAGTGGTTGAGGGCCTCAAATGAGTTTGAGTACAGGTAACTCAACCACTACGGTAGGTTGGTAGAGTAGGAGACAACAGGGGAAGAGGGTGGAAGTCAGAAACGGTCGTAGTCCCAGAAAAGTCTACTCAGTCAAGAAGTGTAGTCCACCGGTTTCATAACCTCAAAGTCGAAATGGATCACCGTAAAAGAGAGAAAATAAAAGGAGATTTTTGAGTGTCTTTCCGATCACGAAAGAACGTAGCTCACATACCTTTAGTTTAACTTTTCGAGTATAGTTAATAACTAAATTTATAAATACTTAAAGTCAATGAATATAGTGTAACTTACTACAATCCTACGAAACTTTCTCTCAATTGTGATGCTGTGTACAAATTGCATGGTTCTTAAGGGTCATACCGAGAAAAAACAATAATAAGGGTAAGAGAGTAAAACTCAAAGAGACTACTTCAATCATTATTATTGTTCGACTGATTGGTCAAGGAGAAATAAGTCGTACCCGCTAATACGTCACCTCTGGTGTAAGATTCCTAACCACTATGTCTAGATCGTCCTTACTCGTCACTCGTCCATCGGGTTCAGGAGTCTGTCACACCTTTATCTCACTTCAACTACCAACGTTCTCCACGGTAACTTCTTGGTTGTCGTGGATGGAGAAACCCGTAGTGGGAAAGGAGTAGGGGTCGAAGATGCGGTCTTTACTCCCATTCCTGTATTTTTCAATTACCCTCCTAGTATCTGATCTCGTGAACCTACTGTCACTACAAATAAATCTTTGATCTAAATAATTACAATCACATAATAACGATTTCTTACTTTGTTTTAAGTCTATTTCTTACAAAGTCGTGATTATATCAAATAATTTATCCTTATGATAGAGTGTTTACTTTCTAACTAATTACAAAACGTAAAAAGAGATTCGTCGTGAAAATACTCCTATTCACAAAACTTCTTACTTATTCAATTTTACTTAATATATGATGATTATGGATTTTACAAAATAAGATATAAAAAGTATAAATCTTCCAGAAGACATTCAACCCAATATTCAAGATTAGTAAGGGAAAGTTGTCGAACGAAGAATCACAGAAAAACTCCCGTTCCACCTACTTATTTTGAATGATTTTGGAAAGTTATAACAACAAAATTCCATACAGTATATTGACAATATTCTAAACATTACTCTTCACCGATAAGAACTGGATCAATATATTCAAAAGATCTGTGTTCAATACGAAAGTCCCAACATTGTTTTCGGAATAAGTATCTGTCTCGTAAGGTAGAAACAAGAATTGAACTAGACGTTTTTCGATCTTACAAAGTTTTAATAACATTACATTACAATAGAGTTTATCAATTTCAGTACGTCATAGTACCTAATTTATAGTTGTTGTACTAAAATAGCTCTTTAAAGAATATATAAATTCTTCTCTTAATATGAATGAAAGATATACAAAAGATCGTTTAAGATCAAGATGTAAGGACAGAACATCTAGAATTTCGTCCAAAAAAAAAGATAATGTCAAAAAAAGATTTATCAACGATGTTTAAGGAAAAAATAATAAGATTGGAGGAGATGTTCGGGAAATGTTGAAATAATCTTGTGAACTTTAAAGGTACTAAGACAACAAAAATCCTAACACAAACCAACGATAAAAAACGTTCCTCTTTTTTCATTTCTTTCGGACAAATACTTTCATAAATTGACCGTAAGAAAACACCATTTGTTTTGTAAAATAAGTCGTTATATATTTACTTACGTTATGGCTTTTGGTGAACTACATTAACTTTCGAATCTTTTTATAGATAAGACACGTATAGTAGTAAAGACTTCGAACACGGGGAAAATTTTAGTAAGCTATCAGTTTAACGGTGGGAGATTTTATCGTGAACGTATTCAGAATAATTTTTATCTTTTGTGTAAACAATGTTAACTTCGTCTAAAGTAGGACAGTAAAAGAACATTAATAGATTTGAAATTCGAAAACGATTCAAACGTATCTATTAATACACGTTGTTTTTTTATTTAGTTTGAAATGATATTTTAATATAGAGTAAATCCACTGATAGTCACTCCATATCTCATACGAATTTCTTTTAGTCTTTCGTAATGGTCGATCGGGGTAAAACGGGCAGATAAGTTTGGCATCGGAAGAAAGAAAACACAAGGATCCCATGAAAGACCTTAGACGACTGTGGTGTGATCATATATTATGGTCGTTGAACAACTACTGAATGACGTGATCAGGTAAGTACGAAATAAGTCCCTCGGAACGGGAAATCAGGTCATATATTATTGTTCAGATGTGCAATCTCTGTTACGAAAGTTTATAGTAAGGCCCACTTCCTTTAGTCGTACCTTTACGTACGAAAGGAAGATTTCCCGATAAGTACAACTTCAAACTTAAATATTTCGTTTATGTTCCTGTCAAAATTAATTATAAACCATGGAAAGTACCCGAAAGTTTTATTGGTAGTCAGATAATTATAAAAAAGACCTCCTGTCCAAGTGGAAGTACTACAATCTTAGTCGAAGGTTCAATTCTGTCTTTATCACCGTACAGAACTCGTCCGTCGCACCGGGAACGTAAGATCCTCCCAAACGTATAACACGTAGAAAATTCTCGTCCCCGAGACGTTGGTCACGGAGACGTAAACTTAAGAAGGAGATAATCTACCAAGTGACACTCAGGAACCTTTTCAAATACAAAGAGTCAAAGGGGTCTATTTTTGACTGTCATTAACATGAACGAAGTATCCGAAGAAGATTCCTTATTTAATTAACTCTGTATAGTTTACAGATAATATATCTTTGACGAATCAATTAGCCTCTTCCGTTACCGTTGGGTGAGGTCATGAGAACGGACCTTTTAGGGTACCTACCTCCTCGGACCACCCGACGTCACGTACCCCAACGATTCTCAGCCTGTGCTGACTCGCTGAAGTGAAAGTGAAAAGTGGAAAGTACGTAACCTCTTCCTTTACCGTTGGGTGAGGTCATAAGAACGGACCTCTTAGAGTCCCTACCCCCTCGGACCGTCCGACGGCAGACACCCCAGTGTGTCTCAGTCTGTGCTGACTTCGCTGAATCGTCGTCGTCGTCGTCGAGTCACTTACAATCGACCTGAAAAAGAATAAGAACTATCTGTCGATTCGTTTCACTACGAATCTTTTTCAGTTACTTTTCGATCTAAACTCGAACATTATACCTAAGTTTGGGACTGAATAAAGTTGAGATAATATAGGAGATTGAAGAAGTTTCTTCTTCTCTATTCTTTCGGAAGAAGTCACTAGTCACGTTTCTTTACCTCCTTTTGTTGTCTTACCCTTTCTGATCTCTAGAGAAGTTCTTTTAATCTCTATGGTTCCCTTGTAAAGTACGTTTCTACCCGAACTATTTCCTGTCTTTACCACACCTGGATTGTCTTCGTCTTCTATAATTCTTCTCCACCGTTCTTATGTGTCTTCTTGATATGTTTTTTCTAGAAGTACTGGACCTATTAGTGCTACCACACTAGTGAGTAGATCTCGGTCTGTAGGACCTTACACTTCAGTTCACCCGGGATCTTTCGTAGTGATGCTTGTTTCGATCACCTCCACTACCGTAAGGTCAACTCGACAAAGTTTAGGACTTTTACTACGACACTTTCACGACGTGAGTTATACGGTCGTTTAAACCTTTTGAGTCGTCACCGGTGTCCTGACCTTTTTGACAAAAGTAAGGTCAGGGTTTCTTTCCGTTACGGTTTCTTACGAGTTTGATGGCGTGCAAACGTGAGTAGAGTGTACGATCATTTCATTACGAGTTTTCAGAGGTTCGGTCCGAAATCGCTATGCACTTGGTACTTGAAGGACTACAAGTTCGACCCAAATCTTTTACGTCTCCTTGGTCTCTAGTTTAACGGTTGTAGGCGACCTAGTACCTTTTTCGTTCTCTCAAGGTCTTTTTGTAGATAAAGACGAACTAACTGATACGGTTTCGGAAACTGTCACATCTAGTCTTATTTGACACCTCTTAAGACTTTCTCTACCCTTATGGTCTGATGGACTGGACGGAAAATTCTTTAGACATACGTCCAGTCCTCCGTTGTTAATCTTGACCTGTCCCTTGTTGTCTGACCAAGGTTTATCCTTTTCCTCATACAGTTCCGACATAAAACAGTGGGACGAATAAATTGAAGATACGTCTCATGGAGTACTCTTTGCGACCTGACCTTCTTTGTGTTCGACCTTAGTTCTAACGGCCCTCTTTATAGTTATTGGAGTCTATACGTCTACTGTGGTGGGAATACCGTCTTCCACTTCTCCTTGATTTTTCGGAGAACTACTTTCACTTTCTCCTCTCACTTTTTCAACTGAATTTCGAGTTGTAAGTCTTTTGCTTCTAGTACCGTAGGTCAGGGTAGTGAAGTACCCTTTATCTCCCCTTTGTCACCTTTGTCACAGTCTGAAATAAAAACCCCCGAGGTTTTAGTGACGTCTACCGCTGACGTCAGTACTTTAATTTCTTGCGAATGAGGAACCTTCTTTTCACTACTGGTTGGATCTATCGTATAAGTTTTCGTCTCTGCAATGAAACGGCTGATTCCAGGTAGATCAGTTCCGATACCAAAAAAGTCAACAGTACATACCTACACTCTCAACCTGACACTTCTTCCGACTCGTGGCTTCTTAACTACGAAAACTCGACACCATAACCTCTTCTGAGAACTCTCAGGGAACCTGACGTTCCTCTAGGTTGGTCAGGTAAGACTTCCTCTAGTCGGGACCCTAAAGAAACCTTCCTTACTACGATTTCGACTTTGAGGTCATGAAACCGGTGAAGTACGCTTCTCAACTCAGTAACCTTTTCTGAGACTACGACCCTCCCTAACCCCCGTCCTCCTCTTCCCCTGCTGTCTCCTACTCTACCGACCTACCGTAGTGCCTGAGCTACCTGCACTCAGACTCACTTGAGGCCCTCTACCACTACCTGTCCCTCCGGACCGCACGACGCTAAGTACCGCAGCGTTTCTCAGACTGTGCTGACTCACTGACTTGACTTGACTTGACTTGAAGTTTTTCCTTCCCCTCGGTGAGGACTTTTATCTTAGACAATTATTCTTTGATTAAAAAATACTAAAAGTGTTTTTGGGTTATTACATAAAGAGACTTCTCCCACAAATCGAAATGAGGACTGTACCGAAAACTCATTTTTACACTACGACTCCGGTTCAACAGTTCAAACTTCCTCATTAGGGATTCATATTAAGAAATCGTCTCAAGAGATCTTGATTAATGTCGTATGGAAAAGATTTACTTCTCACACCGAACTTTTTCGAACAAAACAAACAGACACACAAATAAATATACATAAAAAAAAACAAAAATGTTTAACATAAAGTCCAACTACGAAGTTGAGTCTTTTCACTTCTTTCACTCTGTAAACTGCATCTTGAGTGATTTTTACAGGTTCCTAATCCTTAATGATAACGACCTATGTAACCTCTATTTTTTAATCCATCAAAAATTTGTAATTATAAGATAAAGAAAATACAACCGTCAACGGAGACTACAGAAACAGAATACTTTATGACTTAGTTATATTATGTAAAAGCACACAGACTACTATATAAAAGTACTATTTGACTACCTTCAGAAAGAAACCTCATCACGTCCAATGACACTATAAAATAAAGTGTATTTGTTTTGGTAACAGAAAAAGACATCGGTTCCAAACATGATCACTAAAACAAACATACCAAACAACTAAATGTAGATGAGTCTTAATCCTGAAATAAAAATCCTCTTACCTCCTACCCATAAGAAACTCACATGAAACATTTATCATTTTCTTTTGTTTGAACAAAGATTAGAATCTTGGAAGTCCCTAGAAACAATTCTCGTAATGTTTCTCGTCACGGCACCTTGTACTACCTTCTTAGGTTTAACCTCTGGTTTAATATCGTCATTCATTGTGTAAATTACTGTCGAAACAATTAAAAGTACCAACTCTCTACATAAGAGGACCAAATATGGTAAAACTCTCGATATCCATCGAGGCATGATTAAATTGGAATGAAAACACTAAAACCCACAGTCATAACGAGTAATATAATAATCCTCCTTCAGTCTCGTAACCTATTTTCCAAATAATTACAGTAAAGACTTTCATCCTGACAAAGAACTTATCGAAGACTAGACTAAAGTCGAAAATTACTCAAACCATGTAATTATTAGAAAAGACATAAAATCGATGTCTATGAGACTTCTATTTCTGGTATGTAATATTGAAAATCACATAAACTTAGACTTAAACTCAACACACGTAAAAAATTATAGTCTCTCACTGTGATGTAAACAACCGGGGTACTGGTTCCGAAGAAATCGATATTGTCATATTTCTTTATCTCGGTCTGGGAGAATCAATCTAGTTCCGTCGTAACAAAAGGATCATTGTAATCATACAAACCATCACATTTTTCTTAGGTTGAAAGTCAAGACACAAATCAACATTTGACTGGATGGGATTGATGAAAAGTCTTGTACTTAGGTTCTTTGGGACGTAGTTCCCGAAAAACCAAATTATTCAAATCCTTTTCGAAGGACCCAATGTCAAAGAATCCTTAAGTGTCATGTGTAACTTTTTATTTTGTTGACTCTTCAAAAGGTCATTTCTTAGAACAAATTGAGAAAACAAAGTCTCCAAGGATTTGACAACATTAGTATCCAAGAAAGAAGGGGGTTTGTATATAATTGTAAGAGACATCATCTAAACCCCTTACGACTAAATAGAATTACACGTAAACAAATACGAAATTACTTCAGAACTAAAAGCGGAACTCTAGAATTATTATCATTCTTTTATCTTACAATTCTATCTCCTCAGCACAAGTGACGTCGTAATAAGTGTTCTCGATTCTACTCATTCACTGGGTCTCAAGGTAGACGTCTATTTACCTATTTTTACACGATATATGTATGTCATCTTATAATAAATCAGAATATTTCTTCTTTAAAGACAATGTAGGATGTTGTACCTATTTGGAGTTCTCGTAATACGACTCACTTTATTCGGTCCGGGGTTTTCTGACACACGAAAGTGAATTTACGTCATAGTCTTCCTTCAGTACGAATACCTTTGTCTTTCATCTTGTCTTTCAATAACACTCCCCACCCCATCTCCTCCTCTACCCCTCGACAACAAGTTAGCCAAATTTCAACGTCAAACGTTCTACTTTTACAAGGTCTTTGCATACTGTTGGACTTATATGAATCGAGATGACTTGATATGTGTATTTCTACCCATCCTACCATTTAAAATACAAAAACACAAAGGAAAGTGTTGATTTGATTTTCTATCACTACAGGAAATAAACATACACGGGAAACGAAGATGTAACGTTAAGGGACTGAAACGAAGTAGAATCAAGATATTTTGACGATTGATGTGGACAAGTGGAGAACTTTAGACGAGATTTCTAGTTCAACACGCACAGTGTATTCGACTGGTATGAGACATTTTCTCGAAAGGACAACATAGAGACAAAATTGCATGTCACTTTTAATCGATGAAAAAAAAAATTTAAAACCTCCTTTTTCTCCTCTCTCACTTATATTATATATGTATTAGATTTAGATATAGACTATTTCTTAATTTTTAACTTATGTATCGATTAACCGGAGGGTCCGATATATAAAATTAGGTTATCTTACGAAAGAATTTTTAGTCGTAAGAACTCGATTTTGAGTCCTCCTGTATGTTAAATGAGTAAATTTTCATATACTAATTCTTTGAAAATCAAATATCAACACAAATATCAACACAGAAGTACTAGTGTTAGTTAAAAACTTGTCAAAGTAATGGAAACTTTCTTTAGGACAGGGTAATCGTCAATGAGGGATCAGAATCTAGGAGGAACGGGACTTGTTGATGGTTGGATGAAAGACAGAAAAATCGAATAAGACCTGTAAAGTACATTTATCTTAGTAAGTTATTCACCACGAAACACTAAACGAAGAAAACGAATCATATTACAAAAGTGCATCCAAACTTGTTCCAGGTAGGTGTACATCGTAGTAGTTAAGACTCAAATAAAAAAAACAACTTATTATAAGATAACATAATTGTATGGTATAAAATAAATAGGTAAGTAGTCAACTACCTGTAAACTCAACAAAGATGAAAAACCGATAATACCTGTCACGGTTATATTTGTAAGTACATTAGCTAAAACACACCTATATACAAAAGTAAAGAGGACTCACGTATAAACCCTCATATTAACGACCTAGTATATGGAGACATAAATTGGTAAATCACTCTTCGTCCTAAGGAAATGGATGTTATAACTCTATTTCTTTGAAGGGACCATACTAAAAATTCTTTTGGTTTACTTAATAAATAAACTTTATGTATCATATGAACCATGTATTCATACCAAATTAATTAATTCGTCTATAAATAACTCCCAGACTTTACTAATGCGTACATTCAGAGTGTTTTCGAAGAGAAGTTTAAACATTAATAAACGTAACTAAATATTGTCCTTAGAGTATATTAAACCGAACTCGTTCTAGTCACGATTTCCTCTAACAACTGAGTTTTCACCTTCGTGGAAAAAAGACTTCATAAAAGAACGAAAGTTATTTTAGTGACAGAAACGAAAGTAGTCACAATGCTAAAAAATAAAAATCGTTGTAAGAGAAGTTTCAATCTTCGTGGAACTAAAAATTCTTTATAGTACGTCACGAAACTAGTACGTAACTAAAACACGTTTTACGGTAGTAAAACATCAGAAAACTCTCTACCCATCCTTTCAAGAATTGGGATCAACAAAAAGTGCTGACGTCAGAAATTAACAAAAAAGTTAAAACAGAACCGTCGTTGATAAAACTTGATATTATAAAAATAAAAATAAATAACTTCACAACTTTCCTAATTCTTTAATAAAGAATAATAAATTCCTACATATTAAAAATTTTTATTTCAGAAAATAGTATTCTAAGGACAAAATACTTAATACGAGAGAATTGGGGATCCCAAAGTCACAGCCATAATGTCCCTGTCCCTTATCTCGGTTACTCTGAAAAAGAAATGATGTATTCTTAATTAAATTATTCCCCTGAGATAAAACATTTCAGTTCGTTTGAACAGTAATCTATTTCAGTATATAAGTAAAAAAATCTAACCATATGTCTATAGAAACCATTTTCGTCATATCTTAATACGTAGACTAAATTTTTTACAATACGTCCTTTACATAGTACTTTTCTTTTATACCTTCCCATAGTCTACAACGGAAACGATAAGACACTGAAACAATCAGAGTTAAAGGGAGAAACATATACACATTTTAATATCCGGCACAACCTCCTCCCGAACCGGTCGATCTAACTCACATGACTCCTCGACCGAAAAGGTAAACAAGACTGACCCTAAAGAGGGGACAGTAATAAGTATCGTCATAGACGTGACGTGACGGTAGAGGAGTTCTACCGTGGGTCTGCCAAATGGTAGTAACATGGAGCAAGGTGTCGTGAAGACAGAGGCGCTGTTAACCCAGAGAATAACACTATTACTCCCTGGTCTCGACCGGACTCGGGAGTAAGTCAAAGTCACGGAACAGGGTATACATACTACACACATTAATACAACTTGTCTTTCACGAAGGTATTCCGAACCCCAAAAATACAAATAATTAGTGAAGAAGTAAAATAATTATTATCATGGAGAACTTTAGACGATAATTTATAATTATTTTCAAAACCTCATTGAAAAGTCATGTTTCACGGTACGTGACATTAAAACCTTTTCATCCATGGTAATAAGAGTGTAATGTCTACCTTCTATGACTCTTTAAAACTTGGTCAGATCCTAATTTTCAGATTAATAAGGTAATATCGTTAAAGAAGAGACGATCATGGATGGTAGACACTCTAAACTCATTGCTTATATGAAAATTTAAGTCCAGAAGTCCAAAACCCCCTTTTTTTCCTTTGTACAAAAAAGAAATGTATTACTTGAAATAACGATAAATCATCTGTTTTAGTATATGTAAACTAAAAGGAATTTGGCGTATAAATTTCTTAACTCGACACTTTTAGATAACGTGTACTTTTGAACGTCGGATTCAATACACGTAAAATTCTTAAAAATACCGTGGAGTTTCAACTCTAAAAACACTCTAAAAAGAGATACGGATGGGACTCTTATTTATTGTACAAATAAAGAAAGTCTCATTAAAAATAGAAACTCCAGATTTAAACTTGTACCGAATTTTTCGAGAAGATTATCTTCTCGAAAGAAGATTATCTTCCAAAGAAGATTATCTTTGGTGAGAATTATGAAATACTAAATTGTAAAGTCTTTTAAAGACACATAGACATGAATCCTGACATAAACAAATATGGAAAAATAATAAATAAATCAAATCTTTATATGGACCATGCATATCAACATAGTCGTTTATACCTAGATAGTATTATATGAAATCGTGAAGAATAAGTACCTCTCCATATAACAAACATCACCAAACGATAATATTTGTTGACACAATGTATGGTAAAACATATAGAAAATACCTGGTTCTGAATTTTGAAAGTTCAAACGACATTATCATAATAAATCTAAACTTAAAATGAATAATGAGTCGTGATTGGGAATACCGTCTTTCACTTCTCCTTGATTTTTCGGAGAACTCCTTTCACTTTCTCCTCTCACTTTTTCAACTGAATTTCGAGTTGTAAGTCTTTTACTTCTAGTACCGTAGGTCAGGGTAGTGAAGTACCCTTTATCTACCCCTTTGTCACCTTTGTCACAGTCTGAAATAAAACCCCCCGAGGTTTTAGTGACGTCTACCACTAACGTCGGTACTTTAATTTCTTGCGAATGAGGAACCTTCTTTTCAATACTGGTTGGATCTATCATATAAGTTTTCGTCTCCGTAATGAAACGGCTGATTCCAGGTAGATCAGTTCCGATACCAAAAAGGTTACCAGTACATACCTACACTCTCAACCTGACACTTCTTCCGACTCACGGTTTCTTAACGACCAAAACTTGACACCACAACCTCTTCTGAGAACTCTCAGGGAACCTGACGTTCCTCTAGGTTGGTCAGGTAAGACTTCCTCTAGTTGGGACCCTAAAGAAACCTTCCTTACTACGATTTCGACTTTGAGGTCATGCAACCGGTGAAGTACGCTTCTCAACTGAGTAACCTTTTATGAGACTACGACCCTCCCTAACCCCCGTCCTCCTCTTCCCCTTCTGGCTCCTACTCTACCGAACCACCGTAGTGACTAAGCTACCTGCACTCAGACTCACTTGAGGTCCTCAACCACTACCTGTCCCTCCGAACCGCACGACGCTAAGTACCTCAGTGTTTCTCAGCCTGTGCTGACTCGCTGACTTGATTTGACTTTGGAACATACGGTGTAAAAAGACTCAAAATTTAGACTAATTAACGAGTCAGTCGATCTCACAAAAAACTTATTTAAAGTATCCTTCTCTTACACAACCATCTGAAAGTCTTCGAAAAGAGAGACTCTTGCAGAATACAACGGAAAACGTGTGAACCTGTAAAACCGACCGTTATTGTATCTGAAGCGTATTTCTTCTAAACCCCCCTATCAGAATTTGTCGGAAAATTTTAAACAGAAATCTACAGAGAAAATAGAAGATATCCTTTTCCAGAAGGAAAAGGGGACCTCCTTTAGAACCAGTTCAATGATAAGAGTCTTTCATTTTACAGGACACCGGCTAGTCCTAGTGGTTTATGTCGAGATTAAATCATTAATTTCTAAAGGGTAGGATTTACTATAAGATTAAAATCGGGGGTGGGACCGCATCGTCTTCGGATGATACTTGACCATCTCTATTCTCTCACGTGAGGATCAGACAGAAGGTATGGCTCGAAATGAAAAGGAGGGAGGGGAAGAACAATACGGACGACTGGGAATGGTCACACTTCCTTCTGTCATTTTCTGTTGTTCGTGAAGTAGGGACTGACCGTGAAGACTTTGTACCGAAAAACGAGACACTCGGACCGAGTACGAATTTACGCTGTCAGTGAATCCCAAGGAAGAACCCAAAGACCCTCTGGGAGGATCTTTAGAAACTGACTCGCAAGGTACTGTCTAGCACCTAAAAAGTAGACTGACTGAGAAGAAGGGAAACCGACGTTAAAGAGTTGTAAGACGAGGTATTTAAGAGCAAAACCCCGTGGTAGTAAGGGACCCCCATGAGAACCCATCCAAAGTTCCACCGAGGTCGGACCGACAGAGTACACACACTCACACACACACGTACACACAAACACACACCTTGGGAAGACTAGACACGGGTCTGTCTCAGTCCGACAGTTTGTCAAGAGTTGTATTATCGTCCAAAGAGAACAAAGTGACAGTCTCGTCAATTTCTCGGAGGGGGAATTGGAGGACTATCTCGATTTGTGTTCCATGAATCACGTAGGAAGGAATGTTGTGCACTGTGTCGAGAAAACTGAACACCAGTATCCAACTTGTAGATGCACCCCTAAATATCATGAGAAGAGAGATTTTTTCATTTCGTTGGAGGAGAATTCAGAAACAATTAGAGATTGTCGGGTCGGGAAATTACAGGATTTACACATGTCTAATATTAAGTCTGACGAATTTAAAGACGAAACACCAGAAGAGTACTGTGCGTAACCATATTCTATATTGTAGAGTACGATATTAACTACCATAGTCTACGATAGAATACTATGATATCCTATTGTAGCATCGTAGTGTTGGTATTAAAGGTAAAAGTATATACAATGTGACTCATATTTTAAACCCCAAGTATTAAAGAAAGTGTTCAATAGACGAGTGAGACAAAGGATCTTCGATTATCCGAAACAAGAAAACTAAAAACTTTAGATTCTTAAATTAGTTCTAAACAGACCCACAATCAGAACAAGATCAAAAAGTATATGGAGACTAAATATGTCCGTCTAAAGAAATAGAGGAGTATTAAAGGAACTAAAAAAAGGAATCAATAAGGGAAGAGGGTACATTAAAAAACATTAATATAACTAAAAGATCTAGTCGGAATTATACAGAAGTCAGAATAAAGGGACTAGCAAAAATAGATGGATAAGAATAGGAGACTTTTGTCCTTTTAACGTATAAGGACAGAAGGTAAGGTACTGAAACATGTCATACATTTTACGACAACTACGGAAGTAACACTATCAAAAGAAAAAAGAAAAAACCATCTATGAACAAAGAAGAAACATACATAAGAGAGGTGAAGGTATTTATGTTACTTTTTACTTAGAGAAACTTCTCTTCGAAGTCTTTTATAGAAAGACAAGGGACGTCACTGTCAGAGTAACCTTCTATAAACATGAGTGCGAAGTCCCGTGTGTAAAAAAAGTCTGACACCATAAGATAAGGACACTGGAAAAAAAAGAGTCTCTAGACACTCTTGATACGAACACGTTTTCTCTCTACTCTATCTAAAAATATGTTTATCAAGTCCTTAACGTTTCGTTCTTCCTTCCTTTTTCAATTTAAATGTTCAGTCAAAGTGAACATCTAATTACCTCATATCTCCTTTGGTCCTTTTGTCCTACTTCTTGTAACGTACAGACATGACTGTCTACCAAAAGACACGCACAACACCTCAACCAACCCCAGCACACACTGAAGTAACGTACATATACTAAGACACACCACATACGAGGGTCGAACCACACTACGGACCGTGAACTAACCAAAAACCTTAGTGGTCAACTTCAGGTATACATGGAAGACTGACGGAGGAAAATTACTTTCTGTCAACATAAAATGACTACAAAGTAGACTGTCTGGTTTGTTCTACAAGGGAGTGTACATCTACATCGACGGGACGAAAGTTAGACCAGCATAAGTTTGGTAAGGAGTATCTTCAAGGAGGCTCAATGACCATATTCCTGAACAGAAGAAGGTACCAAAGGTCAAAACAAAATCACAAAAGAGACAACAATATAAAATTAATCAGAAAGATTTTCGCTTAGTTATTCTATCTCCACCCTCCTTTCTCCTCTCTCAATCTGTGGACACAATTTCAACGGTAAATCATGTTTTCATAGTATGTTTTGAATTGAACGTCTCATAGTCTGACTAGTAAAGTTAGTCTCCAGAGATCTAAAAAATAACTGATAGGAGTAACCAATTTCTTTTGGTTTGATACAGTTAGATAGTTCGCTAGTTAGGTAGATATTAGATAAGGAAAGAGGAAGGAAAAAAGAGGATACATAAATATATACGATATACTATATAATACGTAGAACAAAATATATAAATAATATATGTTTCAATTACATAATTAATATATACACATATATTTTGTTACTCTAAATTTTTATATAAATTAATACTTAAAATAATGTAAGAAGGTCTTTGGAGACGTCATTTCCATGAAGTAGAACCTCTGGTGACTATTGTCCAGAATAACATCAAGAGTAAGTAAATCCTCGTGACACGAGTCTTTTCGTACTGTGAATGTATCGGTAAAATGTCGATAAAGTGTTAAGTTTGCCATATAGTCACTGAAACTTAAAGTCGTAATTAACATAACATGATGAAAAAGTTGAATGGTTTAAAAAGGAAAATTTTAAAATATATCAAATTTTTAATTCGACAATATTGGACGTAAATAAATAAACCTTTATATTAAACGAAGTGTTCATTTAGAAACGGTATACTCGGTCGAAGGGTAAACACTTATAGATGACACTTTTGTCGTGATCAAAACAACACACACACACACACACACAGGAGTACCAAACACCCGACACAAGAGGCGAGTCTCTACGGACTTGGACCCGGTAGTCGTCACTCTTGTGTCTCAGGATTGGTGACCTGGTGGTCCCTTAAGGGTCGTAAAACAAAACGACTGTGTGTCTTGGACAGGAGAACCTCCTACGTCAGTATTTGGTTTATTACGACCTTTTGTATTTTAATTCAAAGACTATTTACGGTACTTCCTCTTAACCATTTCCCCCGAAATTGATATCACTACCCGTAGTTATCGAATTAACACCTTTATTGATAACTTGATTCGTCAATACCCGATAAAGAGTCACTTATTTAATCTTCGTCACACCCGACCTCCCCCGACAGGTCTCTTAGCTCTGACTCCCTTGACTTAAACGTTTCTGGAGTACTGACTTTCCTCACGAAGTTCAGTCTCTTTCCCTTTGCTAGGAGACCTCGACCTCCCGTCTCTTTATCTTTCCTACGACGTCCTACTCCAGCTACTGTGTTCCACCCCAACTGTGTCCGGCAAGATTCGGTGTAACTCTTACCCCTCGTGTCGAATTCCTAACAAGAGACATTCCGTCCCACCCCACTATTCTAGTATAGACATCAAACGTTTATAGTGGCCCCGTGGGAGTTCACAAAATAGTAAACACTTGTCCTTTTTCCCTTATAAAAAACTTCTCCGTTTCTATATTTTTCCTTCCATCAAAGCAGTAGAAAGAAACCTAAAAAGTCGTGACAGTCACTGGTGAAAGAAGGACTAGTAGATATGGAGACACAGGATGGATCATAACAAAAGGTTCGAACTGACACATAAGCCTAGAGAACTCTTTGTATCTTCTTATAAAATTCTCTCTTAGGCCCCGGAGTGGGACTCTGGACGACCGAATATTAAAGATCTTCACTCTGAGGTAATGAATATAATTTTGTTTACTTTGTGGGAACGTACTAGGGTCACGTAGACTCGATCATGACCAGGGGTTTGTCCAATCGGGTAAGGGATTGATCCCCTCATGAGAAAGGATTAAGACAAGAGTGACCGGTCGTCATTGACACACAAAGTACCCAACCATAGGAAAATAAAAAGGGTACAGAACAAGATTGGTATCCATCTACCGTGTTTGGAAGTCCCGAAATGGTTAGTTGTTCGTCACCTCCACAACGCTGTGTGTCCTGTCTGACACGTGGACTGCGATTACTCTTCTCGATTCGTCCTACGACTTGACCGCAGTGCCCTCCTGCAGTGTTTTCTACGTCAAAACAGAGGACAATTACGTCTACAATCGTTTCCACTCTTGTGCACTCAGACTAAAAAGCCAATCTGAGTATGGTTAAAACAAGATTAAGACTTTAATGAATTTCTTGTCGAATCAACATTGATAAGTAATTCTTGGTTCATTTTTCCTTAAAATTATGTTACCCCTAATTGACGTGAGTCCCTAAACAGACAATTGATATCTTTGTTGAAGACTTATTTCGTCTAAAGACAGGACAAAAGAGTCAGTGGTGATGAGTAAATCTTAGTACATGTCGGTAAAGGGAAAGACAACAACGGAATGAAACCCTGCAGTAACTATGTAAAAGAGAAATCCCCCTTCAAGCAAGACGGATCTAATACATACACTCGGGACATTACAAAGGTTTAACGGGTCGGAAAAGAACTTCCTTAGGCGAAATTCAGTCACAAATCCGAACTGATCGAGCCAGCCATCTGGTACTCTGGGAATAAAGGGGTGAATCTTTTACAGTAAGTATTTACAAACATGTATTTGTAGAGATTTTTAATGGTTTTAAGGGCGCATCGGGGGACTACATTCGTAAATAAGCATCTTCAGTCCGACAACCAAACTTTCACACAAAGTAAAGAGTTTGACAACTGGTAAATAAGGTGTGTGATGACTAACGTCTGGTCCTTAGTCCCTCCGTCTAGGGTCCCCTCAAAATAGTGAAGAAACAAGGTAATCGTCTTCTTGAAAGGACATTCATGGACACTAACAACTTTTGAAATATATGTTTTTCAATCGAGAGTAGATCCACAAGTTTATTTCACCTCAAACTTTTTCAGTTCAACGAACTAATATAATGTCCGGTTTTATGATTTTAGAAGAATAGAAATTCTAATAGTTCTTCTACTTCTAAGAAATAGAGACTCCTCTTTGTGGTCGTATAATGGTTAACTTCTTCTTCCACTTGTGTACCTCGGTCCAATAATGACATAAATAATGAAAAAAATCTCTTTACTGAAAATGTTTACACCAAGTTGGAGATACCTTTATAATATTTAATAACCTTTTTATCGAAAGTTTTTTCTCACAATTTAGGAACAAATCTCTACACTAAATAACGAGATCAACTAATTTTAACAAATAAATATTGACCGTCTAAAAGAACGACTCAGTCAGAAGAAGTAAAAAAATTTTGATTTTGGAAATCTTTAGTAAGACAACGTATGTACCAAAATAAAGTAAGGGAAATAAAGAATTCTATCTTGGTTATACAGAGAATGACTTGTTCGTTGTCATTTCCCAATTTCGTAAATTTTTTATTTGTATTTTTTACTTAGAAATTTCGTATTTGAGAATTTACTTTCATACGGATAAAACGTCCGAAAAAGGAGGTTTAAAAAAAGTATGACGAATTTCTTTAAAATTCCGTCGTAACAATGTGTATTAATACAGTTGTACAACGACGGTAGAAAGATCCGACCCACCAGGTACGAAGGAACTCGACAGTATAACGAATTCCACAAACTGTTTAATTTAGGTGACTTACTTCGGGTTCTGTCTAAAGGAATACCCTTAAGACGGGAAGTGATTTATCAATATAGCTTCACGACGTCAAGCAATTTTATAAACGAGGAAGCAACAATTCATAAAAAGAACGACTTTTAACACTAAATTGAAAAAACCAAATTACTTATAAACACAAGTGTCACTATAGGGTTCTCACTCTATACATCCTAAGAGTCCACAATTAATGTCAGACGTTAAAAATGCGATCATTCACATCCTTAATAAATCCTATTTCACTTATAGCGTTCATGAAATAACAAGTCAGCGAGAAAGCATAGGTTGAGACTAGTGTATCTGATATCGTGCGGTCCAAAGGGACAAGAAGTGATAGAGAACATCAAACGAGTTTGAGTACAGGTAACTCAGTTACTACGGTAGGTTGGTAGAGTAGGAGACAACGGAGAAATAGTAGGACGGGGGTTACAAAGGGTCGTAGTCCCAGAAAAGGTCACTCAACCGAGAAACGTAGTCCACCAGTTTCATAACCTCGAAGTCGTAGTCAGGAAGGTTACTTATAAGTCCCAATTAAAGGAAATCCTAACTGACCAACGACAGTTTCCATGAGAGTTCAGAAGATGTCGTGGTGTCAAAGACCTTTTCCTATTTTTTACAAAGTTTCGTACTTTGAGCTCTATCATCTACCTCACTCACATCACCTACCGGAATTTCCGAGTTGACAGACAAAATGAAACCACTACACGCAACTCTCACTCTCCCAGATCTGAACCCTAGTCCTCAGGGTGTTAGAAAAATTTTATTTCCTTTTTTTATAGATTTGCTAAGATTACGGAGGTGAGTTCACGACCAGGAGTCTGTTCCCTATACTATAGCAACGGAGAAGGTGTCTTTAAGTTGAGTAACACACTCAGACCCGTTCAGTAAACTGAAACGTTATTGTAGTCTTCTAACCTAAAATCCCAAAAAAATTTACACGGACCTTAGAGTAGAGCTCCGTAAACCCTTTCCCCCTTGTACCTCCCAAAAACACTGACATCTAACTAACTTACTTATGTTTAGAAAATAATAATCGAATGTCTAAGGGATGAAAGAAATAAGTCTTAGAGTGGGAGGAACTTAGTGACGAGTGAACGTATTGGTAACGTCTTAGTCTCTTCACCCAATACCCTCCTCCACCCTGACTTGACTGGGAGGACAAAAATTGAGAGTAGTCCAATTTTCCAAAGGATATTAGACACAAGTGAGGACGTGTACATAGGAGAGTCGTGACTTATGTCAAAACTTCTCTTTTGTGAATAAAACCCCCCGACCAGAGGTCTAAAAATTTTTTTACATATCAAATGACAAAGATCGAAGAGTTCCTCTTTCGACTTATAATAATTAAATTTCGTATTTTTTGGACCTTATCCGGCCCTCACTTTCGGACAAGTAAGGTGATTGTTCGTCCGTCAATTACTCTGTAGACTTAAAATCTTATGAGAAATTTAAACTCTTAACTTACGATTTTCACTACAACTTATAGATTAAATCCCTCATCACAGAACATTTCTAAAAAAATAAAATTTCTGTCGGAAATACTCATTCTTTATACTACCGTACCTTTAGGAACTTATACTGAACTTTTAATAGGAGTTGGTCAAATAAAACAAAATTAAGTCATAACAAATGTATTAACAAAACACTTAAAGGAGTGTTTTATCTAAAGTGAAAGGAAAAAAAAAGAATGGTTAATTATACTAAGGATAATATCCCAAAATTAAATTAGATGTAAAGGGTAAACAAAGAATAAAAAATAAATATAAAAGAGTAACATGTACCTCACGTACCCCAACGTGTATAATAAACAATTAAAGAAAACAAACAAAAAAAGACTCTATATCGTACAAGGGAAGACATGAGACATCTTGGTTTACTTTTACTTTCTCTAATTGTATCTTCCGTCATATCAAAAAATTATCAGTGATCTCCCGGTAGTTCACTTAGGATCTCGATGAATCTCAGGAGTAAGAAAATTTATTTTCAATCTATTATATACCTATGAAATTAACTTTATATCAATTCTGGGTTTTTTATGGAGAATTTTCTCTTATCACAACCTTATATGTCAAGATTTCACTTAACAATTTTAACATCTCTTTATTCTCATTTAGTATATAATCCTCTTCTCAGTTTGAATGATAACAGTACAGCCAAGAAGGAGCCAAGAACAGAGTAAAGTTGTTTTTAAACCATACTGCCTGACTTCCCAAATTTCGTTGTCTCTCAATTGTCGAGTCAAGTCGAGTTCGTCTGTTTAGAAAATGAGGTTTCTGTACCCTCGTCCGGCTGGGGTTTCCTCAACACTAGGAGGAGGACTAAGGAGAACCGAAGGGGGAAAAATATGAAAGACAGAGGAGGAAAACCAATACGGGACACGTTTTACGTTTTATCCCGAACATGAGTGGTGGTCAGTCACTTTCACTTACGTTTACCCGTGGGCGAGTCTCGGATAACTGTTGACGTTCAATATATTGTCGTCCGATACAACAAATACGGAAGGGTATTAAGTCAGAAAACAGTCTACACACACACACACACACACACACATCTCATAAATACTTGGGAATCACCCGAGGAAGGATCAATGGATTTCCAATGGACCTCTTCGGGGACACCAATCACACGGAACCCGTGTACACGGGTTCAACCTTTTTAGACACCAATAAAACATCGTATAAACACTCGAGGGGACCCACACAGATCCTACCCAAAATCTCTAGTCGAACGTAGGAAAAGTCGGTCCGGTGGGGAGAAACGAGTACGGTTTGAAGGATGGATTGTCATACTGTCTGTCCAAGAGTAGTGACACAGAGACCATGTCTTATAACTTTGTACCTCTAAAAACATCATACGGTGATTAACACAGATGAGAAGTAATCACAGTCGACTCGCTCTTCTTTATCTTCTACGAGTTGTTGTCCTTCGACGGGACGACTGGTTCACCGTTTCCTAATACCCCTAATTAATACTTTAACACCATACGATCGAAGGGGAGGGATTGAAGGATTAAACACTTGACATAAACTCGGCCCTCAAAGACTGTCATTATTTCTACTGATAATATTTATCAGTTTCTACTGATAATATTTATCAGGATCTCTTCAACGTTTGTGGTCCCACAAAAAGTTTCTGGATTTACACGACTAAGTCTATAATTTTTTAAGTTTAACCTCTTTCAACCTAACATTTATTGGTCCCACGATTTCATGCTCCTGATCTTCAAAATCTTGAATATTAAGTAGTGATAAAGAACAGCATCACATATAATACATCTATTTTCCTTCTCAAAAAGACTAAGAGTAAGGACCCTAAATACCTTTCTTAGACTTATCTTACTGTCTTAAATGAACTTTTATTTTGTTTTTAGTAGTACTGAATCATGTCTTAACATTTTTCTTGAAAAAGGATAAATGGGAAATAGTAAGAATACGAGAATGAGAAGAACTCCCAAAAATCAGATGTACGAAAAAAGTAAAAAGAATCCGGTATCACTTAGTAAAGTACAAACAAATTATTGAACGTATGGATCTCATCGTCAACACTAGACGATAAGATTTTTCACAAAATTACTTCACTTGTAACTAATACTTAGAAATCCATATATGGTCGATTAAAGTCCTTAAAGTTTTCCTTGTTATTTTATGAACCAATCCATTTTTAAAAGTATAACGAACACTATAAGTTCATCGAGATCTAATTTCCACTATTTTGTGTTCTCTATTAATGTATATTATAATTATTTTTATTGTAAATGACTCATGAAACACAGTTCGTCATAAGAGTCACAAAGACAATTAGGAGTAATGTTTCAAAAAAAAATTTGTGAGTTAAACACAGTTCATTCTAAACTCATTGATGTCGACACTGATGGTAAAATTTAACTCAGTTCTTTCTTATGTTGTTTCAGGTCGAATTGATACCAATCAAATCGTGCTTTGCTATCAACCCTCCAAGGAAACACCCCAGCCTAATTGTACCGACCGTACGGGTTGACTCTAACGTAAGGAAACCCAGTATGAACTCATCATTCTCCTGCGAAAGTGACCGGTGAGGAGTGTCTCCAGTCTTGCCTCTGACACCTGGAAATTGACGGGAAACAGATGTACAATAAAACCACCGCGAAGGTCATTACATAGTTCACACTTTTAAATAATATTCAGACTTTCCTGATTCGACAAATATCCGGGAATAGTTTGTATCCATTTATACTGTACAAACCTAAATGTCAACGAAGGATACATCAATGTGTCGTGTTTACTTCATTATCCTCCTCACCCCATCATCTCTCTTCCTAACTACCTACAACATTCCCCCCTGTACCTGCCGACGTACCTCCTTCACTATGGATTTATTCCTTAACTACCTAAAACAGTTGTTATCCAAATTTTGAGTCTATTACGTCAAAGGTCATAATTGAGACACGAATAATAGTAATTCTAAACTTTTTCTAGAAAATATTGATTTGTCATAAAAAGAGTCAGAGAGATAGCGAGTCAAGGGAATTGATATTTCCTCTATTTCGTCTAAAAGAAATCATATGAAAGACTAAAATTATAATATCACTAACAAGACGGACATTTTTATCACTAAAGGATTACAAGAAGTAATAAATCTAATTGTCATCTTTTATTTTTGAAATGAGAGGACAAAATTCGAAACTAAGTGAAAATTTCTGTTTCAACAGGGGAACTATGTCACATGCCAGGTCTCGGACTCGGTACCCAAGTCTGACGACTCCAAGTCTCACGAAAATAATCGACGCACTGATAACTTTGACTGGAGAGTCTTGGAGTAAAAACATTCAAACCTTCGTCCCTATCTGTATCATGGATAAATACTTTTCATTCACTCTATCAGACGCATTACCCTAATCACACCAGGATCGTGTACCTTCCACTATTCCCACACAGAAAGACACACACCAAACTCGAGTCCGAAGACCAAAATAGTCACCAGGAGACTGATGGGAGGTAGACCATAGTCGTAGAAGCTATGGTGTCTCACAGAACCTTCGAACGTGGACCGACGAAGGAGAACGAAACATAACCAAGTCCCTTGATTATCTGTAGTTATGAGAAAGGTTCCGTTTTACGATTTCCAAACGTCGAAATTTTATTCCAAAAACTTCGAAAACACTCTTTAAACTGGAAGATCCCCCACTTGTATTTTATGTATATGTCTTTTTCTTCTTTTTACTTTCTTATAATTTTTAACACTACTATAAAGAGGAAAGTCCACCGAGTACACTCGTTCAAGTCGCTCTTGTCACCCAACCCTTATTCAGACCTTCGTTGTCATCCGGTAGTAAAATAAGCTAGACAGGAGGGCCTTCCAGGACAACCTGTGTCACCCTTCGAAAAGTCACCTCTACTCGACAACCTTCATTCGTTCGATAAGGTAGAAGGGCAAGCATTTATTTTAAGACTTTTCCGACACCCTGTGCATTACACCATTTGTTAATTCAAGAATAAAGTTCAAGGAGGAGGTTTCCCATGGACTCTCCCTATGTATTCATTTTGAAATGGGTGTCGTCTTTAAAGATTAGACATGCACGTAACTAGTAGTCTGGATTAAGGTACGTACCAAAAACAAACAAAATCCAGGTCTCTTATATTTTTGACCGAAATGTAACAAAATTTGTAAGTTTAAAATCTTATCCATTATATAAGTACAAAATATTAGTGTATATTCTGTTTCTATATGAGGTAACTCATCAAAAAAAAGACAGGGTTGGGAAGTAATCCACATTGACGAAGAATAACCAAGATACGTTAGAAGGTCTACAAAAATTACTTATACATACTTTTAAACTTGAACAATTAAATAGGGTGAAAAATTTACATAATCATATATTATTTTATGTACGGTAAAAAATAGAACTTAAAAAAGTAAATTACTATTATATAGTAAAATTTTGTTCGAAATAAGAAACCCTTGTTAAAATAATTAAGAGGGAAAGGTTTGATAATGTGTCCGTATACTTTGTACCCACTTTCGATCATTAGAAAGACACTTATGAACTCTTGTAGGTTAAGGTTATTCTGACATCACAACGTACATT
This sequence comes from Capra ibex, assembly GCA_006410555.1. NCBI lineage: Eukaryota > Metazoa > Chordata > Mammalia > Artiodactyla > Bovidae > Capra > Capra ibex. The sequence goes on from SJYO01010944.1 coordinate 2,269,461, forward strand.
TAATAAAATCCGTCGTGATGATGTCTAGGTCGGTATCAAGACTCGTATCATGTCGATACTAGTAGGAAACTCATGTTAAATATAATTACATTACTTTTTAACGAAACTTCACAATCCTTCACAAGAAAGAACCAGTTGAACAGAAAAACGTGTCCACTTACCGTATTGAGATGAACCCCTCTTAGTGGTCCTCCACCACTGGTATAATTTTCTCGATGGATATCTCCACTGTTACCACACGACAGCAGCTTGCCACGGTGGATGACGGGGCAGACTCAACCTCTCGGACCTGAATACACTGTAACTTGATTGTCTTTTCCATAGTCTGTGCGTCTGTGTCCTCTGATTAGACTTACATATTACCCTTCCTTCATGCTGCAAATTTTCAGAAATTCGGAAATAAAAGAGAATGAACCATGACTAAAGGAGTGTTTAGGACACCGCATATCCGATCGGGAACCTCAGTCTGTCTGTATCCAAACTTAGTCCGAACTAGGAATGAGAGAGACACTGGTGCCCGTCCAGTGAAGTAGAAAGACTGAGAGTGAAAAGAACTCCATTTTACAGTCAGTAATCCATAGTAACGTTTTATCCACGAAGATATTAAGTAAGTGTCATAAGGACACTTTACCTGTGAACAGGGGGAATTGCCTCCCTTTTGACTTTGTACTTTCATCACTTATATATCATGTACAGATCAGTTTCTATGAAAACATATTGGAGGGGTCGAGTCACGAACAGTACACCCACTATTCTTATCCCCTTTTATTCTTTGTACTACGGTTTAAGACATCTTTAGTCACATCGTGGTACGTACAGGTCTATATAAAATACACTATATTTACCCTAATAATGTTATTCGGTCCATCTGTCTAAACGTAGGTGCCAGGATGACATGTTATTAACATTTTTTTCGTTTCTATCGTAAATTTCATTATAAAGTAGTAGTTTTTGTACAAAAAGGCTAGATTACAGAAGTTCTCGATATGTTTTGACTTAATTAGATCTGAGTGATATCATATAAACTGATTTTCTGCGATTACAAACTTGGGGATAAAAACACGGTTCACGAAAAATTTATAATGGAATGAATTAGACGTTTTTAAGAAACTCTACCCATGACACTTCGGGTCCAATTCTTACGTCGAGTTCCGATGTGTCTATTTTATTTTTATTATCTCCTTCAGAAGTTCGGTTCCGGTCACACAGAAGTCTATAGTAGAACGGTGACACGTACAATTAAATAATTACTTTGTGCACGTGTTGAGTATCCTAAAATCTTGGGAACAAACGAGTCACACATCTTGAATATGTATGTCGGTAAAGGAGAACTTAACAAGATTAAATAGTATTCGTAAGAAAAAGAAATTATAGTTTTTATCGAAATCTAAAGAAAAAGATTGTTGTCTACACTAAATCTGTGACTACTTTTTTGCCACTTTTAGTGTATCTTAATACGATGATTCTATCTTAGTGATATATAAAATACCTTCGAGAAACTTGGTATGTAAAATTCACGGATAATGTTCAATCCAATAAATATTCAACGACGGAATTAAGTATTTCCAAAGAACTATTTGACAACGACGAGTATACGCTCACGATATAAGACCCGTCTACGACCCTTAGAGGGAAAAGGAGTGTCACAACCATACATGTAGACGCCTAGATCATGTAGACTTTATTCTCGACAGACCAGACAAATAGGTCGGAGTGCATCTAGATCCACTCAAGTAGCCCAGGAGCCTCTGTCTCCTAGGACACGACTGATACTGACTACACCTAGTCTTACGTCTCCTTCAAGTTCCTGGAAACCGATACACCCTTCGGCTGTAAGTCTTGTATCTCGACCTCTTTCCCTCGTTTCCTGAACCAAAATCGTAAAATCTAATGGTCCATTTATATAGGATGAAAATTGTTTAAAAAAAAAAATTTCTATTGTACGATTTACGCATAACAATGACCGTCTCGTTTTCATCTATTATGAAATCTCAGTAGTTTATACACAAGAACAAAGATCAGAAAGTCTTATTATTAAATATTATTCTAATAATAATATTTCGTAAAAAAACTGTAACTCTAAAAAATCGAGAAAATATAAAGTCGAAAACCTTTAAACTTCTGATACATCTTATGAAAAATCCTTATAGTATCTTTATGTCAAAATGACAAAGAAACCCCTTATATGGATTTAACAAAAATAAAGGAACGAGAATTACCTATCAAGTATAAACTCACCATTCTGTCTTTGATAGTTTATGAATGAAGAAAACAGACTTGACTTACTATCTATATAATAAAACCTATATAACATTTAAGAGTATAAGAATAATAAACTGGTTTGAACTACTTATTAGTTTAATCCAGTCCAGTCCACATCGGACGTAGGAGCACGACGCGAACCACGGCTCAATGACTCCCCTACGATGACGACCCGACTACTCCACGTCGACGACGCGGAATAATTAATTATGACTCGACCGTCCGACAGAGTCTACTGAGGTCTCTCAACATAAGAAAGAGTCAGTACTAAGACCTCAGAACAAGATTATAATTCCAACAACATGTAGTCTTTTGTGACGTAATAGTTGATGCTATACCGGAGGACATAGAGAGGTAAGGTTTTTGTTCGGGAAAGGAGTCTTGTGAGTGTAGATGACTACAAGGTGTCATCATTGTCGGACAGTCATTTACGACGACAATTATTAAGTACTTAGAGTCTACTATCAATATTTTCACCTGACAAATAGTTATCGACTTCAGTGTGAAAATTTAAATGGATATTTTAAATTTTGTAGATGAACCCTTGGTAACTTTCACCCCTACGGTAACAAATCCCACCTGAGAAGGATTTGGGAAGTTTTACCTCTATCGAAAGTGGGTCTATTAAGTGACCTTCACAACATACCTTAAAAATTTTCTGTGAAACTTTTAAAATGGGTAGGTAATGTTACGTCTCTCACGTTGGACATTATTGTAAAAATTCACATCTCTCCTCAACGGACGAGAAACGAAAGAACAGGAAAGTCCTAGGTCAACTAGGTCGTTCGTGACACTAGCAGTAAGCAAGAAACCACGGACCACCTTAACGGCTTTTCCTACCTGCTGAAGAAGGACCTCTAGCTGAGTACAAACAATTACTACAATTGAACCTTTTGTCGTCAGAGCTTCTTCGACAGGTCCGGGACTTCCCACGTGGTAGTCCTTGACACTCTTATCCTCAACGGTTCGGAAACGGACATTCTTGAGTCTAAAATGACTAAAGAAAAATAAACGTTTATTTTCACTGAAAGTCGGAAAAACGAAGTCCATAAAAGTACTAACTTAGTACTGAAAACTATGAAAAGGTAGTCGTACCAATAACCGAGGTACTCACATTTTTAAATTAAAACTAATTATAAAAAAATTTCCTATTTCCTTTCTTTGTCGGTCCTTCAAGTCTTTATTTAAATTTTCAATTACAAGACACCAAGTGAAAATCGAAAAAAATTTAAGTTTTTATTCCAGTACTAGTTATATGTTTGTTTACAAAAGTTTCTTATCCGAAATTTTATGGATATGGTTATTCAACTACATAATCTCTTTAATTATTGTTGTCGATTGTTACCTTAGAAGTCAATATCACCTTCTTTATCTTAGAGACAGTCTCACCTAATTCAGGGCCATAAAACAACTGAAGTTTTATAAACAACATATTAATGACGTCTCGTTCTTTAACTTGAAAGATTAAATCCAAGTAGTCGGACATCAAGAAGAGGACCCTCCCTTATCGTAAGTACAATAATTAATGACGTTATATTTTTGTTGATTATTTAAGTACGATGTATTACAGTCATACTAATAAATCATATCACTAACGTTGTATCGTGAATAGTAACTTAACGTTACTTTATAATCTCTGTCAGAGTTATAAACACAAAAAAAAGTCATATATTTATATAAAATTCATCTTTTCTGTTTATCATAAAAGAGAATTTGTATCTGTGTATCTATATAAACGTATTTGTAGCTTATTTCAGACAAATGGAACAGTTTCTCAAATAAATCTAACATTCGAACAACTACATAAATTTTACAACTCATCTAAAAAATACGAGACGAAAAGTAAGGTATTGTAAAACCATTGGACACTTTTACATAAATACTTTTGTCTTTCTTTCCTTCCCTTCTTCTTTCTCTTATAATTCGTTTGGAGTTTAATTTGGTCCTAACATCCTTAGTCTTGTTCCCAAGTCATACTTCTCACATTCTTACTTCTATCACGTAATACCCTGAGATGTATAAATAATTATAACTGGTACGTAAACCAAAGACAATGTGTTTCTTTTACCGTTTGTACTAGCCATGTACACAAAATGACGGGAATTCCCTTTTAACACGGTGGATTGAGACTTCGTTAGAAAAAAAAAGGGATCAATCAAGGTTTTATTCAAAGAAAGTATTCTTATAAATCATAAGGTTTAACTTATACGTAACGTCAACACTATTTAGAGTAAATATACTTCAGTCAAAATGATTTTCAATCCGAGTATATATACCCGTTTCTTCCATTTGTAAAAAAAAGAGACTTTATGACAACGTGTATAACCACTATGTCCCACTACATCCGTTCTGTTAGATTTACAAAATCGAACACAAAAGGACTATAACATTCTTCTTACGATCCAATAGGTAGTGACACTAGTACCAATATTAAACTGAGGAGTCCTCACGTCATATTCACATAGGATATGTATGTCTCAACCACTACATAAAATTCGGTACGATTTAATTCTCTGAAGTAACTGTCAAATGATTTCCAGGAACAGTTTCTTTAATTGTAAAAAATTTTATTAGTCCTCATGTCACATTTATATAACATATGTAAATCACAACCACCACTACCAACATGAAACTCGGCATGATTTAATTCTATGAGGTAACTCTCCAGTGATTGATAGGGACAGTCTCTTTAATGTAAGAAATTTCATTATAAGATCATTCCTTACTGTCTCTCTATAACCAGGAAGACAAATTACAAAGGAAAAGACGTTTAAGAAGATGTAGAATTGTGGATTTTCAACGGAATAAAGACATAAATCTTCAGTAACAAATTGAGCTCATAAACCATCCACTGGTCTTCTAATAATATTACCTTTTGTAACACGTAAAACTATTAGAAAAACATTCTTCCCATTTCTTTAAACATCTTTCCCTAAGAGTAGATTGTCTACTACAACCATAACCCTATTTGTAAGAATGACACAGAATTTTATATTTTGACAAGTTGTACTTATAAATAATATAAAGAACGAGTAGTAAATACAATTTCAACAAACAAATACTACTGAAATATTGAACTTTTGTAATAAACTTTTGAACGGTTAAAAAAGAGGGCGGGAATGAAAAAAAGAGGGGAGAGGAGACAAAAGGGAAGGGAAGAAGAAAGGACAAACGGAAGAAAAAGTACTTGAGTAGGAGTTTGTGACTCGAAGTAAGAGGGACGTCGACAGGGGTCTTCTCCCAATACAAAGACGATTCCTCCTAAGGAAAGAGATGGGCGGTGTAAGGACGCTCCTCCTTCCCGACCGACTATTTCGGGAGAAGTCCCGACTGAACCGAGACCAATCACCGCGACCGAATAGTTCGAAAGAAAGTTTTAGAATTTACACAGAATAAAAACGAAAAGTTTTGTAAGACTTCAGAATGACACAAGAAACAAGTAATACAAAACCTTTTGAATGTAAAATAAAAGCTGAAGTCATCAAGAGTGTCAAGTTTTACTCTTCTTTTCGTTTGATAATATTTGGACTTTTTACAACCTAAACACCGTCTTTAAGTAAATCGTCACATAATACAGTTGTACATTTAAATTAGAAATGTAGTATGGTTTTCAATAATTTCGTGAACAAACGAGACTTATGCATGAACTTATAGAGATTCGTATGAAATTGACAAAAGTCATAAGTCAGTCTCTAGTCAATAAAATCGAAGGAAAATTACTAAATTGTCAATACAATAAAGTACCTTCCACTTCAGCGAGTCAGCACAGACTGAGAAACGCTTGGGTACCTGACATTGGATGATCCGAAGAGGTAGAAGAGGTCCGTTCTTATGACCTCATCTAACGGTAAAGGAAGAGGGCGTAACCTCCGTCTACGAAATTGGATATAATTATTATACTTTCAGTGTATGTAACAAAGTGAATACCTAATTCTCGTGTTTTCGAAGGTTTTCTCCCTTACAAGTACAAAAGATACTTATACACAAACAATTGTAATAACTAAATGGTCTTCGAAAATGTAATTTTAAAATAAAAATGAACCAGATATATTTTAGTACCTGAAAGGACCACCGAGTCTGTCATTTCGTAGACAGATGTTACACCCTCTGGGTCCAAGCTCGGGACCCAACCCTTCTGGGAGACCTCTTCCTTTACCGTTAGGTGAGGTTATGATAACGGACCTTTTAGGGTACCTGTCTCTTCGGACCATCCGACGTCAGGTAAAACAACGTTTCTCAGCCTGTACTGACTCGCTGAAGTGAAAGTATATTTTAGTAAGTGACATTATTGATATGAATCCCTGGTGATCTCCGGTTGAAACAAAACACTTATGTACCAAGAACAAGGACTCTTGGAATACCAGACCATATCCTAGGTCACGATACAATTATCAATTATTTCATATTTTGATTTATGGTCTATATTTATACGTATACTGTAAATATGTTCACATTTTTAATGTGTAGGAGAAGGATCATGAAGGAAGTAATTTCGGTCCAAGGACTGGATTTTAAAAAAACCTCCCGACCCTTCGTAAGGAGTCACAATGATCTTTCCTTATAAAATTTATGTACAGAATCACCACAATCTGATCACTCTCCAAAGTTTGGACACTTTAAGAGGTAATCCACAAATATTGATTAACACGTGTAGAACGAAACTCAGACTATTAGGATAACAACTTCCTATACCAAGAAGAACAATCAATAAAAAGTTAACGGTCGAGGATTTAGTCGGTAAACCTCAAAACCATATATAACATTAGTCATGTTATTAAAGTGTAATATTAAGGTCCATTGACCTTTTTTCATAAAAAAATTTAATATCTTTATAAATTTGAATCTGAACGAGGTTCGGGAAACAATAATGGAAAACGGGAAAGTAACTACTTTGTTCTATTGGGAGATACGATCGTGGTCAAACAGAAACAAGACAATGTCATCAATCAAAGACTACACAACTTCTCTCACTTCTCCAGGATATCTTTTATCTTATCTGGTCTCTTACTATGGTCATACGGGAAATCAGAATCATTGTCTTGTCTTAAGGGTAGACTATAATAACAAAAATAAGGATCCACTTGCGTTTACTACGACTGAATCGTCTACTTAGACGGAAACTCAGCGTCATGAGAGGACTATTACCGTCATAGATGAGGTGAGTTCGGAGATAAAATAGAGAAGTGTCGTCACGAACATCACTATTGGACTTAATGCCAGGGAGGGAAGGTAGAAGAGGAGGGTTCCATGTTTCCTTTACGGTAAAATAAATACTCTCTTGAATAACGGGTCTCTAGTAACGATTGCCCTAAAACACCCTCACCGTACAATTTCTGGAATACAAATACGTCACTACTGAAGTGAGAATTTCACGTCAAAGGAAATCCCTCACAATCGACCCATAGAACATCTGAGGTTCCCTGATAAATTTATACCCAAGACACTATGTCACACTATCTATGTTCTCAAGTTTTGAAATTCTAAACGTATAATCTGTTTTTAAAATTACTTTACATAAAGAATTTAAGACAAAAACCGTCACAGATGAAACCTTTTTAATGTTCTCATTGAAATAAAAGACTTACCAAAATTTTGACTAAAGGTACCTTTCAACCTATCATTTTATCAGGAACGTAATCAAATTATAAATAATAGATTCAACTTGAATTACGGTAGTATATAAAAATATATTTTATTACGGTTTCTTATAAAATGCATTTTTGGTGTCACTTACCGTTTCTTACAAACTCAGTGACCTTCACTTACTTCTTAAATCGATGACATACTATACAGAGACGGTAGTTGTAAAATTTTTATCTAATGACCACATTCACGGAGTGGGTTGAGATATAAGTAAAAGAACCACTGTATGAGATATTAAAAAAAGGAAATAAATTAAAAAAGACATTAAAAATTATTCATTATAAAACATTTCGAATAAGTCAGAAAACACACACTCTACTATATAGTGACAAACTTAAACCTAAAGACTAACGAATACTTCACCTTGTCCAAAAGTATATAACCGGTAGACCAAAAGTATAGGTCGTTAACGTAGAAGTATAGAAAACCAGTAAAATATTACCTCAACGAACAGAAAGATAACTAAAGAACCTGAGTAAATATCAAGGATCTTTAAATTATTTGTCTCTTTAAATTACACATAAATAAATACTCACACATATAAAACTTTTAGACTTTTACACATCCTTACTAAGGAAAATTGAAGTCCTTGCTTCAATAAGATCCTCTTTTTTAATTTCGTACCCTTCAATCAACGTAGATATTATAGTCATGTAATATAGGAAAATTCTTCTTTCTCTTTAACTTCTTTTATACGGTTTTATAATGACATACAATTTAGAGTCGTCTTCCAAGTATATACCTATATAAAAGGAATAAAAAGGTACAACCTTTATATGACATTTATTTGTATTAGTAATGCCATTTTCTAACCGATTATTAAGAAAAAATTTATATACTTTATATATAAAAGGTGTATTTAAGTTACCCTTCCCTTAGACATAAATACTCAGTCAACCTTTCATCTTAAAGTTATCCGGAACTTGTTAAAAGGAGGAAAAGACTAATTGTTCTTTAAAAAACCGGACTTGTAAAAGTTTCGTAAAAGAAAATACAAGTTCTACGTGGACAATAGGAACTTTGCTAGGACCCGTTAGAGGAACTTAACCAAACGTTCCATATTAGAACTTACCTCGTCGACGAGGAGAGAGTGGTGTGGACTCTGAGAGACTGACTCAGGACAGACCTCGTATAAGGAAAATCACCGGAGTCCCGACTTTCGACTCAAGTAGAGGATTACCTTAGAAGATTAGACGACGTATAGTGTGAGGAAGAACGGTCACCCTGTATAACATAACAAATTGAATCATTAACAATGAATTTCCCTAATGCGTTACACGTATGATTCTTCGTACATAAAATGTCCCGTTTACGACCGATACGCGTCATGTTGTATAACCGAATGACTTCGGACAAACTGGGAAAAAAAAAAAAAGGTTCCGTCAATGAGAAAACAACTTCGTTTAAAACCGTTCGACCGGATAGTTGACTTTATAAATTTGATGTTTTGTTGTTTCCTCTGTGATTACTCCCACAAAATTTTGTGTAACACTTTGAGGACACACTAAGGTCAAAAGAATCTTTCATCCTGACAAACACATAGCACCACGCAGAAACGGTGAAAAAACAGAACAAACATAAACAAAGCACCGTAAAAAAATCATGATTCTATAAAACGACCTTTTAACTTTTCAATCTAATAAGTAAGTAGAAGGATAAAGAAACGTGATTTAAATAAAAATTTTCTGTCTCGCCGTCAAACAATATCTTGAATCTCGGCTGGTAAAAAGAGTTTCTTTTCACTCGAGTAAACCCCTAAGAAATAAACTATTTTACTATGGTGTACACTAGAAATTCTTTTTCTCTTTGGAGGTATGTCTAAACTTTCTTCCTATTTTCTCACTCTCCTAGAGTCACTAAGGAGTCCAAAAACTGGAACGATTAATACATTATTAGAGCATCGGAATTTACCACTGACCTTTACGTGTTCATTCAAATGGACAAAAGAAATGGGACTACTCTTCCGAAACTTGACACGGTCCGTACGACGACCTTCGAGATCCTCGACTAGTGGGTCTTGTCCCAGAATAATATCTCCCTCCGGAAGAAGGATTCCCGTCTCGGACCTGGATCTGGTGACGAATCGAATCGTGGCTTTCGTATATAACTTCGAGGAGACGTGTCTTAAGAGAATAAACCCCCTAGTAAGACGGAAAAAAAAAAAAAAAAAAAAAACCATTATTTCCTCAACACAAACAAATTAAAGTAAATCCCTAAATTCCCTTTTTGTAATGAGTTCTTAGACTTTTTATACCGGTAAAGGTCGCCATAAATCTAATTATCTCAGTCCAGTAACTTTCCACCTGTAATTTCCGTTCTTCGATCACCCACCAAAAGAGTAAGAAGATCCAAAATTAAAAAAGTAATCATAAAAATAGGAGAAAAGGAAGAGTGGAGGTTTCTGTATTATCTTACTTCTTTATTAACAAAATGTTTGGATGATTTATGAACGTGTGAACACAAAATTTCGAGTCGTACCAAAACACCCTCTTCTATTAAAAGAGATAAAACTGAATTATCAGGTTAGTTATTTCTAAGTCATTTCGTAAAGGAAAAGAAGTAGAATAGGTGTGTGGGTACGGGGTGTGAGGGATCACGTAGGTATCAGAGAGAAGAACGAGGTCACTACTTTTCTAATGCTCAAACCACGTACAGGACGTAAGGACTTAGGACCAGGGGACCTTTACGCCAACTAAGATCACGTTCGACTTGAAGTACAAACAGTGGTATCTTTGGGGAGAAGTATGGAATATTTAATTTGTTTTGGTTACCTAAGGTACTAAATTTTTTTTCTTTTTGTTTTTAGATGCATAAACATCCTGATTTGGAGGTGATCACAGCAAGACATCGTATTTTATAACGATGGAAGTGTCAATAAAAAATTTAGAACTACGGTTAAAAATAATAAAACACCTCTTTCCCAACCAGAGTTTTTGACTAATGTAGTGATATTAGTTCTACTACTCTCACTAACACCTTTAGAATCACTGTTTTTGACGCTCGATCGTTTCCATGCTCTTTACAATGGAAGAGAGAGGCATCCCATTCTCATGTCTATCCTTTCCTGCACATGGAATAGAGTCTTTCTCATCCTCACGTCACGTCCAACCTCGTCGACAGGAATACCACATAAAAAGACTTCATATCTTTCTAAAGACACCAACTGACCAATAACTTTTTTTTCGTCCAACACAGGTAGCTTACGAGTTCAAAAATAGAACAGACACATTTATATAAAAGACCCATTTATTACGTGGATTCATATTGTAATTATACGTAATATGATATAAAAGTTCATATTAACAGTAAAAGTAAATTAGAAGGGGGGCAAATGGGACTCTTGTATTTACACAGTTCACCTCCATGGATAATTCCACCTAAAAACTTTCTAAGGTCAAATCTATGGTTCAACATGACCCTTTAACACCAATAAAAACGTGTAGAATACTCCCTTCTACCTCTTCCTTTACCGTTGGGTGAGGTCATAAGAACGGACCTCTTAGGGTACCTGTCTTCTCGGACCACCCGATATCAGGTCCCCCAGCGTTTCTCAGCCTGTGCTGACTCGCTGAAGTGAAGTGAATACTCCCTTCTTGACGAAAAGAAAATCTAGGTATTCTGAATTTTTATTTGATCAACAACAAGTCGTTGGTCTTTACAAAGACTTCAGCCGCACACAACAGACGACACAACTACCCGAGAAAGAAAGTATACACAGTCACAATTGAGGAAGTACTTATTACGTACCTCTAAAGACAATGTACCAAAGATCATTTGGGTTCGATTATTCCCGTTGAACTGGAGAAAATGACCATCTTTCATCAAAACTAACGGTGGAAATAAACTCCTCACCATTCCTACTGGAGACGATTAATAATACCAATTAAATCTGTATGTCTTCGATTGGTGATAAGATAATTCATGAAACACCCAAAAACAAAAACAAAAACAAAAACAAAAAGGCATTCTGATTTTCAACCAACATACTCGGTTGTCCAATAATGAATCCAAAACCCTCACACCTCCTACTATGAAAAGATAGGAAACAAAGACTCCTAAAATTTCTACAATCAACGAACGTACTAAAAGGGTGAACGGAGTTAAGAAATATGGTCCTTACAAACTATTAAGGTCTCTCTGTCTTTGAACTAACTTGTTCTGTTCACATTATTTAACACAACTTCGCTAACTAACGGTTCAATCTTTTTTTTTTTACTTTTCCTACGTATAGACTGTAGTTTAAGACTTTTTATTTAGATCTACCCAATTTTGACATAGACTTTCGTTTGGTAAACATTTCAACCTCTTTTTATGATTTTTCATAAAGTAAATAAGACACGTCCTCCTGAAAGATTCGTCGAATATTTTGGTCTTCGTATTTCTTTAACTGGTCAGACTAACGTATTTATCAAAATTATTTCTTAATGTATTAAGAACTAATGTATTCCGTAATTGAAGACGTGTAAATACATATACTGTATAAGTCTGAATTTTCTGTTAACTGTTGGAACCTTTATGAACGTCATATATAGTGTTACCGAGTCTTATACAGTTACTACTGTATAAATGACTGTAACCTTTAGAGAGTACAACTCCATATTTCTATGAAGTTTTTTCATCCTTATATGATAAATCATAAATCAAATTAAAAATTTTTACCTATACTTATACACGTATAAACACGTACACATGAATATATAATATGTCTATGTATTTTTTGAGACTACTTATTTGTGGGTTGATTCCGGTCGGGAAATAAAGATGACTCCTTTCCTGACCGTCTTACACGTCCCTTCCTTCTGAAAGTATGACATTAGACACACGTCATACCAGACTTACTAAAAACTATTATTATATGAGTATGTGACTAGAATATAAAATTTTTGTAGTCATTTTCCTAACTTCCTTCTCAACTATGTAAATAAGTTGTCGTCAAGGATCCTATGATGAACAGGTTTCGTGTCTTCACTATGTTATATACACAACATTCATCTATTATATATAAATACATCTCGACATCTTAAAATCTTAAAGTACCTTAAGATCGTTAATAAAACGTATTTTGGTTCTAGTTTGGTCAGTTAAGATTTCCTTTAGTTAGGACTTGTAAGTGACCTTCCTGACTACGACTTCGACTTCGAGGTTATGAAACCGTGAGGACTACGTTCCTAGGGTGGATAATCTTTTCTGAGACTACGACCCCTTCTAACTTCCGTCCTTTTCTTCCCCTGCTGTCTCCTACTCTACCAACCTACCGTAGTGGTTGAACTATCTGTACTCAAACTCGTTCGAGACCCTTAACCACTATCTGTTCCTTCGGACCGTATGACGTCAGGTGCCCCAACGTTTCTCAGCCTGTACTTACTCGTTGACAGTTGTTTCTCTTCAAGACACTACAATAATAATTATTTATATGACCTAACCTTAGATGTAGAATCCTGTTGAAAAGAATCATGACAAGGAAGACGACGTTGAAAGTCTCACGAATTCTTTTTTAAGGGATATTTTTATATCTAACACACTGAAAGACAAACTGATGTATTTATGGATGTTTAGGGATAGGTTTATTAAAAAAGAACCTCCAAGAACATTCATCTTTGATGAGTTAGTTATAGTATAAGAAATATAAGATTTAGAATCTTGATTATTCTTAAAGTCTATCTAATCTTTACTTGATGAAAATTTTACTCTAAATCTTTATATTCAATAAATGAACGGATACATATACCTTGAGACTTATTAAAATAAAAACTCATATTGTTTTATAACATAGAATTATTCCAATAATTCATGATCATATAACATCATCATACTGAGTCATTATCTACATACAAAACGTCCTTCTCATATGTATAAATATTTTTATTTGTACGGCGTATATTCGACTCGTCACTCAAACATGTAGACGATTATGAAAAATTATAATACAACGTAAACCAAAAGTGATTTATCAATAAGTAATTCTAGAATCCTTTACGTAACTATGTCAAGACCGATATTAAAAATTAAAACAAGAAATTAGTAGTCCTATAATGACTTTTAAGGAGTCTAAGTCATGAACTAGACGTCTACAGGAACCTCCTCGATATACGGGTTTTAGAGAACGTTTCTGTCCTACTCTCACGCGGAAGTCACTTGAACTCGTACCCCGGCCGAAGACCGAAATGGTACTTACTGATATGTGGACGTTTACGATAACTTGTCGTGATACTTACACTGTCGAATTCTCGTACCTGACTTAGAGTGGATGGTTTTCTTCAACGTAGTTCACGTCTCGACTTAAGAGGACACGACTGACTAAGCTGACCTTTCCACTGTAAGATTTCTATGTCAGACACATACTACCACTTCAACCCTCGTCACTTCCCAATTCAATGAGACCGAAGAGATAGACAAACCTCGGTCACGAGAGGATTCCGAGTCTAAAAGTTTTCTGTTGGATACTTGAACAACACATTCAAGAACGACTCATTTCGTGTTGGTCGACCTCTTATACCCACTACAACTTTAGTATGAGGTTTCAGATCAAAAGGAAAGGTGCACTGAATAAAAATAAAAGACTGTCCCGAGGTTCAAGAATTAAGGTGTTCCAAGGGACCGGAGACGACGACTCACACAGTACGAGGTTTTATGTGGGTCTCTTAGAAAGCTCTCCTGATAACACTATCGTTTTCCGTTAAGATCGAATCCATTCAAAGAAAAGGTGTATGTGGAAGACAGGATTGGGGGAACGGTTCTCCTTTACAACTTGTATCTCAGTCATGAAAATTGACATCTATTCTTCTATCTACACTACTTTAAATGGTACTAAAATTACAATTAGGAAAAACATGAGTTATAACAATAGACTTTACCAATTGTTCAAATGAAATCTGATGGAATTTAGGGAGTGAGAGTAATTAATAGATTTTCATAAGTGTTCGGAGTAAAGGTAAGTTCACTTTCTATACGTTTAACACATACTCTATCTTTCAGTCCTTTCCTTTCCTTAAGAATCTTTTACTCTTCAGACACTGAACCTTAAGATGTAAGAAACCTTTTCATTTAATAATTAAAGAAACTTACCATGGTCAATACACACACAATCAAACATAAATTAAAGAAAGTAAGTGACTTTATTTCTGATTTTTCTGTCAGTCCACACGGTAATGACTTCGTAATTACGTCAAGAAGTTGTCAGGAAGGGTCCACACTCCCAAAGGGTGGGTATTTTCTATCACTGACTAATTTTAAGAGTTTAAAAGACTAGACCCGTTTCTTCTGACGGACATCTTTATTTTAGGATTAATGTGATCGATTTTACTAAAGTTCCGTCGAGTGTGAATATGAAGAAAACTGAAGCCGTCACTGTACTAAGTCGAGACACAAATCACGAGTCATGACTTTTATCCCAGTTCGTATTAAAGGGGGTCTTCGGACTAACGTCAGATTCTGAGACACCAATCGAGACACAGTCTCCAGAAGAAAGAAAATCCTACATTGGTCGGTCATAGGAAATACAACCATAGATACCACCCTAAACCAAAGGAACTATATAAACCCTCAACCGTCTCCTCAGTTCGTCGTTGTGGTGACATCGACCACTAACCCTAAGGTTAGACAGAGGATCTAAAACAAGGTAAACCACCACCGACCCAGGATGGTTGTCATCGATTTTCCTCTTAACATCGTCTCTTAAAGAGTAACAAATATTATAGAGAATACATAATGGAAATTATCTTACTATGTTTTGACTTCGATGTCTTGAAAGAGATTAGTAATTAATACCCTACACACGAGATCTGTCGATTGACACAGTCTTAATAAAGTAGACGATTAAGTCACAAACTCTCTCGCACAATGAACCTCGTGATCAAGACATCCTACAATTGTCCTCAATATGAACCCAAGGTTCAAACCCTACACTATTTGAATTCCTCTGTCCACAAAGACAATCGTAGAGAGTCATCGAAACGTGAACACGGAACCCATAGACATTCACGTACAAGGTTCTACGGCGTAAAGAGTGTGTAGTAACCGGTGTCTTGGGTAAAAATTTTAATTGAGTATTCCGTCTTTAAAACGTCTCGGACATACTCTTTGGGAGAAGATCGAATACATAAATGAGTTGAGATTTGTAATAAAGACATAAGACCGGTGATAAGATCTACGGTACTATATTAACAAAAGAAGTTCCTCCTACTCAAACCCTCTCATCTGACTGACTGCACATCTTGGGAGTAACGTAATTGTATAGTATGGACGGTACTCACTGTAAGTGTGTTCCCTGTGACTTCCGAATTTACTTCCTCATCGGTTCGGGAGGAGAGACTCAAACCTCAAATCTGTCTACAATTTCGTCTCTTCTACAAACTAAAGTAGGACCTTTTTCTTTATCTAAAATGGTGAATCAACTCCGTAACCTTTGTAACCTTCGACGATCTCGGTTCCGTCTCTTAACACTTTGTAGTGACTCACACAAACCACACCTACTTTGCACCGTGTTACCGTCCGTTCCACTCTCAACTTCGACTTCATCACTGTTTTAAACAATGTAAAGCAACCGTCCCCCCTATAATATACGTGTGTATACATGTGTACCCACATCACTGGAAACTTTTTAAATTAACTACTAAAAACTATCTAGACAACATGTAACCGATTAATGTAACATAATCTTAGACTTTCCATTTTTCGTTTCCATTTTGTCATTCTTCCTTTCACAATGGAAAAGAAGTGGCTACTTCACGATCTTGTATTTGTCTGAGTCCTTAAAGAGACCTTCTCGAGTCGGGAATGTCCCACCTTGGTCTTGAGTGTGGTCTTAGACAGAGACTAAAAACGAGTAGTGTGTTCCGTGGACTCAGGAATTCAGTGGGTTCCGAGACAATCGTGACAACATTATTGTTCGGATTAAAACTTCACTTAATGTTAAACGTAAATCGGAAATCTTTCGTTATATAAACACCTAACATCATCTCTACGGAAAATTTTATATAAGACACGTGAAAGAAGACAAAAAGAAAACATGAAATAACTCGTGAAACTTTCCTTGTAACGTACACGAGAAGAGTTTTTTATTGGGGTTTGCACCTGTAATAGGGGTAACAAATCTACTCATTTGACGTCTGGTCACACTCCAATTCAGGCAACGGGTTTCGGTGTGACTACTCTTCACGACGTTCAGTCTAAACCTTGGTCAAGAGACAAAGACGTCATGTACCAAACCTGTTAACAGGACATGTAAAGAACCTGTTTTAACTCTCTAGAATGTTCAATGTTGGTTTCAACATTATAGCTGTCAGTCATCTATGAAGGAACTTCAACGACTTTGGATTTTCACTAGTAAACCACTTTCCTTTCATATTCGAATCGATTGAGTACAGTTGAAGAATAAAATTATACCAACTGGACTGGACTGTCGAAAGCATTGACCATCTCAGTACTCAATTTATACGACAATTCTTTCTTAAATCTCCAGCACAACCTGTATCGAACACTTTTGAACAGTGTACGGACACCGAAAGAAATAACATCCTACGTACCACGGTCACTCTTAATCTACTACCCACTCTAAGGGTCCTCCCCGGTGACTCAATTTAACACAAAACATCAGAACGTAAAAAAAAAAATTTGATATCAACAGAGTGCCCTGAACCATCAATTGTACCGTCGTAATCCCGTTTGGTCTCACGAATGACTTTGTAAAGTCTTGGTCGGAGAAACGAGTATTCTTTGGGTGGAGCAAACTTCTTCACAGATTTGAACAAACAACCAAATACTATTCGTCTCCACAAAGGAATTACTGTTATATGAATTTTGAGTAAACATACTCAGAATTGTTTTAGAAAATTTCATATAAGTTAATTATCGAGTAAAGATAGACGTATACCATTGATCTTCAGACTCACCGAGGAAAGGTCCGTACTCTATAGTCCGACCCTTGTATAATATCAGTCCTGGTGAAGAAATTTTTGTAAAATTTATAGTACATATTACACCATATTAATGTCAATTATAAATCCGAAGGGATCACCGAGTTTTCTCAGTCTGTACTGACTCACTGACTTGACTTGACTTGACTTGACTCGACTCACCGAGTCTATAATTTCTTAGACATTCTCTGGACCCAAACTAGGGACTTAACCCTCCCAAGGGACCTCTTCCCTTACCGTTGGGTGAGGTCATAAGAACGGACTTCTTAAGGTACCTGTCTTCTCGTACCGTCCGATGTCAGATACCCCAGGACTTCTCAGTCTGCACTGACAATCTCTCCTAAAGAAAGAAAATTTTTAATGCTTTTGGATTTTTACTCAATCACCGAAGAAAGTTTCAGAAACATTTATAGGAATAACTGAATGTAGAGAGGAATATAACAAATTAGTATATTAGAACAAAACTTTCCTTGAAAATCATGAACTAAAATTTACTTTAACATAATAAATATATAATGAAATACATTTAAAATTTTAAAGTTAGTCAAGTCAAGTCAGCGAGACAGCACAGGTTGAGACGATGGGGTACCTGACGTCGTGCGGTCGGAAGGGACAGGTAGTGGTGGAAGGTCTCGAACGAGTTTGAGTACAGGTAGTTCTACCACTACGGTAGGTTGGTAGAGTAGGAGGCATGGGAAGAGGAGGACGGAAGTTAGAAGGGGTAGTAGAACACCTTTTCTGGACCCAGAAAAGGTCACTCAGTCAAGAAGCGTAGTCCGCCGGTCTTCAAAGTTATCCAAACTATAAAAATTTCCACATCAACTCTCATCCCCCTCTTCCTTGTTAAGTTTACCTAAACAACTCTTACAAAAGGACTTCTTCACTATAAGTTCTTACTCTTCAACAATCGACACGTTCTCGACGTCTTTTCCCCACAGTCCGTTCTGAGACTTTTCCCTCTACATCACATAAAGACTTTCCGTAACAATGATCTTGCACCACCCCTCCGTTTCTCCTGTACCGGGTTTTCTGTCGACGGGTAGTCCTCCTGGTACGGTCCTCAAGGTATATCTGTCTCGGTACATAACATCCATACAACATATAAACGTGTTATCCTTTGATAACTTTTATAAGAATCGTATCTCTTAGTACGCTATACTAAACAGACGACACTCTTCTTACTTTACCACCCTTATTGCAACCTTCAGTCCACCTGTTAATGTTACCACCGAGTTTTCCACTCCGCACTACCACTCTTCACTACCGAACCAGGACAAATCATACCTGTACCTTTTTTCACTTACTTAAGTTCCATTCAAAACCCTTATCTTTACTACCTTGAACGACTACCTAATCTAAAACCCTCACTCCCTCCCCATTCTTCGGTCTTGGTGTGGTTGTAATGACGAAACTTATTACCTCTCCTCATAACAATAAGTGAGCGAGTCAGTACAGACTGAGACGCTGGGGTACCTGACGTCGTGTGGTCCGAAGGGACAGGAAGTGGTAGAGGGACTCGAACGAGTTTGAGGACAGGTAGCTCAACACTACGGCAGGTCGGTACAGTAGGAGACAGCAAGGGAAGAGGTCGGAAGTCAGAAAGGATCGTAGTTCCAGAAAAGACTACTCAACCGAGAAGTGTAGTCTACCGGTTTCATAACCTCGAAGTTGTGGTCGTGACCAGGAAGGCTACTTATAAGTCTTAACTAAAGGAAATCCTAACTGACCAACCTAGAGGAACGTCAGGTCCCCTGAGAGTTCTGAAGAGGTCGAGGTGTCAAGTTTTCGTAGTTAAGAAACCGTGAGTTGGAAGAAATACCAGGTGAGAGTGTAGGTTTGTACTGATGACCTTTTTGACATCGAAACTGATCTACCTGGAAACAACCGTTTCATTGCAGAGACGAAAAATTATACGACAGATCCAAACAGTATCGAAAAGAAGGTTCCTCGTTCGCAGAAAATTAAAGTGCCGATGTCAGTGGTAGACGTCACTAAAACCTCGGGTTCTTTTATTTCAGACAGTCACAAAGAGGTAGATAAACGGTACTTCACTACCCTGATCTAAGGTAGTAGAATCAAAAGACTTACAACTCAAAATTCGGTCGAAAAAGTGAGAGGACATCACTTTTTCCTTCTTATCATACCACCACGATATTTGTTTTTGTCCTCCTGTCTACCTCTTTATTCCCATTTATCTCTGAGCCCTTAAGTTAAAATATGAATGACATAAAGGATACTTAGTAGGTCTCTGGTCCGGTTCTCGTGTCTATAACTTTAGACCTCGATAACTTCAAGTCTAAACCTTTATTACGTCATTATCTAATTACAAATGTAGTCAAATTAAGGCGACTGACAGCATGTAAATCCGTCACACTGTCCGTGACGCCTATTCTGAACTTATGTCCGAAGAATCATTAAGACAATACGAAAAAATTTTTTTAATAAAAATAAAAACAACCTGAAGACACCACCGAGTATACCAGTTCTTACACGGACACTACGTCCTCTGGGTACAAACTAGGAACCCAACCGTTATAGGGGACCTCCTATTAACAACACAACCAAAGACGGAATGTTGTAGTACTTAGTCAGTATTGAGACACACACACACACACACATTACTTAGTTTTGATACATACATAGGGGAGGTAGAACTCGGGGGTGGGTTAAGGTGGGGAGGTCCAGTAGTGTCTCACGGTCCGACCCGAGGGACACAATATATAGTCGAAGGGTCTTCGATAGACAAAGTGTGTGTCGTCATATATATATGCAGTTATGATGAAAGAGTTAAACAGGGTGCACGACACAGGTGTTCACGTAAAAGATACAGACACAAAGACAAGGAAGGGACGTCTACCCAAGTAGTCATGGTAAAAGGACCTAAGGTATATATACGAAATTATATGATATAAACAAAAAGAGACTTAATGGAGTGAGACATATTGTCCGAGATCCAAGTAGATGGAGTGATGACTGAGTATAAAGAAGGAAAAATACTAACTCACTATCGATGTAAAATATATACATGGTGTCGAAGAAAGTCGAAGAAATAGGTAAGTAGACACCTACTTGTAGATCCAACGAAGGTATAGGATCGACAACAACATTTATCACGTCGTAACTTGTGACCCCATATACACAGAAAAACTCAACACTTAAAGAATCCTAATCACCCTAACGACGCAATATACCACCAAAATTTTCTATAGAGACATGACAATAGCACCGACATAGTCAAATGTAAGGGGCATTGTCACGGTCTCCCAAAGGGAAAGAGGTGTAGGAGAGGTCGTAAATAACAAACATCCAAAAAACTACTACCGGTAAAACTAACTACACTCCACCATGGAGCACTATCGAATCTAAACGTAAAGAGATTATTACTCGTTGTAACTCGTAGAAAAGGACACGAATAACCGGTAGACATACGGAAGAAACCTCCTTACAAAAGAATCCAGAGACAGGTAAAAAACTAATCCAACAAAAAAAGACGATAAGTCGACGTACTCGATGGATATATAAAACCTCTAATTAGGTAACAGTCAAAAGACTAAACGTTAATAAAAGAGGGTAAGATTCTTGACAAAAAAGTAGAATAATTCAAAGGAAACGACACGTTTTTGAAAATTCAAAGTAATTTAGGAAAAAAAAAACAAACAAAAATAAAAGTAACAGAATTCTCCATCCAGTTTCTCAAAATATCACAGATCGGAATGTAAATTCAGAAATTAGGTAAAACTCAAATAAAAACACATACCACAATCCCTCATAAGATCAAAGTAAGAAAATGTACATCGATGGGTCAAAAGGGTCGTGGTGAATAACTTCTCCGACAGAAAAGAGGTGACATATAAGAACGGAGGGTATCCACACACCCAAATAGAGAGCCGAAAGATAGAACAAGGTAATCAGACATAAACACAAAAACACGGTCATGGTATGAATGAACTACTGACATCGAAAAATCATATCAGACTTCAGTCCTTCCAACTGAGGAAGTCGGGGTAAAAAGAAAGAATTCTAACAAAACCGAGAAACTCCAGAAAACACAAAGGTATTTTTAACATTTTAAAAAACAAGATCAAGACACTTTTTACGGTAACCATTAAACTATCCCAAACCGAACTTATACATTAGGGATAGTTTAATGGTTAGCGTACGGTTGAGTTGTAGATCTTTTGATTCTAGTACCGTAGGTCAGGTAATGAAGTACCGTTTATCTACCTCTTTGTTACCTTTGTCACTGTCTGAAATAAAAGAACCCGAGGTCTTAGGGACGTCTACCACTGTCTTCGGTACTTTAATTTTCTGCGACCGAGGAACCTTCTTTTCGATACTGGTTGGATCTGTCGTATAATTTTTCGTCTCTGCAATGAATCGACTGTTTCCAGACAGAGCAGTCACGATACCAAAAAGGTCATTAGTACATACCTACACTCTCAACTTGGTAATTCTTTCGACTCACGGCTTCTTAACTACGAAAACCTGACACCTCAACTTCTTCTGAGAACTCTCAGGGAACCTGTTGTTCCTCTAGCTTGGTCAGTTAGGATTTCCTTTAGTCAGGACTTATAAGTAACCTTCCTGACTACAACTTCGACTTCGGGGTTATGAAACCGGTGGACTACGTTTCTTGACTGAGTAATCTTTTTTGGGACTACGATCCTTTTTGACTTCCGTTCTCCCTTTCTCCTGCTGTCTCCTACTCTACCAACCTACCGTAGTGGTCGAGCTACCTGTGCTAAAACTCGTTCGAGACCCTCGACAACTTCCTGTCCCTTTAGACCGTACGACGTCGGGTGCCCAACGTCTCTCAGCCTATGTTGACTCACTGACTTGGTCTGACTGAGACCATCTCTAACGTAACTTATACACCTAATGAAATCTATCGTACACACGTACACGATTCAGTAAAGTCAGGACACACTGAGACACTCTGGGATGCCTGGTATTGGGTGGTCCGAGGAGATAGGTACCCTAAGGGGGCCGTACTTATGACCTCACTCAACGGTACGGTAAGGGGGTCCCTAGTAGAATTGGGTCCCTATCAGTAAAATTGTTAGGACTAAGAAGGTTAGGTTCATGTACCATACAGAGTGGTAGACACAGGAGAAACATACGAAGAAATATAATACAGTGTCCGCACATCTTTTGTATATCATTTGTATACGGTTTACTTATTTACTAGATCTTTATTCCATTACCGTCTCAAAGAATTAAATCTCTTGACTAAAAGATGAACATCCGGACGAGACATAAGAAAGTATATACATTCTCTACTTGATAATAATATTTTAACTAAACTATGATAGTTTCATAAAAGGGAGCCGAAAGTCACATCCCTCTGTGTAGTGTATCCAATTCGATGTAAGTGAGGTGTCACATCTGGGACAAAGTAGAGATTGTACAAATTACACCTCACAGAAATCTATTTCAGAGTCTTTGTAAAGATTTAACTGAAATTTTTATAAACTTTGAGTACAAAAGGAAAGGAAAACTAACAAAAATGACGAATTTTTCATAACAACAACAAGTCAACGAGTCAGAACAGGTTAAGAAACGTTCGGGTACCTAACGTCGGACGGGTCGAAGGGACAGGAAGTGGTAGAGGGTCTAGAACGAGTTCGAGTACAGACAACTCAATCACTACGGTAGGTTGGTAGAGTAGGAGAAAGCAGGTGAAAAGGAGGACGGAAGTTAGAAAAGGTCGTAGTCCTAGAAAAGATTACTCAACCGAGAAGTTTAATCCACTGGTTTCATAACTTCGAAGACGAAGTCGTTGTCAGGGAGGTCACTTATAAGTCCTAACTAATGGAAATCTTAACTAACCGAACTAGAGGAACGTCAGGTTCCCTGAGAGTTCTTAGAAGAGGTTGTGGTGTGAAATTTCCGTAGTCAAGAAGTCACGAGTCGGAAAGAATACCAGGTTTCGAATTTTTCAATAAAAAAAATTTATATACTTAGACATCTCTAATTATTTAAGTTTAATTAACTTAAACTTTCAGTACGAAAATTTTTTATATAAAATAATTCAATATCAGCTAAATGTTAAAACACAATCAAAAACCAAATGTCGTTTCACCAAGTCAATGTTTACATGTATTATCAAATGTAAATGATTAAGATTTGAGGGTTAAGTGGGTGTACGGGGGGGGGTAGGGGCGGGGAACCGTTGGTGTTCAGACATGAATGACACTCAGACAAAAGAAAACATTTATTAAAAACAGCATAAAATCTAAGGTGTACATTCACCCTAGTTTACCATAAACAGAAACAGAAAGACTGAATTAAATCATACTACTAGAAAGGCAAATGGGAACGACGACGTTTACCGTAATAAAGTAAAGAAAAATACCGACTCATGACAACGTAACACACATACATAAACACATACATACACACATATATAGAAATAGGTGTAGAAATAGGTAAGTAGATAGAAACCTGTAAATTCAACAAAGACATAGAACCAATAACGTTCACCACACGACACATAACATCTACCACACGTATTTAGAAAAACTCAATGTTAAAAAAGATCTATATATGGGTCCTTACCTAATGACCTAGTATACTGTCAAGACAAAAAAACAAAAAACTCCTTAGAGGTATCACGAAAGGTATCCCCGACATGGTCAAACGTAAAGATAGTAGGCACACCTCCCAAGGGAAAAGAGGTGTAGGGGAAGTCGTAAACAATAAACATCTGAAAAATCACTACCGTCAAGACTGGTCATACTTCACCATGGAGTAACATGGGTAAAGTAAACGTAAAGATTTACGAATCGTTACTTACAACTCTAGGAAAGTACACGGACAACAGGTAGACATATAGAAACCTCTTTGCAGACAAATCCAGAGTACGAGAAAAAAACTACCTCAACAACCAAAAAACCAACAATATCAACATACTCGATAAACATATAAAACCTTTAATTCGAGAACAACCAGAGTAGTAAACGTTTATAAAAGAAGGTCAGGTATCCAACAGAAAAACAAATACCAAAGGAAACCATACGTCTTTCGAACATTCAAACTAATCCAGAGTAAACAAACAAAAACAAAAATAAAAATAACGACACCCTCTGACACTTTCAGTACATAAATTGTACACAAGGAGGAAAAGGTATCCTTACTGTCATTCACGATTATTTCTGCCGAACCCCCACTAACAAGCTTCGTAATAAGTGCCTCCACGGTAATCGGCTCTACCAGCCTAACGACAACCCCTGACGGAGAACACATAATTACTTCTTAGATGATAGTCAAATTGGTTACGGGTCCGTGCTCGGGACAACTCTTCTGTAAGAGAGTAACCCGGACTGTATTTCATTCACAGTAAACCTGGTATCAAACCGAACCTTTCATTTCCTTAAAGTCAGATAATTAGTCTTAAAAGAGTCACGTATGAAGACAAACTATATGTTTTTACTAGTATTGTAAATTATTAGTGACTTCTTAAACTGATAAGGACTTTTCAATAACTAACGTAACTAACATCTGAAACCCTCTCATATAGACGTCAGTTATTGAAGAATTATGATTGTCATGACTTTACGTCAACTGGGAACTTGTTGTGTCCAAACTTTAAGAGTCCAGGTTTATACGTATCTAAACAAAGTCATTGATATATCAACCCAGAGACACCCAAAGTATAGAATTCCACATCGGTTGGAACCTAGGTTTAAAGGTAGACTCTAACTAAATTAGGCATCTACCTTCTGAACACCTATGTCTCCCAGTCGACATGAGACTGTAAAGTATATATTCCCTAAACTCGTAGGTACCGAAAACCAGAGGTTTCGTGGACCTCAGTTAGGGGACGTCTATGGATCCCTGTTG
This sequence comes from Capra ibex, assembly GCA_006410555.1. Taxonomy (NCBI): domain Eukaryota; kingdom Metazoa; phylum Chordata; class Mammalia; order Artiodactyla; family Bovidae; genus Capra; species Capra ibex. The sequence continues at coordinate 2,295,122 of SJYO01010944.1, forward strand.
TTATAAAGTTTTGTCACAACGGATGGTAATAATAAAAATTAAAAGGTCACTAAAGACGTTTTTAGAAATATGCTCTATACTCTAAAGAAAATAACTCGTCCTACCAGGTGTGAATCCTTGAATGTATCTTCAAACCTACCCAGAGTCATATCGTTTAACGTGATGGATTACTAGACATACTTATAAGGGATCATTCGGTCAAGAAATCCCCAGTCGGTTCTAATATATCTTCGTTAGACTGGGTATTAAAAGGGAAACAACTTGACGAAAAGTCGGGTATGTTCTCTTAAGTGTTTTTACGACAATACCAGACTACCATGAGTATGTCCGATCAAACACTTCTTCTTAAATTTATAGAGTAGTAGGGTATTACATAATTTTCGTACAGTATATACACCAAACAAAAAATTTAGTGATTTGAAAAGAACTCGGTCGTATTTTTAGTGTTGTATTGGAGTAACAGTGTGGAATTCTTACATTATCGAACGGAAAAAAAAGAGATAGTAATTATTAACTTATAAACGTAACTTACATATTAACTATTTTATCATTTTATTCTTAAGTTTCTTTCTAACAAGTGAAATTTAACTACACTACTTACGATCATACTCTCTGAAAAAACATAATCATACCAGAATGACTAACGTAAGACATAAAAATAAAATATTTTATGTATAACCATCTCGAATCCATTCTTTCTAACATAAATTTTAGACAAAAAGTAAAAAGACAACTATTTTTCGTTTTTCATGTACGACAAATCTCACCCAAGACAACAGAATATATTTCCTCTAAAAATAAAAATCCCACCTTAAAGTGATTCCCGAAAGTATAAAAATTACGGAAAAACCGAAAATAAAATATTATTTGTCTAGTAGTCCAGTACACTGTGAGAGTACTAATAAAATAATTAGTACGTTCATTCTCACTTCTAGTAATTTTTAAAGTCACGGAGATGTCATTCACTTTCTTCTCTTTATAATTCACGAGAGGAGTGGTGAACGTCCGATCATAGGTAAGGAAAAGGAAGTTTCTACTTACTATTCCTAGATGTACGTCTGAGAAATAAACGTCAAGTCAAGTCAGAGAGTCAGTACAGGCTGAGAAACGCTGGGGTACTTGACGTCGTCCGGTCCGGAGGGACAGGTAGTGGTTGAGGGTCTTAGGTGGGTTTGGGTGCAGGTACCTCAGCTACTACGGTAGGTTGGTAGAGTAGGAGACAGTAGGGGAAGAGAGGGACGGGAGTCAGAAAGGGTCGTAGTCCCAGAAAAGTTTACTCAGTCAAGAAGTGTAGTCCACCGGTTTCATAATAAAAGTCGAAGTTGTAGTCAGGAAGGTTACTCGTGACTCCTGACTAGAGGAAATCCTACCTGACCAACCTAGAGGAACGTCAGGTTTCCTGCGAGTTCTCAGAAGAGGTTGTGATGTCAAGTTTTCGTAGTTAAGAAACCACGAGTTGAAGGAAATATCAGGTTGAGAGTGTAGTATGTACCGGTGACCTTTTTGGTATCGGAACTGATCTGCCTGAAAACAACCGTCTCATTACAGAGACGAAAAATTATACGACAAATCCAACCAGTATTGAAAGGAAGGTTCCTCATTTACAGAAAATTAAAGTACCGACGTCAGTGGTAGAAATGACCACAGATATCGTCATTAATAATTGTTCGTGTCTTTTTACATTGACGTTAGTTAGAAAATAAGGAACTAGTCCTTAAGTAGGGTGTGAAATCCCTAGTCACGTCACTAAAACCTCGGGTCTTTTTATTTCAGTCGGTGATAAAGGTGACAAAGGGGTAGATAAACGGTACTTCACTACCCTGACCTACGGTACTAGAACCAAAAGACTTACAACTCGAAATTCGGTTGAAAAAGTGAGAGGAGAAAGTGAAAGTAGTTCTCCGACAAATAAAATCTCCATTAGATTTGTCTACTGGAGTACTGACTAGTAAACTAAATAACACACTATTACGAACAGACTGTACTCAAACTCACTTGAGGTCCTCAACCACTACCTGTCCCTCCGGACCGCACGTCGTTAAGTACCCCAGTGTTTCTCAGTCTGTGCTGACTCGTTGACTTGACTTGATTTACGAACAGAATACAGTACTTGGGATTACGTTCAGAGGACAGGTGAAAAACCGTGAGACTCGTGATCTTAACCATGAACCAAAATTGAAATGGAGACTCAACATTTACAGGACGTCTTGAATTTCTGACCGGTCTTTTATTCTGGTGACACTGTTACTAAATCGAATTTAGAACATGGATCAGTTGAGATCTTCTCGACTTTTCGATAGATCATGTAAAAGTCCGATGTTAGAAAGAGAGGACAGGACAAAACTAAACAAAACAACAACAACAAAAAAAAAGGTAGGAGACCACATCGTGGTCTTAAATGGGTAAATACGGAAGTCGTCCAAATAATACTGACATTTCCCATAGATCTTTAGGTATTTATAGATCTCTAAGTATTTATCAACGAAATCATAGGGTCCTTCGTTTTACATTACATCATAGAATGTAATCTTTCTCTTTTATTCTTTTGAGGATGTTGGAAGAGAGGAGACCTTTAGTCAGATAGTCAGTAAGAAAGAATTTTCCCACGTATGTGTGTGCGTGAGTGTTTGTATGGGTGTTTAGTGGAACTAAGGAAGAGCCTGTATGATAATTTCGACACTAAATGTACCAATATCAGAACTGAGTAACCCATTTACTATTTTCCTTTACTCTTATTATCTTAGGAAAACGTTCATTTAAACAGTCTACTATTTTATTTATCGGTAAATCTAACTGGTCCCGGCTCGTCGTACAAGGTATGCAAAACGTACTTCACCAAAACCGGGAAAGAAGAGGGAAAGTGAACGAAAAGTGTTTGTTTTCCAAATTTTAATGAAATTTTTGATACATCCACTAAAGAGGGTTTGTCTTTCAGATTAGGAAGGTAACGACACTTACTTTGGTACTGAAATTCACGGTCAGTTTACAACATCAATAACGGAACTAGATCCGAGGTAGGTACGGAGAAGAACTAAAGAGTCTTTGACCGAATTAGACCCCATCACCACCTCTTTACATAACATTCATGAATTATTTTTACATGAAATTAACAAAGTTAATGTATTGACTAACCAAAATCATTTCGTAACGAATAACTCTGTTACTTGACCGAAAGAAATAACGGCAAATTCTCTCCACCGATCTTTGACTTGTACACACGGAAGCACGTACGGACCCATCTATTAAACGTAAAGTTCTCAAGTCTTTGTCGGTCAACTTCAAGGTCCAAAGTAATAAAAGATACCTTTTGGTCTACACTTCGGAGTGGTCTTACGTAAGACAGAGTGAAGTGTGAGGTGGGACGGTCCCCACGAATATAAAGACATTATTATCGGTCCCAAGACACGAAGTGCCGTCGACGAATATTGTAGACGGTCTATTAATGGTTCGACTTAGACTTAAGTGGACGGAATTGGATTTCACACCCTACTTAAGGACTAGTTCCTTATTTTCTAACTAACGTCAATATAAAAAGACACGAACAATTATTAATGACGATATCTGTGGTCATTTCTCGTCTACGAAAAGACCCCCTCCACATCTATCCTCCCGACACCTTTCCCCTTCTTTGTTGGTCCTCGTGGGTGAAAATTGAGGTATACATACGTAGAGTGTAAGTCGAGTTCTGTGACTGTAAACAATTGTGGTAACATTTTTCTACGGCGCCGCATACGAAGTGTAAGATCTAAGAGGCGTCGTGGACGACTGCTAACTCGGGGGAAAATACACACTCATAGCCACTAAGTTTTCGAGTAATACCGACACACAATGTTGAACAGACACTTTTGGTGAAGCACGAAAACATTGTAGAGATACGCCCCGATCTAGGTCTCTCTCTAAGTCACACATATGTAAAAGGAAAAACAAAAAAAAAAGAAGAAGTATATTCACGTATAAAGGTTGTCTCGATACTCTACCAATGTAAAAGTGTAACGTGACCACTAACACTTGAGTAAACTTTTAGTACAAAAGGATGACGACTTCGAAAACCGAGAAAACAATCCCCCGTTAGTGGAGACCTAATTATTGACAGTGTAAAGTCGTAGTGATTACGACAACAAAAGAACATGAGGTACATATTGGACTCCAATCAAAAACGGAAATTCTTAAAAATTGTTAGGAGAGTCTCTTCGACAAAATCACACAAATACGTAAAGTCATACACAAAACCACAAGAACCAACTACAGATCTCCAAAACATACCGGCACACTGGCCGCACATAATATTAACGAGACGTACCCGATTACGTGACACCCTACGAACAAGGTCACGGGAACGACAGACATAATCCGATTGATATACTTTTGACGAAAGAAAGAGTGACGGGGGATTTTATAGTCTTTTTGTAAAGATTTTGAGAAGGAACCATTTGGAATTGTGGAAACTAGTTTATGTCTCTTCTTAAGTAAAAGTTGTCACAGAGCCTATCTGTGTAACAAAGGAAGAGTTTGGTTTGGTCATAAATTAAATTTTTAATTTATGAAACTTGACTAATAAGAATAAAAAGGACACAATATCGGAAAATGGAGTGGATCGAAAAAAAAGAATTCCAAAATAAATATACTCAAAATGGAAATGACTTGGAAGTCTTTATTAAAAGTCTATATTAAGTCTTTATTAAAAGAACTTATCTGAAAAGTTTAAATACTAAATAAATATAAAAGACACATATTTTTCTGTCAGAAGAAAGGTTCATATTACATAAGAAGTAAAAACTGAGTAATAAAAATTTCCCTATTTACGTCTAAACGATAAGTTATATAAAAACAATGTGACATCTTTACCACAAAAACATCTACTTATTTATTTCATCCCGGTCTTAATCTTATGTCGAGAGAGTGGGTGTGATCAGGATTTAGTAACTTAACACAAAAAACGAAGTCAACCTAGGAACTCCACTTTCACAGTGTTTCACAGCATTCCCACGGTCGAAGACGGTCTTACTAGCCTACACCCCCGGTCCGACAGACTACGAGAGAATCTCGTGACAAAATGCACACACAACGCGAAGAACTGAATGTTATCGGAGTAGTTTTAACTGTAGAAAGACAATAACCCCTATACCTCTAGGTAATCACCCACCAAATGGAATGGTCTTGTGAGGTTTCTTCGTTGTCTTGAGACAGAAGACTGAGATTTGGATTCACTGGAGTGTCTCACTTACGGAAAATACCTTAGTGGTCATACATAATATATAGGAGGAGTGAGTCATTTAATACGGTAATCAAATGAAGATAATATAATATAATAATATTGTACTTTCCGTTAGGAAATAGAAACAGGAGGTCATGATTCTAAAACTATGAATAGTACTTCTGATAATACGGCCGATTGGTATCGAATGCGTACTTCCATTCGATACCAATCGGTCGCATTATCAGAAGTACTAAAAGCACAACACGTAAAAACTATGTACGAAAACAAAGAAACGTGTTTATAGGACTTTACGGAACTTCAGGAAAGAAAGTGAACGGTACGGTATATAACTAAACTCCTAACCTTGTCTGATGAAGTTGTCCATATAGTTAACACATCGGAGAACCCCGTCGTCATTTGAACTGAAAAGTCTACAGTAAAGATTCGTAATATTGACTTCAGTCGTTGAACGAGTCACGGAAGGTGTAATATCCGTAAGTCGGTCGTGAACAACTTAATCACACACTGGTAAGTTCACAGTCCGAAGAAGAGACTTTGGTTTTACTTGTATTTGTAACGATATATAATCATTCTCTTAGAAAGATACGTGGCTATTACCAAATTGAGTCTGAATTCACAATTATGAAATTATTTCGATCCTATCCTAATGACTATCATGAACAATTACAGGTTTTAATTAACACAAAATACCCTCTTACATTAAGACTTACAGGTCACAAAATCATCTCAAATGGGTCAAACAAGGACGATTCCGTCGGTTTTTAGAAACCTCTTTTATTTACAATAATGACTTTTAATGAAAAGATTCCTAAAGATCTAGAGAAATTAATTTTTTTTTTAACGATTATCAGAAGAGTAAACCTTTATATATAATACGACAAAAGAAGGGGGTATACTAATAACCGTTTGTCTATTAATAGTCGTCAGAAATTTAAAAATTAAAGACAACAATAATAACGGATATCTTATGAACTAAGAAAACTTCAAATCTCAGATGACTCATTCGACTAAATTTACTCAACACACTTTTTCATCTCTACTCCCTTGTTTTATTCAAATAAAGTATAAAACCTTCTAACAGGGTTGTCCGTCTCGAGACGAAAGTACCTAACACAGAACAAGGTCTTAATGAATACATGGACGTCTTATAAACCTTCTCAAGTTTTATTCGAACCCCGTCGTTAGACCTCCTTATTACCGTGACCTATAAAAACGAAGGATGTGACCGTCCATTCAGACGATACACTTACTAGCTATGTCGTTCAATATTTCTTCTGACAACTTAGGTGACAGTCCCTCCGGATCGTTATTTTTTTCTGACTTAAGAAAAAGAGAGAAAGTTCTAATTTTTTTTTTTAGTGGGGGGAAAGGGTATAATGACCCGAAGGGATCACCGAGGCACCATTTCTTAGGTGGATGGTTCGTCCTCTACGTTCAAGCTAGGGACCCAACCTTTCTAGGGGACCTCTTCCTTTACCGTTGGACGAGGTCACAAGAACGGACCCTTTAGGGTACCCGTCCCCTTGGACCGCCCGTTGTCAGGTACCCCAGTGTTTTCTCGACCTACACGGAATCGTTGATCTGTTGACGTTGGGTATAATGAATGCCTCACTAACGTATAACACCCTTTAAACCCCTCTTATACTTTTTAGTTTCGTTCTTTAATTTTGAGAAATCAACATAGTCAGGTATATGGTGACAGTCGAATGACTCAAAACCCCTTAAATGGAGTCTATACTGATACCAAAGTAAGTGAGGGACCTTGGATGTTAAAAATACCATAACATAGTGAAAAGGAGACAGTATTTGTAAAAGTTTGAAATAAATAAATGAGTAATTGTATGTACGTTAAGTATTTGTAAAAATTACCAATACAAAAATGAGGAAACCTCTTACAACTCGACTTGCAGAAAAACATATATGCCCAATCCATATCTTACAAACTGAAAAATTTCGGAGAAATATATGTCACATAACTCTTGGAAACTTATTATGTCCTTTACATCAAAAAAGGAGGGAATTCTTTCTCTCTTTGATCTAAAACTACAACGACGACTCAAATCGTGTTCCTCTCTTTATTACAGTTTAACGAAAAGACCTTTCTTATGTGATATGTAAAAATCGACACCCGGACAAAAAAAGGTCAATGTAATCGTCGACTCATTGTCTAAAGAGGAATTCATACGATATTTCTTCTTTATCGAAACGTTTGTAAGACTCCAGACGAGTGTTTTCAAGATTGTCGGGTATTGTGAGTCCACAGGTCACTGAGACGTCCGTAACATTGTAGTGTAGTGAGAAAGGAGACGTTTAACATACACCGATGTCGATAAGTCTGTCACAATTTCTTCCTTTCCAAACAATACACAAATTATTTCCCTTCCTTACAGTACCGGGTTTCCCGGGGAACTTAAAATACTCTTTTTCTCATAAGTAAGGTGGGAAACGTTTCGAGTCGGTATGAAGACAGATCTTAAAGGTAGAATCCCGATTACTGTACTTAACTAATGTTGATGGACCATGAAGGATAATTTTTCAATCTCCGTCATTAAGGTCACAGGGAGACTTTATGGTAAGGTGTACCGAATTAATCTCTTATACTGTTCTATTGTACTATAATTTAAAACTCCGGAATTTTCGTGAGTTTTACAATTATAATTTTGTTTTTTCGGTGAAAGTCGCACAACCAAGAGAGGATCGTGTGCTTCCTTTTCCCGGACTCGACAGTTACGACACTTATTGACGAAAGGACGTTTTCTCACATAAACGACAATTATATTCCTACGAGTTTTGTTTTTGTCAGACGTAGGACAAAAGGAGGGAATCCTTTCCGTCTTTAATCTAAAACTACGACGACGACTCAAGTCTTGTCCCTCTCTTTATTACAGTTTAACGATAGGGCTTTTCTTACGTGTTATGTAAAAGTAGACACCCGGACATACAAAAAGTCAATATAATTGTTGACTCATTGTCTAAAGAGAAATTCGTATGTCCTCCTTAACCGTAGTCTCTCTAATTCAATGAACGAATTCAAAGTATTGATTATCCACCTTCTTAGTTCCAATTTACATGTACCAGCCCGAGGTACAAGAATTGGTAACCTAGTTTTTTTTCTTAACATGATCGGGACATATTTTTATACCCCGTCGTATCGTACCTCAAATTCTCGAGTCTAAAACATCATTTGACCGGGTTAAGTCCAGAGTAGAGACAAGGAAATGACACACTGAAACACGGTCAAAGACCGTAGAATTACGTGTACATCTCACAATGAACAATGTCAACTGTCTTTGAATAAACTATAAGTTGTTAGCTCACGGCTCTTCAGATTAAGTAAGGACCGACTGACTCACACCCCTGTGTCTCGTCCAAGTAAGACGACTCCGTGTGTGCGAACTCAGGACATTTGGGACGGACTTCTACCTATTTCTTATTAGTCGTGTAAATACCCCTACATAGACCCAATTACTTTACTAGGCTCTAACCTGTCAGTAGACTTCTCTTACCCGGAAAAACATACATAGACATAAACAGTAGAACGTCGAGTGTTCGGCCCTCGTATACTACGTTAGACACACTGACGTAGACTCGTCGAGGGGGACGGACCCGAAATCCCATTATTGACCCACAAAATCTCTTCCTGACAAAGAATGAAGGGTAAGGAGAGACGTAAGACATGGGCGAAAAAGACAGCATAAGAGGGGTCACCATAAAGGTCTCCCAATCCGAGACGAAGGGGGGTGACGGAACGTAGAAAGTCTAACTCCAAGTGAGGTTGATAAAGTAAGAGTTAGTCGAAGAATTGTAGTAAAACTTTTAAAACCGAGGTAAGGACTGTCAGGACAGGGTATCAGTCCTAATCAGAGACACTCGGGTTGGAGTAAGTCTCGGAGGAAGGAGTTAATGTCTTCCTCTTAAGACAGTGTGCTGACCATCCATCCTTGGTGTCCGTCCACCCAAAGGGAGACTGTCTACTTTTCGTTTCTAGATTGAAAGTCCAGTTTCTTTCTCACTCCGTAAGACCCTCTCGGGTGTGTCAACAAACCCTTGCCAACACAACCCTTTGTGTAACTTCGTGTCTACCTAATAATCTAATCTACTGAAGACTAGAGTTCCAGACTTCTATTATATTAAACTGTCTCAAGTCATAAGGACAACCCCCTCTTACCTATATTAAACTTGTATTCGATAGAAGTCTAAAAAAAGTTAAAGCCATTTATAGTCGACGTTCACAAATAACTTAATCTCAAAAATTTCGAAAGAGATAAAATTCTTCTTATATAAAGAAATCTTTAGGTTAAAAAGGATTATTGTATTCTGGTACGGTATTAACTAAATTGGTAAGAAACAACAGGACTGTTATGGTAAATAACTACGTTTCACACGGAAACCATTTTTGGTTTATAAAAACCTGTTCTAATAATAAAGTGTCAATATAAATGTCAGTCAATTCTCTAGCCTGTATAAAACAATGTACGAACCGTAAACCGTTTTAGACTTAAGGACATTTTTAACTGTTGACTGGAACCTGAGTTCACGGACATTTGACGAAGGGTACTCTTATGACACCGACCGACGAAACCTACCCGTCTTCGTCTGGTATTCGTAAAAGGTAGACAGAAGTTTTCTACTTCCCTTTCGTAACCAGGTAGGACTCCGCCATCTCTACGACGTGAGGACGGTATGAACTACACGTCGAGACAGTCCGGTCCCTGGGTCACCCTGACGTGCGCGAATATTGCGTGCACCCCACAGACGGAAGAGTGTGGACCCTTTTTAAATCCCTTATCAACAACTTATCAACAAGAATTTTTAAGATCGTAAAGGGGTAAGAAAAGTTACGGAAGGAAGGAAACAGGTACAAAGTAATCCTTTCTTTTTCGGATCTGTTCCGTGGAACGCAAGACAACATAGAGGTCTGAGTCAATGTCACGACTCACGAGTTAGTGAGTCAGCACAGACTGAGAAACACTGGGGTACCTGACATCGGTCGGTCCGAGGAGACAGGGTCCTAAAGGGTCCGTTCTTAGGACCTCACCCAACGGTAAGGGAAGAGGTCCCCTAGAAAGGTTGGGTCCCTAGTTTGGGTGTACCCAAACAAGTCGACGGTGGACCCTTCAAGTCCATATCATCTGACTAAGGTCACACTCCAAAAACAAAATACATTAGTCCGAAATAAAAGGGAAATTACATTTTATAATATATGAATCATCGGTTCACACCACTTTTATACTTCGTCAAGACATGAAAATCGGTTTGGTTATTATTTCATGGATCTTCTGTCGGACACACCAAAATGATCCTAACACCTTATGAGTGACAGATTGAGAAATGGTCTCTGTAAGGTCTCGATGGTCTCTCTCTTCTTCCTCTCCCCCTTCTTTCACTGGAAGTTTTACGTCGGATGTCGTTGACCTTAGTCGGAGCCGCCATTCCTGATAAAGACAGAAGACGGATGAGTCCCAAATTTCTATCTCTCCCCACCAAAGTTCATGATCTAATGTTGAACGATGACACTGAAACTCGTTCGACAAATTATAACGAGTGGCAGGTGAAGAGACACCGGTGTCTCACCTCTTCTATCATACATAGTGTGTCCCAATTGTGATTATACATGAACTCCTAAACCGTGTATCATCCCTGATTTATTTTAACTGATCTCTTTTAATACGTATCCATCAACCTTATAGAAGACATCTCAAATAAAATCCGTTTAGTGGTTTACAATTGAACTTTAAAAAGATAATAAACATCTTTCATCTATAAGTTTGTATTTGTAAGTTTTACACACACACTCGTAGAATAGTATCCGACACCAATAAGATTGGGTACCAGAAAGATCTTACTTAAAGTATATATTATCCTTACTACTGAAAGGATTTAGATGAGTATAAATGGAGACTTATAGTGATTCCATATAAAAGGACAAGACTCATCTTCTTCTAAGTCAAATCATCCTTAAATGACTCAGGACTAATAACTGTTCTACTCTCCGTCTATCAAAACATTTATTGTCCCTTCACATTCTGTATTTAAGACAGAAATTCCTTCGATGACACATAACTCAATCTGTTCCACATCTCTCTGTGTTTTATTACTTTCTTTTTACATTCTATAAAATGTAATTCCCATTTTATATTAGTCACCTGTGAAAGAGACTTGTCTAAATTTCAACTGGTAGTCTCTCCACGGAAAAATGTATAAATAATTGATAAATAAGATGTTACTTATTTATTTTAAGAGTTATATCTTTTTAAAGATAAGAAGACTACATATTATGTCAAACTACTAAACGGACCGAGTATTTACTTGAAATCCGACGTAGTGGAAATTTGTAAAAGATCCAACTTAGTACAAGTTTCATATCCTTTGGAAAATATAACGAAAGTATTCTTTGTCGTAGAGGTCGGTTTATTTTACTGAAAAACTAAAGTTAAAAATTTTTTAATAAGTCTGGCGAAATTTTTTAGTTTCAGAACGATGTAATAACGGGTGTGACTCTTATCTTCGTGATCTAAGTATCGTCTTTTTTATAACACTCTACGACACACGAGTCAGCGAACCAGCATAGATTGAGAGACAGATTGAGAAACCGTCTGACAGTGGACGGTCCGAGGAGACAGGTACCTTAAAAGGTCCGTTCTTATGACCTCATCCAACGTTAAAGGATGAGGTCAATATTCTACAATCCAAAAAACAAATAAACTTCTCTCTCCGTCTTCATTCAATCTACCTTAATGTTATGATCTACCTTTATATACACAGATATATACATATATATCTGTGTGTATATTGAGTCAGTATTTTATCACTATAAGAAGGTAATCGTCGTCGTACCTATCTGGATCTCCGATAAAACGTCCCACTTTATTCAGTCTATCTCTTTAGGAAATAAAACAGTGTATATACACCCGAGAAAATTTTTTATTTGGTTACATGTACGTTCTGTCTCTGTCTGAGTGTCTATATCTTTTACTTGATCACTAATGGTTTCCCCTCTCTTTTCCGTCCTCCCATTTTAATCCCCACTCTCTATATTTGATGATACATATTTATTATTCATTGTTCCTATATGACATATCGTGTCCTTTAATACCGGTATTAGAACATACCTCAATTAGACATTTTTATGACTTAGTGACATGACACAGTGATATGAATTTATTTTACAAAAACTTTCTCATTAATGTGAAAATTAAATTTTTATTTCATCTTGGAAATTGTACACCTTCTCTTAAATTATAGTATTAAGTGAATTTCAGGAGTCATGTTACGAACCACGTGTCACTCCTGAGTCAGTCACCAACCAGAATCGTCGGTAGTCGAAGAAGAAGTAATAATAAGTACGGTCTCGTTCATTTTTAACAACTCGTGTCCTCAGTAATACTTTAAAAGGATGCCGCTCTTTAACCCATGTTGAAGACCTGGTATTCTAAAAATATGAAATAAAGGGCAAAATTGGAAGTGTAGTGCGATTCACTACAGAGATTACCACCACTGATCAAATGGTTCTCTCATACAGATGTCTAAGACATTTAGAATTTCTTCTATTGGACGGGAGTGATTGGAATACCTTAGGGAGTTAAAAAAAATCCCCTCTTCAAGTATCTTCAAGTACTCCTTCGAATGGTTTTATTAATCTCGAAAATCATTTATTCCTTGTTCCCAGTACTTATACGAAATGTCCTAACCTTTGGACGACCTGTAAGAACGTACGTCAGTTCTTTTTAAACATTTATTGGACACAATGTGAAAATAAAACGTACACTAAAAGTACACGTCCTAATATAGTATGACATACATAGTAAAAGTTCGAACGAATGAGAATTTATTTACAAAGACATGTGCGAGTACACCTATGTTTTTATAGATTAAGTAAGTCAAATGAACACCGTCACGGAAAGTCATATACTTATATCGAGTCAAATAAAAGTCTAACTATAAACTCATCAATTGTCAATTAATAATGTTATTAGGACACGTCATTCATATAAAAGAATGTGTAAACCTCTTAAACAGATCTATCTATAAGGTTTCCCTTTAACGACTGAACATCTAAATTAAGACACTAAATGATCTTCAACAGTTTAACGAAAAATTCCACCGACATGGTTAAAAATGAAAATAAAGGTTATAAACTCTCGAAAAAAGGGGGTCATAGGAACAATGGTGCAGTATACTAGTAGAAATTTTTACGAAAATAGTTGGGTTACCCATCTTATACCATGTAACTCGGGTCAATGAGAATCACTTGTTACACATTCGTATTGTCTAACTCCACGACCGCACGTCCAAACAAGTAAACAGTGCACTTAACTTATAATAGTAGTGGTATTATTCATTAGTCTAAATAACTAACGAAATGATTCAACACTTTGAAACAAAACATGTACTGTATGTAAGTACTTAAATTAGGAGTGTCGTTGAGAGACTACAACCCCGAGAACAAACTGGGTAAAAGGTCGACTCCTTTCCTTTTTTTTTCTGATTACCTCATTTTGTCCCAGTGGGTCAACAATTCATCGTCTTCCCGTCCTTGACTCGGGTCCTCGAGAACCAAGTCTCAAGTCCGTTGGACCGGAGTCTCGAGATAAAATGGAACCAAAATAATTAAAGTGAAAAACTTTTAGACACAAGAGGTCTTTCCGACTGTAAAAAGACATTTTGGTCGAGACCTGTACAAGACGGGTCTAAAAGAAAATATCCAGAGAATAAAAGAAGAATTGTACCTTACAACTGACACAAGACGAAGTACTTAGGACCTAACCAAGGAATCACGACCCCAGTAAAACCGTCGAGACAAAAACCAATAGACGAGACTACAAAACTCCTTAATGTCGCAAAGGAGAATCCTGACCTAGATTATGGTGAAACGACAGACACGATGTAGGAGTCCTCCGTGTCCCATGACCATAGGTTTCCGACAAATTGGAGACACGGAGAAGGGAAACATTTTGTCTCACTGTCCTCGTAGGTGGAGTGTTCTCACTGAACTTTTATTTTATTTTCAGACACCTTAAGTGGACCTCTTATTCCGACTCATGTATTCGGGAATTACTCAAAAACGACGGGGACGATAAAAATCACAGGTCTCTTAGTACTCTTGGTAAGAGATTGTATATAGTTGACGATTCCTAGATACTCTGTAAAAGAAAGTAAGAAAATAAAAAAAGTAAAAATTTTCTTCTCCCTTACTCAGGGTGGATACATAAGACCTAAGAATTTATAATTTCTGTCACCGACTGAGATGACTGAAATGATGAAACGGCAAAATGGAACTTTTACCCTTCTTTAACCAAGAACAGAAAGTGTCTTAAGGATCTTACTTTCTTTCACTACTTTTCTTAAAATTGATCAAATTCGAAAAGAGTGTCTAAACAATTCTACTTCTTAGTATCACTCTAGGGAAATGTGATTTGGTGTCTAGAGATCCAGAATCTAAAGATTATTTCTTTTTTTCATGACTGGTCTCTTTTCTTCATAAAGGAGTAGACGCAGGACACTGGTCAACAGGGAGGAGAGTGGAGTGGCACCACGAAAAAATGGGGTCAGAAAAGAATGGTCCTGGAGGGAGTCGTGGGTCCTCAGGATGGATGTTGGAAAGCAAAGGAGACCCTCGTGCAGTGTACAGTTCCCACTCCCATACGACCTGGTTCGAAAGAAGAGGACAGACTACAGGTCGTAGTCGAGGGAAGGACGTCTAATCTCATTTTACGTCTCAGAGTAATGGGTAGAATCTTGAAAGATGAACCATAGGGACAAGCGAACGTCAGTAGACTTGGGGAAGTAGAACCGGTTTGTGAAGCCACGATTAGTGGAAAAAGAACATAGGGCCGCAAAAGTATTCTGTACATGAAGGTCAAGTAGGTACCAAGACTGGTGATAGATGTCCATAATCTATACTTAAGTACGTGAATAAAACCCCCACCTCCTTCATGTAAATCCTGTCTCCGTCATCGTTCGCGGTCCCGGGGTCCCGCCCTCTACTTGGAGTCGTTGTGGTTCTCCTATCGGTCTCACCTTTCTCCCCTCACCTCTCGACTCCTCCTACACAAATCCTTTACCACTGCCCGAGCCTAGTACCTCCTGAGACAATCGTTGGCGAGAAGTACGGGGCTGACAATCAAAGATCCAGACACAACCGCTCCGTCTGACAACGTCTCCATTCGAAGAGTAAGTCATATATGTCTTTGTAAGAGAGAGAATTGACCCAACGATTCGAATCTTCGATGGTAGACAAACTCTCATCGACTTAAAAAATTACAGACGTCATAATCTCGGGGACCTTTTACCAGGAAAATATAAGTAAACACGGAGTCGGACCTCATACTCGGATTATAATTGAACACTGTTTAGTCAGAGTCTTTATATAGTAATTATCATAAATAGTCTGGGATATTTTGTGAATTAACCTTTTCATTAAATAAATATCACTAAAACAGAATGATACCCATTTTGGAATTGTTTAACTCGTTTACTATAAATGTTTTGAATCATATTATTATAGAATAAGGAAACTTAAAAATTTTTACATAAATAATAATAATAAAAATTGGTAAACTTGGTGAAAATTAGAACATCCAATCACCGTATTTCACACAAGTGCAACGAAACATTGGTAGTCACGGTAGGTAGAGACCTTGAAAAAACTAGAACGTTTTGATTTTGAGACATGGGTGATTTATCATTGGAGAATAAAGGGGGAGGGACGTAGTAGATCGTTACCGAGAAGAGGTAATCAGAGACACTTAAACTGATAAGATCCATGTAACATATTCACCTTAGTATGTCCTAAACAGGAAATAAAGTAAATCGTATCACAAGAGTTTCTACTAGAAACAGAATCGTACACAGTCTTAAAGGAAGGAAAAATTCCGACTTATAATAAGAAACATAAATATACGGTAAACAACTAAGTAAGTAGATAAGTACCCGTGAACCCAACGAAGATGGAAAACCGAACATTTATTATAAAAGAATAACACTTAACACTTATTATAAATGCACTTGTATGATATGCACATACAGAAGTTCTGGAACGAAACTTAAGAAAACCCATATATGAGTCCTCACCTTAACGGTCTAGTATACAATTAAGATAAAAATTAAAAAACTCCTTAAAGATATGAGAAAAAGGTATCGTCGACATTGTAAAGTGTAACCATGCTTGTCACGTGTTCCGAATATTAAAGAGGTATTAAACATGTTAAAGAGGGACGGCTGAATAAAAGACAGAAAAAAAAAACGTAATCGGTAAAATGACTCACACTCCCCCAGAAAGAGTCNGTATACAATTAAGATAAAAATTAAAAAACTCCTTAAAGATATGAGAAAAAGGTATCGTCGACATTGTAAAGTGTAACCATGCTTGTCACGTGTTCCGAATATTAAAGAGGTATTAAACATGTTAAAGAGGGACGGCTGAATAAAAGACAGAAAAAAAAAAACGTAATCGGTAGAATGACTCACACTCCCCCAGAAAGAGTCATCGAAAACGACAACGCGACCAGACGTAGCGACGCGCACCCGAAAGAGGTCGACGTCGCTCACCCCCGGCGAGCGGTCTACGCCACACACCGGAGGAGGACCGTCACCGAAGAGAACGACGTCCCGTACCCAAGGTCCACGGACCCACAGTCATCACTGTCGTGCACCCGAGTATCGTCACGACTAAGTACGTTACCAATCACTACGGCTCGTAGAAAAATACACGAATGTCCTGTAAACAGATAGCAGGGGTCTCTTTATAGATCAGTTCAAGAAAAGGGTTAAAACTAACAAAAGAAAACAACAATAGTAACTCAAAGTCCCCAAGATACATATAAGACCTACAAGTAAGGAATAGTCTAAACACCAAACGTTTATAAAGGGGAAAGAAACCCAACGACAAAATGAGTGAACTATCATGAAAAGCTACTTCTTTTCGAAAATAAAAACGACTACGGTTTAAACAGGTAAAAATTAAAAGACGGACACGGAAACCATATCGGTTCTTTAGTAACGATGTGGGTTGAAATGCTCCGAAAGAGGGCCATGAAAGAATACTCTGAAATTTTAAAAGAAATAAAAAATATCCCAACTTGAAACCGCTCTTGGTTCGTTTAGGAACCCTTAGTCGTAACAACCACCTGCTCCCTACCCCTCAGCAGATTCGTTACCACTTCACTACTCCCCGTAAAAGTAGTTTGTACAAGAACTTCTATCAGGTCGACCGTTTTTACCTTGGGACTTTGGACCTCTATCTTATCATCTCCATGGAAGGTCAATCGAAAGATACGATTTTAATGAGTGGACCCGGTAGGAGAAATGGTTCCCCTAGTAGTAGAAATGTGACTGAGTTGTGAACTCATTTTATACAAACAACAATTTCTTAAAGAAAGAATAAAAAAACAAAAGTAGATATTAAAAATAGAAGTCATATACTATTGTTTAATATATATATAACTATTCACAAACCTCCATATTGGTTGACAAGATTTTTTACAGCCACGACTCTATTTAATGATTCAAGTCAATTTTTTTTTTGTTTCGTTTAAAGAACCCCTTATTAATTTAACAAATTGCATACACATGTGTGTGTTTTACATGTGTAGTGTCAACTTGGGAGTTTACTCTGCAATAAAGTCCTTTATGGATTTACAACAACCTATTCTAAAAAAATTTACTCAGAAAAACCATTTCAAAAATATGATTATAGGAGTAATGTAAAATGTCTTTCCAGAGGTGTGGTGGGAGTGGTTGGGTTCAAACCGAAAAGGAAGTATAGTAACGAGACGGGTAAGGGGTGAGTAGTGACTCCCGACACACATACTCATGCGTGCACACGTGACCATACACACACGTACACACATGTGTAAAACAATACACACTCTCTTCGTAAACCAGTCTAACATAGATTAGGGAAGTAAGTTTCGATTCAAATTATAAAGTATAGATGAGAAGAGTGTTCAGCGAGTAGTAAATGAGTTGTTCATAAGGATCTCGTCGACAACGTAAGGTCCACGATATTGTCCGAGACCCGTAGGGTGCCATTTATTTTGTAGGTCGGACGGACAGTTCACCCTGTCTGGACTATTCATTAGTCCAGTGAAGTCTTATCACACTACTTAATAAACTAATTGTATTCGTATCAAAATCATTTACACATCTCCTTCCAGTCGTTTAGGACTGGGTCTAAACGACCCAACAGTCCTCCATCTCTCAGTTAATTCTCTCTGTTGAAGGTTTGTTTTTGGTTGACTAGTGAAACAATAATACCGTTGGTAATCAAAATGAAACATGTTCACTAACAGAGAGTAAAAGATTTAGGTATATTGAATGTGTGATTCTACGGAATTAACACATCTTCAACTATTCTTAGTCGGTGTTGAACTTGTAACACCCGTAACTAGATAACACATTTCATATACATGTGACTCCTGACTGTTTTCTTCTAACTCTAAACGCTCTTTCATTCCCGAGACGGACCACAAAGAAAAAAAAAAAAATTAGACTGGTAAATATTCCTTCTTACTACCCCAAAAAAAGAGAGAAGGACATAGAAACGAGAAGTAATTTACTATAGAATCCCGATACAATTTCTTTAAAAAGAAGTAATCTCATGATGTATTTTAAAGATTAAATTCAAATAGGTTCCGTTAAATAAAATACTCATGAAGTGATGACTTATGAAAACTGGATTCATCTTTTTAACTCTTTACAAATATTAATAAAACTCTTTCCTAATTAGTATGAAACGTGGTTTTACAGCAAAATTACACAGTCATCTGAATTTGTACGGAAACTTTAACCTCACTTCAAAAAAAAGGTACACCATTTTATAACGAGTCACCGTCAAAGAACTTAAGTCAATACACGTCACCGGAAAAAGTCATTTATTCTTTCGGAATCCGGAGACACTAGGAACCTTAAGGTCTTGTACTGAGACGATTCTTAGAGACTGTTACACAGATTTGATCTCTGGATACTTTATAAGGCACTTTTCATATGTCAAGAAACCTGAACTCGTTTCTATAAATTAAAAGACAATGTAAAAGGGTGATTACTTTATATATCATTTGTATATATGAAAGTAAAACGTTTTTCAATCTTCGGTAAAAATTATACGTGACTTTCTCTAAAACGATAAAGTAGATTCATAGTTGGACTCCCTTCAAAAGTTATTTTATGTCACATATTAAGAAAATTTCCACTATTCCAAGAAACATCTCTAGATTATTAAAATAAAAAGTCTTAACACAGATGAGAATAAAACGATAAAAATAACATATCGAGTAAGAGACCATTAACCTTTACAATTTTCATATGGTTATAGGACATCAAAAGACCGTTCTAATCGTAAACCGGAAAGTCTGACAAAAGGAAGGACAAGTACATCACGTATTCGACTCGACTAGTAGTGGGTCCGTTCGGTACCAGTTATTTTTCAAGGTTTTATTGAAAATAAGAGTTCGATAAATATGTTCTAAACGAGTGTTCATTCGTGTTAAAGAACCGAAGGTCGAGCACAGTACGGATAACGTTTCTAAGAAAACGGTTTGTTTGGAATGGTATTCGACTAAAAAGACATGTAGTCTTAAAACAAAAATTGAAGTTCGAAGGGATTATCTTTATGTGTTTCGTAGCGTATCGGTGAAGTGTCTGACGAGACACTACTGACCCTTCTTTTAAACATGTCACTGAAAATACCACTTTTGTAACGATGATCTGTCAAGGGAACATAATAAAGAAACTACTACGACTAAACAGTTAAATTTGCTTGTTGACCCGTCACATTCCCTTCATCTTCGTCTCAGAAGTAAGATTAACTAATAACAAAGTCAACTAAAAACCTCTGTATTTAGACACAGGTTTTTGTCCCTGGTCTTCAGACGACCTGTCTACTTTTTAAGACCTCGGAGTGTTCATCAGAGTTTATAAAAACTTAGACTTTTTCTAAAAAATCCTCGAAGTGGGTCCTTAGAGTTTTGAGGTTTAACCGTTTAACAAGACAACAAGATATCGAAGAATTTTACAATTCGACTCCGGAAGGTAACGTCCACCTACCGTACCTGGAGTCTCTACGTTCGGTACTTGTTCGACACCTTCGGTAAGCCTTTCGTCCGTTGGGACATCAGAAAGACCATGTCTCGTAATATTTGTCTGGTTCCCATTCGCTTTTGTTTCCCGTTCCATCCGCGTAGGTTGTCGCAGGTTGAACCTTAGACTGTGTAGGTCCCGGTTCAACGAAGATCCTGGGCTCTAGTTCGGAACTTTAGAGTCCTCTGAAAATCTTTCAAATAAAACGAAAAAAGGGGGTAACTCAATAGGACTTTTAGGAAGATGGTACATATTGTCTGTGAACTTCAGACAACTTTTGTGTATTTTCATCCTAAGTGACCACCGGGTATCCGTAGAGCTACCTATCAGTAATCAAAGTGACATCAGTATTTTATACATTCAACAATTCTTCCTACACCACCTTAATAAGTCCAACTATCAGACACTGTAGATCAGTCCAGAGACTCTTTGGTCTCTCCCAAGTAAAAGAAATATTTAAATCTTAAGGGTCATACGTTAGACACTAAAGGACACGTACCAGAAATTACGTAGACAGATAGGATCACCTGTAATTGAAAGGTATACTACCTAACCAACAAAAATAAATTCGACATACAAATATATGAGTCTTAAAGTATGGACGACAAAGGGTCGGTGGTAGTGACTTATCGAGACTAGTGACACATCGGGGACCCCCTGTCTCCGGATAATTAGGTAAAATGACAACCAATAATGTTCACTTTACCGAAATTTTCATAAAATCTTTAGAATCGTGTAGGTCACGTACAACAACTACCTCTATGATTCTCTTGAAACATATAAACTATACAACGGTTTCTACTTGTAATACGGTCATCAAATTTTAATAAAAAAGATATAGAAGAAATACGGAGTTACTTTTTTTTTTAAAAAAAAAAGGACACGTCATCAAGAATTTGATGACCCGGAATCTTTCAAGAACTCTAAATGACTCTTCAATCGTATCGTAAAGTCCTCAAAGAATCTACAGGACTCCGAGTATGTCCCAGGTGAAGACCTATATTCTTAGAGACAGTATGACTAAGAAAAACTTTATTGACGAATAATCGAAAATCCCAAACAACAGAAATTTTTCTGTTACAATTATGTACATTCTTTTCACTTTTTCTAGTAGACTTTAAATTTTACACATTAAAATAAGTATGTCATATAAATTAAAATTAAAAATTTTAATTTTAAATCCTATCATTACCAGTTCAATACCTCCTTCGTCGTATCATTTTCCAAAAATCTCTAGTCATTTTCCTCGAAAAGTTATAAGCCACGGGATCCTTTGTTTCACTGGTCTAAATAGAACAACCAAAAAGGAAAACAGCAGTTCTGTCCACATCGAGACCAGACTCAAGTGCGATTCTTTACTTAATCATCAAGGATTACATTCGTCAATAGAAGTGTAAACGTCAAAAATTAGTAAGCCAATAAATAACAATCCTCTATTAATAGGTAAATCTATTCTTTTAGACGGTTCACTACCCTGGTCTAGTAGGACGTAAGAAAAGTTTACGACAAGTCAAACAAATTTATTGATGTCCAGAAAGATGTAAATAAAGGTAAACAACACAATTTGTATCTGTGTCGTACTACTACAACAATTTGCCGATAAATTCAATTCAACTTCGACAAAAGACACACACACTCACCCAAAATAAGAAGAAAATAAAAATTGAAAGGTTGAAAACATAGTAAATTTTGTCACGATGTTTGACGACTCAGCCTAAGAGTTTAATGAAAATTTATGATTTAACGTTTATAAAGAAAGTTACGGTTCAATGTAAAAGATTCCTTCTATAAAAGAGTACGTGGACCTTTTATAGGGATAAAATAATAGACTCCATATTACTACGGACTAAATATCATTATAAGGTCTTATTGAGAACGAATCTTACTGTGCACATCAGTTTACTATGCACTGTCCCGAATCCTGGACTATGGGATTTTGTTTTGTGGAACCGTATGACTTATAAATTTACCTTCAATAAACTCTTTTCCGTCCACGATCTTCCTGAGACTGGAGAGGAAAGAGGGGGTTTCGTGCAGTATTCTGAGAGGACTCTCTAGAAGTCCTCTCCGTGTAGGAATGGACGTCTACTCCTCCTGGGGACTCTCCTTAGACTTACTTGTCCGGAACGATTCAAAAGGGGTCAATTTATACGAATCGAGTACGACAAAACAGGACAGTAAAAGGGGTTGAAAGATGAGAAGTAGTCTGGAGGATATTTTCGTGAGCCTGAATTGGAAAAGAAGACCAGAAGTAAAGGGTCACCTCCGAGACACAGTGTGTCTCGAATCCAATGTAGTTATACGTACAAAGAAAGAGTAATTAAACAACAATGTCTCTAGGTTGGTTCTCAGAATTCTACCCATGTCCTTTCTAGAGAAAGGAGGAGATGTCATTATAAAACGAAATCCTTTACTCTTTTTTTTTAACAAAAATTTTACTCTATAACCCGAAGGGTCCACCACGATCATCATTTCTTGGGCGGACGTTTACGTCTTCTGCACTCTCTACGTCCACGTTAGGGACCCAGGTCTTCTAGAGGACCTCCTCCCGTACCGTTGGTGAGGTCATAAGAACGGACCTCTTAGGGTACCTGTCTCCTCGGACCGTCCGAAGTCAAGGATCCCAACGTTTCTCAACCTATACTGACATCACTGATCCTGCAGGGGTTATCGAATCACCCATTTCTTAAACAGACGTTACGTCCATCTACGTCCAAACTAGGGACCCAACCCTTCTAGGAGACCTCTTCCTTTGCCGATGGGGAAGGTCATAAGAACGGACTTTTTAGGGTACCTGTCTCTCGGATCGTCCAATGTCAAGTACCTCAGTGTTCTCAACCTGTGTTAAATCATATGTGTGGAATCGAGTCATGTTGTTTTACTCTATATAAATCAAAAGTCATTAAATGAATAGATACCTTTATCAGTACAGAGGTCCTTAGATATCCCTTTTCATAGTATTTATGGAGTCTCAGAGAAACCCGAAGGCACCGCCGAGTCACCATTTCTTAGACGGACGGTCACGTCCTCTGTACCCAAACTAGGGACCCAACCCTTCTAGGGGACCTCCTCCTCTATCGTTGGGTGAGGACATAAGAACGGACCTCTCAGGGTACCTGTCTTTCCGTCCGAATCGGATCCGGACGGATTCCGTCGAATCGTCCGATGTCGGGTAACCCAGCCAGAGTCTCAACCTGTGTTGAATCACTGGTTTGTTCTCAGAGAGTTACCATTTACAAAATAAACACCTACATTATTTCGTAGTTCTTTTAGAACATGTATCTGATTTTTGATCAGTCAGAAAAATCGAGAGGTTGACAAGTTCTTACTCTTGAAGGGTCTTGATTTGAGTTATTAAGGTGGTCATACTGTCAAGTGTTAAGTCAGACTGGTGTAACAGTATAATTCCCCACCCGGGGTGATTAAACCCGGTCTCCTACTAAAAAGAAAGGACAAGAAGAATCAATTATTGTAAAGATAAAAATAGTCGGGAACCTTGATATTTGTGTTCAAAACAGTAACTAAAATATTACTCTTTATGTGAGCGGGATATTTAGGAAGGGATTATTATCTTACAAGACGATAAAGTACACGACACGAGTAGGACATGAAAATATAAGAGGAAAGTCCCGGTTTAAGATTAGGATACACTCGGCGTTCAACTTTTTCGTTTTTCGTTCCGGTTTGTTTTTTTGGTCTCGAAAAAAGTTTATAAAGTAAAGAACAGTAGTAATAAAACTAAGTAGAACAAGATGTCTTAATATTTCCTTTACATTTTGACATGTTAAGGTACATACTCCTAATCTTTATTAGACGGAAGATAATGTAACTCAATAAAACGGATCCTACACAAGAATTAGAGACGGACCAGTAAAGAAGGTGGAATTATTTACCAGAAAAAAAANAAAAAAAAAAAAAAAAAAAAAAAACGTAAACACTAGAAGGGAAAACATTTCGTCCTCAACTGTAAAATTTAACTTTTCGTCTCCCTTTCAACTCTACTCGTCTTTACAGTCGCACGGGTAAAGAAAACGGGTAGAAGGAAGACATCCTTTTTTGAAACATGTTTCTCGTCTAACTTTCCCACTACACCGTATTCGAAATCATATCGACATGACTCACTCCCATGAGAAACACCTCACGTCCCACCACAGTGCACTGTTGGAGAAGGATGAGATACGAACGGTCATCCCGAAAAAATATCTCTCTTTATTGTGTTTGTCAATTAATCTCGGTTTGACTTAAAATTTACAGACGTTAAAGGAGACTTTCTATATCAGTTATTTTCTTTTTCATCACACTTTTTTTTAAATAACACGATTCCTTTAATGAAAAAAAAAAAAATGATACTTTTACGATGTAAGAGAAACCGTCAGTAGGACGGACATTATACATATAAAGTTGAGGTCATCAAGTTCGAGTCCTGTATAGTCCGTTCGGTGTTTTGGATACACTTGTGAGATTCCGTCCTGAAGTGTATAATGGGTTTGGAGTATTTAAGGGGTTATTTTACCCCTGAAAATATCCTTTAATTTTTATCGGTAGACAGATATAAAACACTACAAGGATCGTGGTGTCTTTCACCCGTCTATCTCTTGTTGTGATATCCTTCACCAAGTAAAGAAATTTTTAATAACTAAAGAAACAAATTTATTACGATAACTAACTTCGTTGGAATTTTGGATTAGTTCCATATTTTTCTGAGGATTGACTCTTTGTTTTATTGTGTTGTGACTTCTAATGGTCACCTGATCTTCTGTGTACAAATTAAACGTAAGACATTGACTATCTGAGAATAAAAACAAAAAGAAATTGGTTTTGTCGTATTAAACGAAGATTCATATTTATTTTTCGGTAAATACCAAAAATTATGACTTCGTACAAATCACTATACGTACCTTGTACACAATTATATTCACCCACTTTATATATCCGAATAGACAGCCGCTATCACTGTTGTAAGCCACTTTTACTTTCTTTAAACCCCGGTCAAACTATCTGAACGAAGGAATACACAAAACACCGGTCTAAACCTAAACTCACACCTAAGTCCAACGAGATCCTTTGTGAATCAAGATCTGACAAAGTATTCTACAACAATAATTACTACTTTAGACGATCCTAGACTACAGTGCATCAATAAATTTAGTCATTAATGAAACAGGAATATTACCTCAACAAAATTTATGTAAAGAGAACGCGAGTCGCGGAGAATACAAAGGAAAATCTTTAGGGGAAACGGAAGGAACGGCGTGTTGGAAATGGGATTCATGTTCAAGTCGTCGTGATTGGGTAAACGACTAAGAGATGTCAAGTGGCGACTGTTCCAACCTATTACTGGTAACAGAACGGTAACGGAAAAAGGTTACAAAACAAGAAACAACGATGACACGAAAACAGGGTCAAGTCGCAACTGACTTAAACCCGTTCCTTTTTTTTGTTGACACACAAACCTCACCCGTACGTTTAGGAAAGAATTCGTGTAAAAGAACGGTCTTGGATAAGTAAAAATATCGACTTTAATCTACCGGGAAGACTTCTCATTCCCTTTTAGCACTCAGGTGATGGGAAGAATATAAAACCACACTTAACTTAAAAGTCTATATATTTAAAAACAATCAACGTTTCGTATATTCGATGAAAATATGTATTAAAGAGATCTTTGGAACATAACTAAATTCAGGAAGAATCTGAATATGTTCCACCAGGATTTTCGAGAAGGAATCAATTAGTCGGGTGTGTATTAACACATACATGTTCTTAAACAACTTATAAGTATTTCCTACAGGTACATTTACGGACTAGTCCTTCGTCCCTTGACAAAGTTGTAAACATTTAGATATGAACCTAAACAGTATAAGACTACTTTAATATTTAGGTTTTTACTTTGTTTTTGAATGCTCTTAAACATATGATATTAAACTAACACTTTCCTCTTTTCGACAATTGTCAAAAAAAGTCCTTCGTAAAATACTTATAAGTAACCTAAAAGTACAATAACATTATGTCTATTAGTTTCTACGACATAGACTTCCTTATACAAAAGACAATGACATCCGTAATGTCTTTAGTTCATCTCAAGAGAAGGCAACAAGGGGTTGATTAGGAAAACGAGGGTGTGGTAAATTCCAAACAGAATCACACTTTAAGAGTACTCAGTCACTCACACGATGTCACACGATACGCACATGTAATATGAACACACGTATGTACCGTACCTCACTAAAGTTCATGTGACGTAAAAACGGTCGCTCCCGATTTACCAGACACAATTTCTTAACACAAAAACACCTATTTAAAAATCTTCACAGTTGTCGTTCGATTTAAGGTGTCAGATTCATTCTTACTCTTATAGTCCGTATTGTTTTGTCTTGTGAAAAGGAAAAATCATTTACGTCCTATTATAACCGAAATACTAATTGGTCGATACAATCCCGTCGTAAACTCAAATAAGTGTTATACTTTTATAAGACGGATTCATTCTAGGACTTATCAAAAATCCGTTCCTTCAAAACAAACAAGTAAACAAAAATTCCTTTTATTGTCGAGTCCTTTCAATACGTTTCTCATTCTAGATATTTTAAACGTAGACATTTAAATAATTTTAATACTGTTAAAATTCAATCTGAACTAAGATGAAAAACTTTTACTTTACCCGAATTAAGTACGAAAAGTTTAAAAGGTAACGATCATTTAAAAATTTTCTTAAAATTACTCTTTTTAAGATTTAATGTACAAAGAGGGATGGAATCATAGTAATGACTGGGAAGACCTAGTTAACTTCAAAAAATAAACAAACAAGAATACATAAACATATACGAAAAAACTTTCAAAATACCGTGTTGTGAACCCTTCTATTGTCCTAAGACAACCGTGATTATTAAAAACAGACAAACTGGTTACTATACATTTGGTTCGTAAAATTTATGTCATCTAAGACACTGAACTTTTAGACAACGGGTAGGTAATCACCGACAGTTAGTCAAGAGGACACGAAACGGTCTTTTTATCATTAAGTACAAATGGGTCTGGTAAAAACCCCGTCGAATCTCAGGACTTCATCACAGACGTAGTAGTTTCTTTCTAGTATAAGTCGTGGGACATCAAAATAAAAATCTACATAAAACTGAGAATTGTGGTAACTTATTAAAGATTTATAAACATGTAAGGAAAGTAAATCACATAAGACATTCTTCATGAAAATTAGTGTAAAAAAAGGTCTATATGTGTACATCTTATTTTGCTCTGTATAGTCTCCCTGAAAACATATCCCTTTTTTTTGTCATTTTATCTGTTTCTTCCTATTTACATCCGAGTCCCGTAATCCCTGTCGGACTGTTGCCCAATCTTGAAATCGACCCACAGACACTGGGAACTAAATCCGTGAGACACCGAATGACATCTTTGACCTCCTCTTTTGTACTATGTCACCTTTCACGTAACTCAAGCCAATCTTTAATTCGTTTCTCTTCAGATCAAGTGATCCAATAAGACTTGTTTTAGAAAACGAAGAGTACCGGAACCGGAAATTAGACATTTACTTATTTTACCTGAGTCACTGTATTTCTACAAAGATCGGGATTAGACGAACTCTTAGATATTATACTTTGGACTGGGTGATACAAAGTCAATTCTTTTCCTTTCTTGGGCTACTATAGTTTAGGGAAATTTTTTTTTTTTTTAATTCTGAGCATTTGAATTTACTGTCGTTTGTATGGTTGGTTCGAAACCGAAAAATACTTCATAAGTTGGGACAAAAAGGTAAATACAAATCCCGATGGAACCGTTCGCCTACCACCAAAACAGGGAATTTTGGTCGGGGAGTCTAGACTTAGACACACGAGAAACGATTGTTCGTCAGTGGGACCATCTCCTAGGACGTACACGTCACGAATAAAGTACTTAAACAACTCAGTACACCTCTCTCCTAAGTCCATCGTTATTTTTATAAATATATATTAGAGAGATTGTTCGAAACTTGACGAAACAAGCTAATGTACTAATTGTAACAATCAAACAAAGGTTAAAGAACCTTCTGAAAAAATCTGAAGGTGTTAGAACAGATCTACTTAAAACTTACTCTAAAAAAAATGGATTTTGTACTTTAAACATGTTGAAAAGATAGAAGTCAATAAATTCGGACGTTTAACTCATTAAGAAGTGGAATTTTATCGTACATTAGCAAATTACCTAGCACGAAACTTGTATGACTAAACAAATCACATAAATTCGAAATGGACTTAGGACAGACGGTAAAAATATATACACATAAAAGGGCAATAAATTATACAATCTATAAAATTTCGATCATCAAACCAAAAACTACAACGTCAGAAGAAAGGGAACTCAAAAGGAAGGAATCTGACGTGTATGGGTGACGTAAGAAGAACAGGGGTGTCCACGGGTCAGTCAGTCTTAGTCTCGGTCTTTTCGGAGGAGACACGGTGAGCGGAGGTGGGGACGGAGGTCACAACCGTCTTTACTCACCCCTAGTGCGAGACAGTAGACGTTTACTTTGGAGTCTTCTACACCTACTTCTCCTACTCAAACCAATGTCGACCTCATTCAACAGACAAAGTTTACGTAACTGAACATTCTCCAAAGTTTAACAAGTATCGAGACCAAGAGAGTTCCGAATACGGGGTCTACCCATTTATGTAAAGTAGAAGTCAATGTGTATTACGTCAAAACACATCCTTTTTTTGATTACAAACAACATGAACTCATATTGTGTGTAAGGACTCCGTACTTTAGTGTAAGAAGACAAAACATTTAGACGTTGGGGCAAGTTCGGGCGAAACGTAAAAAGACGTTCAACTCCACCAGTTCCGTGAGAGTCGTCGACAGGACCTGGCGGGAGAGTACCAGAGGTTGTCTCGTAGTGGGGAAAATCCGGAGTCTAAGGAGTAATATTTTACATAAACAACAACGATAAATTTGTTGGACCTTAAATTCATAAAGACATGATTGTGCCATTGTATCACATTCACAACTCTACTTTTTGAACCCCGTAAACCGTTCAACAAATTACTGGAGATTCAACGTCGCGTAAATTTTTACGTGAAAGACGGAGTCCAACGATTCCCAATTAATCTATTACAGACTCGTGTTACGGACTGTGTGTCCTTAGTAAACTTCCGTTAATAACTATCTTAGTACCCTCACAGAGACAAAGGATTGCTTTATTCGGTAAAATGTCTCTAATCTGGTTTCAAGACACAGTCACGAAATTTTTCAAAGTAAATTTTTTCACATTAACAAAAGGAATTCTTGTGACACCATACACGAAACCCCTTCATGTTTCATATTTTAAACATGACGATCTAAGACCTTCCTTAGTCCTTTACCGTCAAATACTTTAACTACGTTAATTCTTAATTATGTCTTACGTACTGTAATTGGGAAATCATTCTAAAAGATTCCCTACTAAACACTTCAAACGTCAAAAGAATCAGAATAAAGATTACTTTAATCTTATAAAACGATTAGGTAGTTTGACCGGTCTTACATGAGACTCCTTTTGTACTTTACCTTACAAAGTCAATGGATAATAGTATAAGGGTTTGTGAGGTTTTGAATTACCGAGTTCTTTCGTCCAATAATCGAGGGAGTGCACGGACCACCATTCACAATCGGTGACCGACCAACAAGTAGACCCGGACCCTGTGGATGGTCTAATGTCTTATTTGAGATGGAAAACTTGTACCCTCTACCCTTTATACTTTCCAGAGTAAATTACTCTTGTTCATACAGGTACACAGAACCAACCTACCGAGACACGTTATTCTTTTGGGTAAGGTAGATTAGACCTAGACACATGGTTCGTGGTGGGTCGTACTACGTTACAAGTCACAGACACAACGACACCCTCTTTTCAAAGGGGACTGGTCCCTTCTGTTTAGGAGACCTACAAGACAAGAGACGTTTACTATTTCATTGAAAGACAAAATTAGTGTCAGAAACCTCTCGAATAAGTGTACTAGTGTACCTAATGAAGAAACCTAGACGAGTGGAGTCCACTTGACTAATCAGTCCGTGGCATAAGAGACGTAACATCCCCCTCTTTTCGATGAGTTTTAAACCCACGAGATCCTTTGGTCAGAACTGTAGGTCCTCCGGTCAGACAAATCGAAAGGAATTGGCGATTCTTAATATAAAACCATGTCAGTACCGGAATATTACGGTAAGAGTTATTGACAGGTCTCATTTCGTAAACCGACACTTAATAGAGAATGAGGGACACCTAAAAAACAAGAACAACATACGTCTTTTATAGTCTCTTGCAATGCCTTGGGAGTGTCCGCTCGAGGTGTACTAGCTTGATCTCTTTCCAGCATCACCAAACCCAGACTCAGAACGACCCTTGTTTCTGGCTAGTTCCTACTCACAAAAATATCACCCCTAACTAGGTTTGCCTCGTCGACCCTTTCTACCAGTTGACGTCTAACGTCTACTCGAAGATCTCCATTCAAGAATACCGTTTGCGACGTAAATGAGGACGACTTAACCACACTGCCTCGGTAGTCAAAGGTCTTTTGGGTGGACCCAGAGTATACCGTTGACTCTTTTGATAGTGAGTGGATTATTGTTTCTACGAAACGTCGTTTAAACCGAACTCTGGTTTAGAGATGATTCATGGTGGGTACGAGGGTAATTGAAGGTAATTTCCAACACTGGCACATCGTGGTCTTTTTTAAAAACGGGGTTCTGTCATTATTTCTAGTGTGAAGTTTTTGTCACAAAACACACACGACGTAAAAATAATCCTCGAAAACTTTTTGGTTTACTGGTCAGTACGGGGACATTACTCTGACTAGGGACCTGGAAGATCTTCAACTTAGGGAGTACCATCTGAACTACCCCCACCTAACAACACCCCAACTTAAATTCCGATTTTTTGTAATTGTCATTAAGTCGGGTGGTTCGTTTTATTTGAACGCCTGAGATGAAAATATCACAAATCTTAACACAAACGAAGTAAAAAGCAGGAACGGAGGATATCCGACCCTAGGTGCACAGAAATGTGACGAAATCGCGTGAAAGGGTACGGAGGACACAAAGGGAGAAGCGACCCTTCCGAGTCAGTCGTCCCCGATTGACTGTCCTACTGACCGTCAAAGGTGATCCGTCACACGACGGATTCGTGGAAGGTGACGGACTTCGGACTTATATGGTCGTGACGAAGAGGGTCACCGGATGGGGGTCCGGAACTCAAGACTATAATTGACACTTATCAGTCCGGAAGGGTCCTACTAGACACGACTAGTGTCTACGGAGACGTCTCGGGAACGAACATGTCTCATGAGATCTTCGAACAACGGACGGTCCTATGAGAGGACATCAGTCAGGTTCACTACGGAGCAATCAGGTACCTCTAGTCTGATGCACGTACCTTAAAATTACAATCAAAAGTTGTACTCGTAAAAGAATTGAGTCGTAGTTTCAGTCCAAGTACAAGACCCTTTCTTTTACATACATGATAAAATTTCCTTCTTTTTTTTTATACGAAAAGTAATCTAACAACAACAAATCAACGGTTCAGGATAGAGTGAGAACACTCGGGAACCTGACATCGGATGGCCCGAGGAGACAGGTACTCTAACAAGTCCGTTCTTATGACCTTACCCAACGGTAAAGGAAGAGCCCCCTTAGAAGGGTTGGGTCTTCTAGTTTGTAACCGTCCGTATAAGAAATGATGACGTGGTGGTCGCTTCAGTAAAAGTAATCTTTCTTCTATTTTTAAACACTTTAATTTTAAGACCCGAGTTAATCACTATAAATAAAGAGTATCTAGTTACCAGTTTAAAATATACCTTCTTCAGTAGTCTTACGAAGTAGTTAGTAGTTTACACGGGGAAGATTTCATTTTTATTAAAAATAGTCCACTCGTAAAAGAAAAGGAACAAATATTTATAAAAAGGAATCGGTAAGTTAAGACTAAGAAAACTTATTTTTACTGTGTATATACTATGACATTCACAATATCCAGGTTCAGAAACACCGATGTCTTAAAACAGATTATTAGACTCAGAAGTTCGATTTCTTACTTTTATCATACTTACCAGTATAATGTCCAATCACGAAAAAAGGAAATCTTTATTTCTACGTCACTCAGTCTACCGACATACAGGACCCGTATGTCACCTTGGGAGCGGCCGATGGAGCCTCTTAGAAGTTTTATTCCTCCAAACATCGAATATAAACAAAGAGACCCTTCGAAATCAAATACGGAGTGAATAATTAAATCGACTGTCAATATCTCGGGAAAGTCCCTATATGTTCTCTTCATTTAAAGAACTAGGACAACTAGGGGTTATACAAATATCGGATCAAATACCTCGTGAGTACATTTATTCGTGACGAACGTACTTCGGATCATCATCTCGGACAGTTCCCTTATTACCTCCATCTTGTCGTCAACTGTCACAATGGAGACCCCTCTCTTACGCTTGTATCCCCTCCAGCGTGTACTCCACATGTAACTTTCATCTACAGAACCCCCGGTATTTGTAACGTTCGTCTCCTGTACCTAACTCCCTACCCGACCTCCGAGACCTTTTACGTCTCTTAACTATTGACGTCTCGGGACGACTTGTCACCCTCCGTCCCTTGTCCATCCCAACCTAGTACTTCTAGTGGTACGTCTGGAACAGAAAATCCGATATAGAAACGTCTGAGTCTCTTACTTCTAATAAAAATTCTTGAGACCTTTACCATGTCTCTTTTTAGCGTCCAAAGTCCTGTCTCTTCAATTCAACTTCTCTCATTCTCTTAATTTTATTAAGTACCCTATCTATACCTCCTGGACTTGACTACGGGTTTTTATTTTCTCTCTCTTTCTTCTTTACCAACACAGTCCAGAAATCTTGGGTTTATCTATAGTGAAGTAGGGATTGATTTATATAAGTCACTCCTTTTTACTGACTAACTCTTACATAAGTAGGTTGTCTATATAAGTGAATATGGTCCATGCTAAACTCCCGACTCTTACGTATCCTTTGTCTTACTTTGTCTGCTCTACATGGTCCGAAGGTCTACAGACTAAACCACTAAATTATCTACCAATTGAAAATAGTCTTATCTTTTTCATTTTTTTCTCTTCGTCCATAAATAAATTTTTATCTCTTGAAAGAGAGGCTCCGTCGAATTCTTGCTCCACAGACACCCTTTCGGACCATCTTCACAAGTGCCCCTACAGACCAGACTTCAAATCTCTACTCAGGGGTATCTACGGTCGAACCCTCGGTCCCCCCGGGTCCGAGACAGACACCTCCTGCAAATCTTTTCTACTCTCGGCTCCAGTCTTAACACACTACAGTCAACATTCCTCTTAACTGTCCAGGTTTTTTTCTTGGTCCACCCACCCAGCGTGTCGTCGACTCCTCCCGGGGTAACTCCTTCGCACATATACATCGTGTCGAAACTTACGACGCCCCTTGAGTTCACTCTTCCACTTATTTCTCCCAAGTAACATAAACGGTTGATCTTCTAATAACCACTAAAACTATTTCGTTTACCACCTATTCTTTAAATCCTTTCTTTTCCGTTACCGGTCTCCTACTGTGTTTAAATTCTCTCAAAACCACTTTCAAAACACAAATGAAACAAATCTCACTCATTTTCCTCTATCTCTTACTTTTGAATTTTAATCTCCTTCATACTATGATAACCACCTTTTCCACATCTTAACCTTTGTGAGAAGGGACGACGATGATTCAGTGAAGTCAGCACAGACTGAGACACACTGGGGTATCTTCCGTCGGGTGGTCCGAGGGGACAGGGACCCTAAGAGGTCCGTTCTTGTGACCTCACCCAATGGTAAAAGAAGAGGTTACGTACTTTCACTTTTTACTTTCACTTCAACGAGTCAACACAGTTGAGGATCGCTGGGGTACCTGGCGTCGGGTGGTCCGAGGAGGCAGGTACCCTAAAGGGTCCGTTCTCGTGACGACACCCCACGGTTGAGAAGGGATTTAATTATAGATTTGCAATCCGAAAAGACATGTGTTCTACGTGTTTAGTAACAGAGTACGACCACTTGACTGAGTGACTAGTATTACCCCTTGACTCACTTAGTTCACGAAAAAGTTCTGACATTTCCTCTTTTAAAATAAAAGTATACTCAACATGGTTTTTACAGGTAGTTCTTTTACCTAAAATTATTGAAAGTCCATTTTGTAAATTATCGAGGATGTAGGTGAACTACAGATCGTGTCGTTTTGTATCACTCATCACGGAGACGACCGTAAGACATACAGTCACGAACGTGACAAGCCTCGACCCAATGATAATCCGTAGTAATATCTCATTTAGGTACGTCAGAACACTTCGTACAATACAAAGACACGAGGTTTTATTAACGACCGATTAGTGTGGAGTAAGTATAGAAATTCTATATTACAAGTATTTACAGTAATTCATAATTTTAACATTACTACCTTATATCGTATACTTTATTACAATTAATTCACATGGGAAACTCCGAAGGGACCACCAAGTCGTCATTTATTAGATGGACGGTTACGTCCCCTGTACCCAAGTCAGGGACCTAGTTCTTCTAGGGGGTCCAATCCTTTACCGTCGGGTGAGGTCATAGGAATGGATGTTTTAGGGTACGTATCCTCGGATCGTCCGATGTCAGGTACCCCAGCGTTTTTCAGCCTGTGTTGAATCACTGATCTGTTGTTGTTATTTGTTGATAAATCAGCTCGTTTTGATGTATTGTAAACGGAGAAAACAGCGAAAAAAGGGAGACGGTCCGACTTGGCTCACCATAATGAAGACTGCGTCAACAACTGGAGTCAAGTAACTGTTTGCACGTTGTAGATCTTGAAGGATTCCATTTAGACGAATCTTAACCTGACTTTACTACACTCCTGGAAGTGCGACCACAAGACTAAGTGACCAAGGGTTTTGATCAGAGGTGTCTGTCCGTCGTAGTCGTAGTGGACTCTCGAACAATCTCGACGTCCGCGAACCGGGTGGGACTAGAGGGCCTCCTCGTCGAGACCCCACACCGGAGTCGACTGCCAAATTATTCGGAAGAGGTACTACGGTCACACGTGACCGCAAACTATTGGTAACACGATCAACTACGAACTCGTCCCCGGGTCGAAGAGGACGGAAATAATAATAGGGTTCCATACTGTAAATCACTGGAGTACAAACCAAATAAATGTTCCTGAACGATACCTGCTTTATTTTTTAATTTGTTCAATATCCGAAACAGGAAACAGTCTGGCTTTCGGGTTTACGGATCTTCAGAGTGACTATCCGTAGCAACTCCATAAACGAAAACGTTTCTAGACTTGGAACCTAAGTTCACTGGTGAACTTTCTCCACCAAACAACTTGTCTTAGGACATTACGAAAATCCATGACGTCCAAGTACGACCTTACGTCCACCTGTCACCTACTTGTCTGATTTGTCTTTCTCGTCACTGTACGAGTCCCTTCTCCTCTCCTTCCCTCCTCCACCTTACCCCCCTGTCTCCTCAAAATACACATTACGATGTCGTCTTTCCTCACGAAAGGAGGCTCTAAGGGGTCGAGGTTCCGTCCCGTGGTTTCCGGCAGACTGACCCAACTTAGGATAAAGTAGTCAATGTCTGAATTGTGTAAAACACTAGAACGAAACGGAGGTAAAAAGAATGGACATTTAACCTCTACTATCGGAATGGAAACTATAACATTAATATTTCCAATTTACTCAACAAATATTTGACCACCCGTATTACGGACTATACACCAGTCTCAAACGATTCGTGAATCACCTTTTTTTATGACTAAGAAGAACCAAATAAAAAAAATTTATTTATTGGGACATGTTTTTACCTAACGAGACTAGAATAGTATATGTAAATTCTTTTCAACAGTACCGTCAAACACAACACCCATTTCCCTTTTCTTGTCTTCAGTAATTTCGAAAAAAGACAGTTTTTCAGGCATGAATATGTAAGGTCGTAGGGAGTAAGACAACGGTACAGTGTCTCTCAGGAAACTCTGTCGTCCCCTCTCCCCTGTCCTATAAAATTACGTTTAGAAACTTACAGATATCCATTTGTCGGTCGTTTACGGGAGACATGAATCATTTTATGAAAAGACAGGTGTCAAGTCATTTATCTGATATTATCTTACTTTATAGTCTTAACTCATGGATATCAGTACCATCTAATGTCTCATAATGAATATAATTATGTTCATTTTATAAAGAAATACCATGATCCTTTCTTATAACACACGTTATAGGCTTTATCTCCCATCGAGTCAATAAATGAACCGAAACTCGAACCTTAAAAAAGTCACACTATTGTGTAAGTTGAAGGACAAGTAGTACGAACTAAGAAACTGGTGATTTAGTTCCAAACCCCAAAGTTTTAAGACCGTTAAAAACTGTGAAATACACTTCAATTAAACTAATATAGGACATCTCAATGTCCATCTTCTTTGAATACATACTATTGTTGTGAAAACATATCTCATAGTCCGAAACTTCGGAAAAGAAATGATGTGAACTAGGAGT
Source organism: Capra ibex (assembly GCA_006410555.1). NCBI lineage: Eukaryota > Metazoa > Chordata > Mammalia > Artiodactyla > Bovidae > Capra > Capra ibex. The sequence continues at coordinate 2,331,939 of SJYO01010944.1, forward strand.
GTCGTTCGAAAATCAACCGTTGATAATAAGTCCGAAAAACCTCTATTCTTTTATCTCTAAATCTCTACAATTCATTGTATAGGTCTAAAGGTTTAGATCGGCCGTTCATATAATATCGACTCAAGACGAATGACATTTGGACACATTAACAGAGACATAATACGTGTGCTTTTCTCACCACCATCCCCCCTACTCGTCACTGTCAGACCTTACAGTAGTCCGTAATCAGTAGAGACAGTCGTTTCGTCGTCACAAGCACTAGAAATTTCACTACTACTTCGAAATGGAGTTACGGTCCTAGGACTTTCAGGTCCCCGTTCCCTCCGAGAGTACATTCGAGGAAACAGAGAACGAAAGACAGAGGGACCTACCTTTGAGATTACTCCCTTCAACGAGATTGGTCTTACTTTTATTAGTGATGGGATACCATTTAAAATAAGTATATTTACAATTCTCCATTTTCGGTCGTAATACCTTGTGGACCAAAACTATTTTCTTTCATACCTTTTACATCGGTTTCATCCACATCGAGAAGATCGGAACCGTCCAAAAGTCCCATTCAGAAACCTGAGTACTCAACTCTCGTAAAAGCAAGACATAGTTTAGTTTTGGGCTCAGAAACTTCATTGGTCAGACCGAAAAGTCGGGGTCTTTCGTGTCTCGCACACAGTCCCGTGGGACAGACGACGTCCTATTCCCCATCCTTGTCCGCACGTTCCTGGCCATAATCACCAATGCAGATTCGGTCTTTTTCCTCCGTCCTCACACGAAACCAAAACTCAGTGAATTAGTTAATATGTCTTGACTTAAGAGTTTGCATGTAAGTAATTCAACAACTTATGCAAAAATAAAAGACTTAGACAACTATTTCACTGATCTCTATACAATGAACCATATGCACGACTTTTCTTTTCTGGGACTGAAACCCTTTCTAACTTCCGTCCTCCTCTTTCCCTACTGTCTCCTATTCTACCAACCTACCGTAGTGGTTGAGCTACCTGGACTCAAACTGGTTCCAGGCCCTCAACCACTACCTGTTCCTTCCGACCGAACGACGTCAGGCACCCAAGTGTTTCTCAGCCTGTGTCGACTCATGATCTCTATGATCTGTTATCCCTTCCTTACTCTTGTAAACTTATAAACTACCTCCTCTTTAAATTAGGGTGATTTCATTAAGTTTCAAACGAATTCTTTTCCCCTAAAGTTTCTCACCTAAAATCTTGTGGAAATTAACGAAAAGATCGGAAACTCATTCTTCTACTACAAGTCTTCAAAGCCAGTGTATGGAGAGACAAACCTATTTAAAGTACAAAGTGTAAAGGATTCACAAAGACAAAAACGAAGACATCCTAGTCCCCCCAAACCCGTAACGGTATTCACTTCTTCTATGTGAGTCACCCCAGTAGTATTTCTCAGATTGTCTCGTACCCCGTCGTCGGTTCCACTCCGGAGGGGGAAGAATGTCAGTCTTTGACCACTCCTTCCCTTAAGACAGACATTTTAGTGAGTTTTCAAAGGTACAAAGGTAGATCCTACCTGCCGACTTTCAACCTCTAGTCTAGAACCGACAGCTACTACTTCAACAACAACCGATAGGACAACTTTTCCATGAATAGGTTTTCTTTCGTTTACCATGACACTTGAGTAGGAACATTTACCGATTCATACACCCCGACCCCCAGTCAGTACCCTTAGTTTTGACACATCGACATAATCTATAGACGTTCCTTCTCTCCTCTAAACTTTTCATGAATTAAAGATAAAAGACAAAAGATTAATTCTACTACAATTCATAAAAAGGACAATGGACTATTTAAGTCATAAGTCACCCGTAAAAACTATTTATAGTAAAGTCAAAAGGACATCCTTTTGAAGTTTGAAGATTTGTTTACAGTTGAATCATAATTTTGGTTTCCTTATAAAAATTACTTATAAACGAGGATACAACAAAAACAAGTCCTTGATTCAGCACAGACAGAGAAACACTGAGGCACTTGATGTCGTGCGGTCCTAAGAGATAGGAAGTCATAGAGGGACATAAACGAGTTTGAGTACAGGTAACTCAGCCACTATGGTAGGTTAGTAGAATACGTGACAGCGGGAGAAGTGACAATGTTGGAGTGGTCTCGGTACTGTCCGAGTCTCTCCACGTGATCCGGTTTTTATTAGGGACTCAGTACGAAGGCCCCGAAGGCCCCTGCTATTGAGACCGGTTAGTCTCCCTACTATTGACCTGTTAGTCATTTATGGTCCTTTGGGGACGTCGGTCAGTTGGGAACGGTTGAGGGACAGAAACAAGATTTGAATATTTATGACGACACTTAGACCCGAGTCCCGAGAACGACGCGAGGTGACACAACCTACACCGCCCCCCGGGACCGAGCTCGATCTTTATTTTGGGGAAGTACGAAAACGTAACGGCACCCGAAGAACAAGAGAGTCAAAACCCCTGAGCCTGAGACCCGTTTTGTAAGTGGAGGACGGGAGTCAGAAAGGGTAACAGTCCCAGATAAGTCTACTCAGCCGAGAAGTGTAGATTACCGGTTTCATAACCTTGAAGTCGAAGTCGTAGTCAGGAAGGTCACTTATAAGTCGCAACTAAAGGAAATCCTAACTGACCGAACTAGACGAACAACAGACTCCCTGAGAGTTCTCAGAAGAGATCGTGACGTCAAGCTTTCGTAGTCAAGAAATTGTGAGTCGGAGGGAATACCAGGTTAAGAGTGTAGGCATGTACTGATGACCTTTTTCGTATCGAAACTATATTCTTGGAAAAAACCGTTTCACTACAGAGATGAAAAATTATATGACAGATACTTAAACGAGGATATTTATAGGTGACACATATAACGAAACATTTATCTAAAATTCTGAGTCTGTAATGTAAATATTGAAAATAACAACCATTTATCAACAAATACGGACTCAAAGAAAGAAGAGTTTTCACTAAAATTATGACATGAATGACCCTCAAAGTGAACTCGGAAAGTATTCACGATCTTTTTTTTGTTTCAGACAAAGAAACTCTAAACCACACGGTGACACAGGTAAATACGTAACCGGTCGTTCTACGAATTTAGGAAATTTTTAAGTCAAACGCAATAAAACCTTCTTTTAACGAAATGTCACAACACCACCAGAGACGGTATGTAGTCACACTCAGTCAGTATTGATATATACACAAAGGAGGTAGAACTCGGAGGGGGGTGGTTAAGGTGGGGAGGTCCAGTAGTGTCTCACGGTCGACCCCGAGGGACACAGTATCTCGTTGAAGGACAATCGATAGATAAAATATGCCTTATCACATTTATACCGTCACGATGAAAGAGTCAAAGAGGATCGGAGAGGAATGGAAGAACAGGTGTTCAGACAAGAGACACAAACGTAGAAATAAAGAAAGGAGATTTATTGAAGTAGTCATGATGAAAAGATCTAGGGTATATATACACAATTATATACGATAAACAAAAGGACTGAATATAGTGACACATATTGTCTGAGGTCCAAGTAGGGGGAGTGATGTTGACTGAGTTTAGACAAGGAAAAAGACTGCTTCATTATAAGGAGACACACACACACACACACACACACACACACACACACACACACCATGTCACGTTAAAGAAATAGGTAAGTAGACAGTCACCTATAGATCTAACGAAGGTACAGGATCGACAACATTTATCACGACGTAACTTGTAACCCCATGTACACAGAAAAACTTAACACCAAAAGAGTCCCATATTTGGGTCATCACACTAACAACCCAAAATAACGACCCAAAAATAGACCATCAAAATAAGGACCAAAGAATTCCTGAGAGGTATGACAAGAGGTATCACCGACATGGTTAAATGTACAGGTGGCTGTCACGTTCTCCCAAGGAAAAGAGGTGTATAAGAGGTCGTAAAAACGAACACCAAAGAAAACAAAAACAAAAAACCAAAAAAAAAAAATTATTACCGTTAAGACTAACCACACTCAACTATGGAGTGACATCAAAACTAAAAGAAAAGAGATTATTACTCGATACAACTAGTAGAAAAATACATAAATAACCAGTAGAAGAATATATAGAAGAAACCTTTTGTTCTACAGAAGAAATCCAGAAGACGGGTCACACACTAACCTGATAAAAACAAAAAGATAATAACTTGACATACTCGACGAACACATAAAACCGTAATTAGGAAACAGTCAACAAAGTGAACGTTAAAAAGGAGGGTAAGACTCCAAACAGAAAAATATAGTAATTATCAAAGTAAACGACATATTTTCGAAAATTCAAATTAATCCAGGGTAAACAAATAAAAAGAGAGACAAAGGTCATGAGATCCTCCACCCAGTTTCTCCTAGAACGTCACTAAATACAGTTTCACACGTGANAAGAGTCCCATATTTGGGTCATCACACTAACAACCCAAAATAACGACCCAAAAATAGACCATCAAAATAAGGACCAAAGAATTCCTGAGAGGTATGACAAGAGGTATCACCGACATGGTTAAATGTACAGGTGGCTGTCACGTTCTCCCAAGGAAAAGAGGTGTATAAGAGGTCGTAAAAACGAACACCAAAGAAAACAAAAACAAAAAACCAAAAAAAAAAAATTATTACCGTTAAGACTAACCACACTCAACTATGGAGTGACATCAAAACTAAAAGAAAAGAGATTATTACTCGATACAACTAGTAGAAAAATACATAAATAACCAGTAGAAGAATATATAGAAGAAACCTTTTGTTCTACAGAAGAAATCCAGAAGACGGGTCACACACTAACCTGATAAAAACAAAAAGATAATAACTTGACATACTCGACGAACACATAAAACCGTAATTAGGAAACAGTCAACAAAGTGAACGTTAAAAAGGAGGGTAAGACTCCAAACAGAAAAATATAGTAATTATCAAAGTAAACGACATATTTTCGAAAATTCAAATTAATCCAGGGTAAACAAATAAAAAGAGAGACAAAGGTCATGAGATCCTCCACCCAGTTTCTCCTAGAACGTCACTAAATACAGTTTCACACGTGACGGATAAAAGGAGAATTCTCGAAATATCAAAGACTGGAATGTAAATTCAGAGATTACGTAAAACTCAAATAAAAACACGTACTACAATCTTTTACAAGAGTAAGAAAGTGTGTATCGACAGGTCAGAAAGGTCGTGGTGAAAATCATTAACATATCCAAAATAAGAAATTGGGTGTACACATACAAAAATTGTAAGGTAAACCGAACTAAGAAGAGAACGTATCAAAAGAAATAGAACGAAAGTCGTATTTACAAGGGTAAAATAATTTTTACAAATACATTCGACGAAGTCCAACAGATATCTTTGTCTTCATCAAGTCAAGTTAGCGAACCAGTACAGGTTGAGAAACACTGGGGTACCTGATGTCGTGTGGTCCGAAGGGACATGTAGTGGTTTAGGACCTCGAACGAGTTTGAGTCAGGTAGGTCAGCCACTACGGTAGGTTGGTAGAGTACGAGCAGAGGAAGAGGAGGACGGAAGTTAGAAAGGTTTTTAGCCCCAGAAAAATCTACTCAGTCAGGAAGTACGGTCCCCTGGTTTCATAACCTCAAAGTCGAAGTCTTAGTCAGGAAGGTTACTTATAAGTCCTGACTAAAGGAAATCCTATCTGACCAACCTAGAGGAACGTCAGGTTCCCTGAGAGTCCTCAGAAGAGGTTTTGATGTCAAGTTTTCGTAGTTAAGAAGTCGTGAGTCGAAAGAAATATCAGGTCGAGAGTGTAGGTATGTACTGATAACTTTTTTGGTATCGAAACTGATCTGTCTGTAAACAACCGTTACATTACAGAGACGAAAAATTATACGACAGATCCAACCAGTATCGAAAAGAAGGTTCCTCTTTCTTAGAAGATTAAGGTACCGACGTCAGTGGTAGACGTCACTAAAACCTCGGGTTTCCTTATTTCAGACAGTGACAAGGGTAATAAAGGGGTAGCTAAAAGGTACTTCACTACCCTGGTCTACAGTACTAGAATCAAAAGACTTACAACTCGAAATTCGGTTGAAAAAGTGAGAGGAGAAAATGGAAGTAATTTTCGGATAAATTAAGAAGAAACGAAAGACGGTATTCCCACCACAGTAGACGTATAGACTCCAGTAGCCGTTAGAACTAAGGTCGAACACTAAGTAGGTCGGGCTGTAAAGTGTATTATATAGACGTATATTCAATTTATTCGTCCCACTGTTATATGTCGGAACTACATGAGGAAAAGGATAAACCTTGGTCAAACAACAAGGTACAGGTCAAGATTGACAACGAAAAACTGGACGTATGTCTAAAGAGTCCTCCGTCCAGTCCACCAGACCACAAAGGTAGAGAAAGTCTTAAAAGGTGTCAAACAACACTAGATGTGTCGGTTCTAAACCGTGTCAGTCATTTCGTCTTCATCTATAAAAAGACTTTGAGAGTGAAAAAACTACTAGGTCGTCTATAACCGTTAAACTAAAGACCAAAGAAACGGAAAAGATTCAGGTCGAACTTGTAGACTTCAAGCACCAAGTGTATAACAACTTCGGACCGAATCTATTAAAACTCGTAAAGAAACGATCGTACACTCTACTCACGTCAACACACCATCAAATTTGTCAGAGACCGTAACGGAAAGAAACCCTAACCTTACTTTTGACTGGAAAAGGTCGGGAACCGGTAACCACTCAAAAGGTTTAATCGACCGTATAACTCACGTCGTGAAAGTATCGTAGGAGAAAGTCCTAAACTTTGTCGAGTTGACCTTAAGGTAGTGGAGGTGATCGAAACAAGCATCACTACGAAAGATTCCGGGTGAACTGAAGTGTAAGGTTCTACAGACCGAGATGTAATCACTAGTGTAGTAGTACTAATGGACCCAGTACTTCTAGAAAAAACATGTCAAGAAGGCACATAAGAACGGTGGAGAAGAATTACAGAAGACGAAGACAATCCAGGTACGGTAAAGAAAGGTAATAGCCCGGGTAGAAACGTACTTTACAAGGGAACCATAGAGATTAAAAGAATTTCTCTAGAGATCAGAAAGGGTAAGACAACAAAAGGAGATAAAGAAACGTAACTAGTGACTCCTTACGAAAGGATAGAGAGGAACGATAAGAAACCTTGAGCCTTAAGTCTACGAATATAGAAACGAAAAGAGGAAACGTAAAAGTGGAGAGAAGAAAAGTGTCGGTAAACATTCCGGAGGGGTCTGTCGGTAAAACGAAAAAACGTAAAGAAAAGGTACCACTACCAGAACTAGGGACAGAGGACATGTCACAGTGCTTGGAGTAAGGTATCAAGTAGTCCGAGAGATAGATAGTCTAGATCAGGGAATTTAGATAAAGAGTGAAGGTGACATATTAGTATTCCCTAAACTAAATCCAGTATGGACTTATCAGATCGCCAAAAGGGATGAAAGAAGGTAAACTCAGACTTAAACCATTATTCCTCAAGAACTACACTCGGTGTCAGTGGAGGACCAGAACAAAAATAACTGACATATCTCGAAGAGGTAGAAACCGACGTTTCTTATATTAGTCAGACTAAAGGTACAACTGGTAGACCACTACAGGTACACATCTCAGAAGAGAACACAACAACCTTCTCCCACAAACGATACTGGTCACGTAAAAGAACCGTTTTGAGAGAATCAGAAACGGGACGAAGTAAGACGTAAGGTTCCGGTTTAAACGGACGATGAGGTCCACAAAGAACTGAAGGATGAAAACGTAAGTCAGGGGATATTAGTTTCTCCTGTGATATACCTCTTTATATGGTACAAGTACCTAGCCTTCTTAGTTATATCACTTTTACTCATATGATGGGTTTCGTTAAATGTTTAAGTCACGTTAGGGATAGTTCGATGGTCGGTGTAAAAAGTGTCTTGATCTTGTTTATTAAAGTTCTAAACATACCTTTATGTTTTTTGGAGCTTATCGGTTTCGTTAGAACTCTTTCTTCTTACCTTGACCTCCTTAGTTGAACGGACTGAAGTCCGAGATGATGTTTCGGTGTCAGTAGTTCTGTCATACCATGACCGTGTTTCTGTCTGTATATCTAGTTACCTTGTTTTATCTTTCGGGTCTCTATTTAGGTGTGTGTATACCTGTGGAATAGAAACTGTTTCCTCCGTTCTTATATGTTACCTCATTTCTGTTAGAGAAATTGTTCACCACGACCCTTTTGACCAGTTGGTGAACATTTTCTTACTTTGATCTAGTGAAAGATTGTGGTGTGTGTTCTTATTTGAGTTTTACCTAATTTCTAGATTTACATTCTAGTCTTTGATATTTTGAGGATCTCCTCTTGTATCCGTTTTGTGAGAGTCTGTATTTAGTGTCGTCCTAGGAGATACTAGGTGGAGGGTCTTAAGACCTTTATTTTCGTTTTTATTTGTTTACCCTAGATTAATTTTAATTTTCGAAGACGTGTTGTTTCCTTTTATATTCGTTCCACTTTTCTGTCGGAAGACTTACCCTCTTTTATTATCGTTTACTTCGTTGACTGTTTGTTGATTAGAGTTTTTATATGTTCGTTGAATACGTCGAGTTAAGGTCTTTTTATTTGCTGGGTTAGTTTTTTACCCGGTTTCTTGATTTATCTGTAAAGAGGTTTCTTCTGTATGCCTACCGATTGTTTGTGTACTTTTCTACGAGTTGTAGTGAGTAATAATCTCTTTACGTTTAGTTTTGGTGTTACTCCATGGTGAAGTGTGGTCAGTCTTACCGACGCTAGGTTTTTAGACGTTCGTTATTTACGACCTCTCCCACACCTCTTTTCCCTTGGGAGGATGTGACAACCACCCTTACGTTTGATCATGTCGGTGATACCTCTTGTCACACCTCTAAGGAATTTTTTAACGTTTATCTTGATGGAATACTGGGTCGTTAGGGTGACGACCCGTATGTGTGGCTCCTTTGGTCTTAACTTTCTCTGTGTACATGGGGTTACAAGTAGCGTCGTGACAAATATTATCGGTCCTGTACCTTTGTTGGATCTACAGGTAGTCGTCTACTTACCTATTCTTTCGACACCATGTATATGTGTTACCTCATAATGAGTCGGTAATTTTTCTTAAGTAAACTTAGTCAAGACTACTCTACCTACTTTGACCTCGGCTAATATGTCTCACTTCATTCGGTCTTTCTTTTTGTGGTTATGTCATATGATTGTGTATATATACCTTAAATCCTTCTACCGTTACTGCTGGGACATACGTTCTGTCCCTTTCTCTGTGTCTACACATATTGCCTGAAAACATGAGTCTCCCTCTCCCTCTCCCACCCTACTAAACCCTCTTACTGTAAGATTGTACATATGATAGTACGTTCTTAACTTAACGGTCAGATACAGACTGCGTCCTACGTCGTACGAACCCCGACCACGTACCCCTACTGGGTCTCTCTACAATACCCCTCCCTCCACCCTCCCCCCAAGTACAAACCCTTGCGTACATTCTTAATTTCTAAAATTATAAATTTTTTATTTTTTTTTTCTTTCTTTTCCTGTAGAAAAAACCCACAATCAAGATTTTCTAGAATATCCAGAAGTATTTTGGCAAGTTGAAGTCAAAGAAGTCACAATGACCAACCCCGTATCTGAACCTATTGACACTATAACTTACCAAACGGAACCTTTACTTGTCTCTAGTAAGACAGTAAAAACTCTAACGTAGGTTCATGATGTAAAGTCTGAGAAAAAAACCGGTATTACAGATGAGGTAAAGAAGGCTCCGTAAGGACGGGCGTCATCATCTATATTACCAGTAGACTCAATTTAAGTGGGTAAGGTCAGGTAAAATCAAACGACTAAGGATCTTACAACTGCAAGTGGGAACGGCAGAGAACAAACTGGTGAAGGTTAAACGGAACTAAGCACCTGGACTGTAAGGTCCAAGGATACGTTATAACGAGAAATGTTGGCAAAAAGGTAAAGAAAAGAACCCCTACCAGAACTAACGACGGAGGTCATGTTACAGTCCTTTCTTGGAGACAGGTAACAAGAAGTCCGTGAGAAAGATAGTCTAGATTAGGGAATTTAGATAGACAGTGAAGATGACATATTAAAATTCTCTAAACTAAATCCAGAATGGACTTATAAGATCACTAAAAGGGATGAAAGAAGTTAAATTTAGACTTAAACCGTTATTCCTCAAGTACTAGCCTCGGTGTAGACAAGCACAAAAACGACTGACATATCTCGAAGACGTAGAAACCGACGTTTCTTATATTAGTTAGACTAAAGTCATAACGGGTAGACCACTACAGGTACACATCACAGAAAAGAACACAGCAACCTTCTCCCACAAACGATACTGGTCTTCACCCATCTCGTGGGGTATAAGAAGACCTCAACACTCCTCGGTCTCTTTACTTGTCATAAATTAATCTTTACAATGTTCACTTTCGGGAAAGAATTTATTACTTCTTATATCAGACTTCATCTGAAAACCCGGAATTAGTCATAGTCCTTTAATTTTTTTGATCTTTGACGTCGGTAAGAAAGAACTGGAGAGCTCAGGACCGGACCTTTTTCAAACGGAGGCTGAGAAGAGAGTTAGTATCTACAAAGGTTAATGTCGATAGTATCGCCGAAAAAACACACATTCAGATGATTGAACGGAAATTAAAATAAAGAGGAGGTGTGGTTGTGGGACGGTCAAATAATTGGAAGACTTTTGACGTTTCTGTTTTCACTTTAACTGCTAGGCGCGACTCTTAGGTCTGAGGGTCCGATGATGAAGTCCTTGACTATGTCGGTTACCTCTTTCCTTCTCGTCGGGGGTCAGAGGTCACCAGGGTGACGGATCGAGAGGCCTTGGTCTCGGGTGCGCTTCATTCCCGACCAGAGGACGATCAAGGGTGAGCACCGCACAAGTCTGAACCATAGTTCAGGGACGACCCCTCGGTAGACGGACATACATCAGGTGACGAACTATCCGACACCAGGATGTCGGAAGACTACTTTCCTACCATATGTCTCTTCCCTAGACCACGACACGTAATTGGTCGGTATCTTGGAACCCTTTGGGTAGGTCGGTGAGGCTCGGAGACGAGCGGGTTGAGATTCTGTTTCCTCACTATGAGAAACGAAAGGTTCCTAGAAAACGATTCTCATAGACACTGAGGTCCATAGAATGACTATGTACTCTATAGAGTAAAACATGTAAGGAACAAATATGACGACTCATTCATTACATTGAAGAACCTTGTAGTCATAAGAGTAAAAATTATACCTATGTTACCATGGTGAAGCAACCATCTTAGTTGAAACGGACCGTGATATAGTCTGAGGACTTTACAATGAGTAACGGTGTACATGTGTCACCCAGACTCAAGAAGGAAACCCACATTTGTCGTCTATGATAACTTCTCCTGCTTCATCTACTTTATCAACCTACACATCGAATCCGACTGTTAAAGTGTACAGTAATTTTACGGTCAGAGGATGTAACTCCGTTTAATAAGGAAACTCCAAGAAAAAGTCTTTTTAGTGTGACTAAAAGTCATTTTCTTATGTAAAGTTCGAAACACCGTAAAAATTTTTCAGCAAATGAAAAAGACGTAAACCTCTTTTTTCGAGAAAACCAAAGGTTTGACTTTGTAAGTCAAGAAAACTCTCCAAAAATTGCTTTGTCGTCAAATTTCGTGAACATTATATCAACCAAATTTTCAGACAAAAATTTAACTTCATATCAACTAAATACTACAACACAATTAAAGACGACTGAGTCAACATATATACACACATATATATATGTGTGTGTAAGAAAATTGTAAGAAAGGTAATATCAAATAGGATCATGTAACTTAGCCTCTTCCGTCACCGTGGGGTGAGGTCATGAGAACGGACCGTTTAGGGTACCTGCCTTCTCGGACCATCCGACGTCAGGTACCCCAACGATCCTCAGCCTGTCCTGACTCGCTGAGGTGAAAGTGAAAAGTGAAAGTACGTAACCTCTTCCTTTACCGTTGGGTGAGGTCACAGGAACGGACCTCTTAGGGTCCCTACCCCCTCGGACCCCCTGACCGTAGATACCCCAGTGTGTCTCAACCTGTGTTGACTTCGCTGAATCGTCGTCGTCGTCGTCATGTAACTTATATCTACATGATATGTCAACCTGGACATGATATGTCAACCTGGAATAACGAATTTTTAGAATTTCATTTTTTGTAGATTACCTTCATTAGGACATAAATCTTTCTGACTTATTAAGAGATTTTACAATTTTTTATATTAAAATAAAAAATACATTACATTAAAAGATTAAAAAGTTATAGTTTAACTAGGGATTTATCGTAACAGATATTTGTATATTCTATGTTTTACCTTCGTATCGTATTTCCTTTTATAGAACGTGGACAAGAATGGCAAGAATGGAGAATGGTCTCCGTCTTTGATCAGACTGAGACTAAGGACTTTTCTTGTAAAGAGATTTCGATTAGATAGTTCATATGGTTGAAAGAGACTTATACGATAAACGATATACGAAAAACCATATAATGGTTTGTACTATACTTCTGAGAGTATGTTGTCTCATGCTCTAATATAAGAGGAATAAAAAAGATTAGAATAAATAAATTAAAACTCGTATGTACGTGGTCATAAATTATAAGTTCAAATATTTGGTAACTCTGTAATTCTTTGTTTGAAGTCCACCCCGAGTGAATTACACAATATTTGAGTCTATAATTTAGGCCAACGTACATACTAAACTAATGTCTAAACTAATGTATTCCTCTCTACGAGATCCCGTCCTACTTTTCATTTTGGTTTAGTCTTTGGATTTTTCGGTACTCACCGTACGTGGTACTGGTCTTAATGATTACAAGAAATACAAAACAGAAGTGACTTACACTCAATCCAAAGGTGACGTATAGAGTCAAGACTCAAAACACTTAGTATCAAAAAATTCTGCAAACAAACCGAGGGTACTTTGTATCTTATAGTCTCACTTTGATCGTCAATTCAAGTTGAGACAAGAGTAAGGAAAATGGATAATAGAGGTCATTAATTTCTTTTTATACCTTATCACGTATTTTATTAAATGTCCATTAAAACATGGGTGGTGTGATTCCATTGTTACTGCTACATTAGGAAACAACCTACCAAAATTTGTGTCGATTTTCTAATTCCACCTTAACTTCAGAAGAAACAGGGGTTTGAACCCGGGTACAAAGACGAGGTAGGGGGTTCCGTTGGTCACACCACTCAAACTATATATAAGGAAGACTAGTCAAAAAAAAACATAAAGTAAAATTTGCATGAAAATCCATGTTCGTCCAGCAGTTGTGGTCGTTAGAAGCGAAGACTAGGACGTTGGACGGGGTAGTAGGGTCCGACACTTTGTTGTTAACTCTAAAGGTTTCCCGCCTGTCCTGACCCGGACTCGTAACAACCCCCCAGGCTGTGTGACGACCACTCCTACATCAGTCTCTACAAGGTTTATCCGTAGGAGAAGTCACTAGGGACTCTCCAGTGACGTCCCTTTACAGGTAGTCGACATACTTTACTTTATGTTTCTAAATCTTTTCACATAGTAAAGAACAATAAAATTAAACACCCCGTTTATGAGTAAATGAAACTCATTCAGTTGTGACTGAATCATTATAAGGAAATATGAACACTCATACGGGAAATCCAAGTTTTATAAACACAATCAAATGGTCAAGGACGGTATAAAATTAAAAGAAAAATGACTGACCTATAGTAACCCAATCTGGGTATGACTCTTTTGTAATCTATTTAACCTATTAAATATCTGTTTTTAAAGATTAACAGTTTTTTACGTAAATTTTCGGTAAGTAAGGTGAACATCTATCCTTTCCACTCCGTATAGACAATTAAAGTAAACACCTATCCTTTCCACTACACACAGATAATATTTACTCACACACCCACTAAATACATAAAATATTTAAAGAGGAAATTTTAAGGGATAGTAAACTTTCTTTATGTTTACAGAAATTCTGAATGTCGTTGAACAGAACAATACGAAAAGAGACTTAAAACTACGTACTGAGTGTATACCTACATCAGTTACACATTGGGAATAGTTACGGACACTCTCATGTCACACGGAACTGACGCAAAGACGAGTGGTAAGGATCCCTCCTACCCCATCTCGTACCCAACAAAACAAACACGGGAATCCCACGGTAATAATAGGTACTTCAAATACTTCTTCCTCGTCGTACATTTCTACCTTCTGAGACCCGACCTCTAGTCTAAAATCTCCATGTCTTACGACACGTAAACTGGAAGTGGAGTTTCTTTTCCGTTGACACCCCTCCCATCACAAACAAAGAAGGGGACGGGGAGGGAAAGGAGAGAGAGGGGTGATGAAGGAAAAAGGTAGAAAGAAGAGAAATGGGTCGAGTAGATGAAGGAGTGGTAGACACAGGGTGAATACATGTCCATTTACCTTAACTGAACTCCTTCCGGTGTGTACTACTTCGTTATTTACAGGATTCTGTTTGTGGTGTTTCCCACGAGGACTGCGACATGTCTCTACTCCGGGGTATGTTTCTCCTCCTGCACATACTGTGGGAGTGGCAGCTCGACGTCTTCTTCGGTCCCTTTCCGGACCCCAACTCATAACAACCATTTTCCATACTGATTAGTCCCGTTTCCGTCACTAAAGAACCTTTACTAACTTGAATTTAAAGAAACTTCTTATGATCATCATGATCTTAGAAATAGTTGACGAACATAAGACATCCATCGATAACAGTCGGGTACGTCGTCACCTTGTAGTCTTCTATGATTAAATCTGAAAAAATCAGTCGTAATTTTCTACGAACGAAGGGCCTTCCTTTCGATACTGGTTGGATCCGTCATATAATTTTTCTCCGTAGTGAAACGACTATTTCCAGACATATCAGTTTTCAACACCAAAAAGGACATCAGCACTTATCTACACTCTCAACCTGGTATTTCTTCCGACTTTCTTCCGATTAACGGTTTCTAAACTACTTGACACAACGACCTCTCCTGAGAACCCTCAGGGAACCTAACGTTTCTCTAGTTTAGTCAGCTAGGATTTCTTTTAGTTCGGTCTTATAAGTGACCTTCCTGACAACGACTTCGATTTCGAGGGTATGAAACCGGTGGACTACACTTCTCGGTTGAGTAACTTTTTCTGGGACTACGACCCTTTCTAACTTCCGTTTACCTTTGCCCACGTTGTCTCCTACTCTACAAATCTATCGTAGTGGTTGAGTCACCTGTATTTAAACTCGTTTGAGACTCTTTATCACCTTCTGTCTCCTCAGACCGTACAACATTAAGTACCTCAACGTTACTCATCCTGTACTGAATCGTTGGCTTGTTATCGTTGTTCTGTTTTTCCGTAAACCATTAAAACTCATGGACGACCCACGGTTCTCTAGATAATCCAAGACCTTTTATTTCAATTTTCTCCGTACTTACGATTGTAGACTTTTGAGTCAAACCATTTGCTCTTAATTTATATAATAACATTGTTTCCTTAGATAATTACTCTCTCTTTGTATAACACTCCTTAGGTACCTTCGTTTCCTCTTTCCCTAGCACATTGGAATAAATTCCTTTCATCCAATCCTTTTGACGAAATATTTTTTTCACGGACTCTACTTCGAATTTCACATTATACACTCTCCACTAGATTGTTTTCCCCTTCCTCCTATAAGATCTCTCTTCCTACTCGTACTGTTCTTGCGGTGGACTTCCTTTGTCTCACATTTAAGTCTTCGGACCCCATCATCCAGCCACTTAAATGTATTTAACTTATGGATCAAATAAATTTATACATATATATCCACTACAATTTTTTATAAGTTAGATCATTTAAGGTGGTGTCAATAAGATTTCTACCATTTTGGCATAGTTTGCTACTTTACTGAACAAACTCCAGTTCTGGAACCGTTCTTCTTCACTACGTTAATTTGGAATGATTTACAAAGATGTACCAGTAGAAATATAAAGTTGTCCTTCAATACTCAATAAAAATGAAAATACTTTTCCAACCTTATTCGAATTATAAACAAGTAAAACGTATTTGGATAGAACATACTTTCAATCTGGACATTATTAAATTTACTCTGTAGTGTCGTTTCCATACATTAAAACTCATTGTGTTGACCAAAATCAAACTCTGTGTAGGCAACAAAGAAAATTCATTACAATTACTACAACAACTATTATCGTTGTATAAATATATCCGTGTCCAGTTATAGGTAAGTCCCGAATTAATACCACATCTTTCTTGTTATCCAAAAAGAGGGTCACTGACTGAGAATTCAGGGTAAAAACGGTAAATCATCGATACACTGGATATTTTACACATATTATTGGTGAAGATGAGTGTCAAATATTCACAACTTATTTATACGAATACTTTCTACATATTAGATATTTTATAATATTTCTGTACTATGATAATAATATATTTTAAGAGTCAAAGTGGTCACAACTATTTCGTTATTCTGAAAATTTCACTATTTTTATCTTCATTTTAAAAGTTAAGATTTTACAATCGGAAAGTAATTTATTCGTAACGTAAGGTAAACCCTTTTTCATTATTACCACTATAAATTTTAGTGTGAACGTCTTTACTATGACCTCACAAACACAGGCTACAACAGTTTCCTCCGTAACGTCTACGACTACCCGCTGACGATGTCCCTCTGGTCTATGACTACCACTTACCTCTTCTGCAGGCGGTACGTTGCGTCCTTCGCCAACGCCGAGACGACTTCCATCTTCAGGTCACGGTATTTACCAATACACATTGTGTATCCTCCTCCTCCTCTGTATACGTTGTTCATAAATAAATTATACAAGAGAGTTTATTCTGTATAAATATACAATCTGTTGTATGAAGTCACCATTTAGAATACTAGTCGAGAAATAATATACCAATACATCAAGACCTCTTCCGTTACCGTGGTGTGAGGTCATGAGAACGGACCTTTTAGTGTGCCTGCCTCCTCGGACCACCCGACGTCAGGCACCTCAGTGATTCTCAGCCTGTGACGACTCGTTGAAGTGAAAGTGAAAAGTGAAAAGTGAGAGTACGTAACCTCTTCCTTTGCCCTTGGGTGAGGTCACAAGAACGGACCTCTTAGGGTCCATGCCCCCTCGGACCACCCGACGGTAGATACCCCAGAGTGTCTCAGCCTGTGCTGATTTCGTCGAATCGTCATCGTCATAATAGGGGACCTCTTCCTTTACCGTTTGGTGAGGTCATAAGAACGGACCGTCTAGAGTACCTGTCACCTCGGACCGCCCGACGTCAGACACCCCAACGTTTCTCAGTCTGTACTGACTCACTCCCTCGTGTGTGTCATTCTTAATACTTGACTTATAGACACTAGAATCGTCTACAAAATAGTATTTCACTAACAATACACCGAGAAAAGAACTTTCTTTTCGTGTATAAGTCCGGTGTTTTCTCTTATTTTACAGAAGTACAGTTAAGTGGGGCGGAGGTATAAATATAGACCTACATAAGAATGCTGGAGACCGTATTCCCCTCTTAGAGTAGGACCGTCCCTACGAGGGTGTCTTTCCGTCCTCTAGTCTCCCTGTTTGCCCCATGGAGACTCTCAGTACGAAAGACCTGACGGGACGGGGCGGGATTGGGAAATGACCCGTGTGATGCAACCTGTAGGAATATAACTCAACCGGTTTTCCAAGTAAGTCCAAAAAAACGTGGTAGAATGTCTTTTTGGGTCTACTTGAAAAAACGGTTGGGTCATAAAGGGGTCTCTACTTCTTACACCTTCTCACAAACGGCTAAATGGACTGTCAAGGAAGTTGTCAATGGTGACAACAATTAAGTCATTAATATTCCGGAGGTAGGGTTCCATAGTAACGATTCGAATTTATGCAAAATGTGACACTTTAGAGAAAGGAGGTTTCATTTAAGGTACTTCTTAGTAAACGACTAACCTTTCCGTCGTGGTCAGATTAAAATTTTTACTCAATATTTTATATCCTACCAGTGGATTTTTATGTCAAGAACCTTTAAATCTACATAAAGGAGAGTTAAGAATAGAGTAACAAAAGGAAATGGATTTTACACAAAAATACTGGGCTTCATATCAAGTTTCAACTGATCCGTGGATAACGGTAGTCTTAGGTACAGTACACCATGTACAAGCCATTGTGATCGTATATTGAAGTACTGTAATAATTTGTCGTCACCTATTACAGTCTCCAGAGTCTAAGATCAGTCTTGGAGAAGTCAGCAATTCGAATCGAAGTGTCTCGTTAAAGTTCACCCGTAAAAACAACAATTGGAGACCAAACGTCTCCTGGACCATACATGTATATTTAAATCAATGATTACGTGTGAATTTGATAGTAAAGAAGAACGTCAATAAAAGTCTTTTATTTCATTAATCTCAAGAAATTCCTCTTCAGAGAAGGAAGTCCTCTATTTAAATTTTACTATCAATTAAGACACTCTGTTTTTGGAGAGTTTCTATCTCTTCCTCCGTAGGTATTACATTGTATCTATTAAAATCTTGGTCAATTTAGGAGTAAATTTTTGGTCAAACGGTCATATATTACTCTCGGAATTTATAGGGACATCGAAACGATAAACATTGACGACGACGTAAAACAACAAAACTGAATCATTAAGAAGTAAAATTTCAGAACGTAGTCATTAGGAGTCATGTGTTTTTTAAAATGTATCCACTTCAAGTGACGTCACGACAAACAATATTACCTTTTGGACCTTCGTTGTGTCAACTGTTATGACGTACACAAACTGTAAAACTACTCGTAACATGTACCTAATAAGATAGTGTCGTCGGATATTACTAGAGACAAAAAAATTTACGTCTCATTTTCTGAATAGTTCCATCTGTAGACAATTCAAGTGTGTCTGACCTAAATTTGATCACATAGACTGAGGTTTTACGGCCAAGAGTGGGTGGAGCAAAACGACGAAAGTGTAATCTGACATGTCGTAAAGAACGTACGGACACTAAATAAACATTTCCCGTTGTCCCTTTAAAAGGAGTTAAGAGTAAACTACAAATATCGTCATACCGAATTTATAACGTATTATCTAGATAAGTCCACGTCACACCGTCATCTCTCGAATATAATAGACTCATAGAGACGACAACTTTCGTTTCGTTGAACAACGTTATCACCAAAAAATAACGAAAACAAAACAAAAAATTTTAGGTTTAAGGAACCGAGTAAACCGAGATGTAACCACACAACGTACTCTCTTGACCAGCTAAAAGGTAAAGAGAAACGGACCTGTCTGTGGGAGAGGTACATTTAATACTCGATCATTCTGTCTGTGAACCACACCGATGATGACTAAACAACAATGTCAAAAATGATGAAAATTACAAACTCTTTTTGGAGAAAGGTGTTTCCTACCCTCTCTATAGGAACGGATATCTTTAAGGTTTCCTTTGTACTGAAAGTTTTTGGGTCGGCATTTCTTATGTCACATTAGGATTTCGACTGATATCGTAAGATAAATTTACAAAGACAGTTTGTTGGAGGGGGATCACAAGGGATCCGTGCCATTGGAACCTTCAACCTTCTCAGTTTTGACCAGGTAAGGTAAGCCTCTCCTCTGGAAGAGTTTCGTCGGTCCACGCATCGACACCTTAAGTAGTTCTACTACGTCAAGTGTCCGACTTTCCTCGAGTTTCTACCGGAAAGGACAGTCAGACAGGTCCCAGGACATACGTCCGGACCGTCGTACCGTCTCGTCGATCCCATGTCTCAAACTCTCTACCCTTACCTGTCCGTTCGTTCCACTTCGAGAATTCATCAAACACTCAGTAAGACTCTTTGAATTAGGTTTGGTAAGAAGAAAAGACTGTACTAAGAAAAACGTATTAGAGTTTTTGCTTGGTTAATTATGTAATATTTCGGATGGTTCTATCGTATACAAATTTGATAAAAATATCGTTTGTAAATAGTCGGTCGTAAGTTGACTTTTCTTGGGACACATCCACTTGACATGTTCGAGTGGTGATGTATATTTTGTGTCACTATCAAACAGGAATTTCTGGAGTGTCAGTGGGGATTTACTAATGGTAAGTAAAGGACAGGGACCGGGATAAAGACGTCAATTCAAGCGTAGACACACGTTGATCTAATTTAAATCTCTTCTAATCGAACCCACTCTAATACAACCTTAGTTTAAGAAAATGGAAATTAATCAATACAGTGACCCGTGTAAGAAGGAATTTTTCTTTTGTTTTGAGTCACCTTTGACAAATATAACTAATGGAAAGATCAATAGTTTACGGTGATAACGAATTGTCCATAAAGATTCACGTAATTTCATTAATACTTTATTCAGCATGAATTCCCCATAATAATGAAGGGTTCGAGAGATTCTGTTGATAATACAGAAACATCTACTCACTTCGGTCGGACAGGAGTAAGTGAAAAGGTGAAAGCCCTAGGCCATGTAGACTCAATGACCTTTCATCAAGTTTCTTCTTACGTGCATTCTAACCTAACTTTGCAATTCGTACTAAATGACCTAACTTAAAACCGGTAGTTGTGACTAAAAAAAGGGGACAAAATGAAATGGAGACTTCGAAAGAAGGGAGATTTAGTAGGATTTGAGATTATATCCACGTTTTTACTCACGGACGTTTTCGACTCTTGTCGTACTTCGTTACGGACACCGTCGTAAAGGGTAAACTACAAAAGGGACCCTCTAGATGATTGTAATCTTAGTCATAAGACAGTACAAAAAGAATGTTTCTTTTAACCACACAAACTAAAAATAAGGATAAGAGATAAATTATATTATCATTATTTAGTCTTCTACGGTAATCAACTTCGGTAGATAAAAAGAATTCTAACGTTTTTACAGCTAACTCTTTTAATTATACTAGGAGGACACAAAATTAATGTACTTTAGTACTACGTCTCCCGAAAAACCGAACCTCGTAACCAACTTTCAACAAGTTTAACTTCTTTGATTGGTATACCGTCAGAGACACACGTTACACTGATTATAAGATCTTTAAATCCGTGAATTCAGGTACCTAAGAAAAATTACAAAGGTACTGAAATAAGGAGAGTCGACACGTGTACACAGAGAGACGGGTTTTGTGTAGGACAGGAACGGAGTAAGTCTCACCTAATACGTCAAAATATTCGTCACGAACTTTATTCTTCCTTCTATACCCTACCACACGGTAAAAAAGTCAACCCTCGGGGAGACATTCTGTCTACATTAGTACACACGATCATTGAAACTTATGGGACAAAGGTTTTTGTAACCCCATGGAGTGAATCCATGAATCAGGGTAAATCAAAATCTTAGTTGATTTTAAATTTGATAATGATTGTAATTTTTACACAATTATTAGTATAAAAAGAGAAAAAAAAAAAAAGTAAATGTCACCGTAGACTTTATGTCCCTAATTCTTGACAACTTTAATTTTTCCATTACCCCTCTCTCTTTTATCATATGTGCGACTACCGAGGTTCCAGCAGACGTATAAAAGGACAATCGACGGAATGACGAAATACCATGGTAGACTATTTTATACATAATGTACGTCACTTTTATCGTGTTACATCTGAGACGACTTAAAGGAACAAACTTTTTAGTAAAAACCATATGCGAAAAAACGGGTTTTACCATAGTTGGGTCGGGGTGTGTTTTATACGTCCGGAAAGACTGAAGAAAATACCTAGTCATTTGGAAACGGAAGAAGTCTGAAAGTCTTCTTCAAAGGGTAAGAAGACTTTGTCTAAGAAGACTGTCGATACATGTTGTCTCTTTTCTTTTCGTTTAAATTCACGACTCGTGTGAACACCTGTGAAGTATGGTAGCGGTAAAGTAAGTCATCAGTGACGCCGAGAAACATTCTCCGGGCCAATAAAGGTAAAACAGGTACTTCTCGATCTCTAAGTAACTTTCGTCACCTGAACAAGGTCCAGGGTCGTAAACAACCACACCCAAAGACCGAAACTTACGTCCAGGGACAACAGGAGTAAGGGACTTTGTACTAAAAATAAATCGGACAACACCAAAGAAAATGGAGGGCTTGTCTACGAATCAAAAGATTCAGTGTAATTCTTGAACATAGTCTATTTAATTACGTCAAAAGAACCCGTAGGAAAAGGAGGGAGTTCAGATCTTCTAGTCTTAATTGATATCTTACAACGTGGTTTCTCTTGTTTTCGGTTACTTTCTATTGTCAAACTGGTTTCATAAGACAGACAGGGCACCGTCCCCGGGTGACTGAGTAACCCATAGTCGTAACGACCTCCTCACCCGTCAGGTGACCCACTACAAGGATATAAATAACGTTACTACGTGGGCTTACCTCAACGTCGAGTCTGCGTCTTTGAGTCTCATTCAAGATGTTTCAGGGACCATCGGAATCGTTTAGACGGTTATCCAAAATATTTGGGAAACGTAGACCGGTTGACAATGTTCGTCAAACTTTACAGAGATAGTCGAAAATTTAGTCGATTATATCGACGTTGTCCCCAAAGAAACTTATTTTTTACCTCTTTAAAATTTTCTTTTCAAAGGACAACATTCGTTAAACAGTCATTTACTTTACCCTATTAAACGTCAACAAAGAATTATAAAAATAAACGAACTTCAGGACACCTTCTTCAATTTTCTTTCGTCTTCCATAAGAGTCTTTCATAACCGTCTTACTTCACTTTAATAAAAAAACTTCACTTTACAAAATAAATGTACAGAAAAACCATGAAATAATTTACCTTTTAATAGTAGACACAACGTAAATAAATAGACAAAACACCTTCAAACTACATTTACACTAAATATTGCACTTTGATGTTTTGAACGAAGTTTTAACTCCCTAAAACGTATACATCTCGTGATACTGTCTTAAATACGATTGACGGGTCAAGACTTTAGTACACTTATAAGGTAATCATTGAGTCAGAGATGTGTCATTTTAGACATACCGGAGTACGGAATTTTGACAGAGTTTGTTACTGGTGACAAATCTTTACGACACATTTAGTCATTACCAAGTTAGAGGGAAACTATACACTTAAAGACTGATCGTGAAATTTTGATCAACATGTGTATTGTGTCCCCAATCTTTTGAAGAGAGATTTCCTGAAAAACGACTTCTACTTATAAAGTCTGAAACGTCCCGAATACACAGACATAACGTCAATTACTTGAGATGACACACTTACGTCGGCTTATTGACACAGACAGAATATTGGTCTAAAATGAATGGCTTTATTCGCTACCTGGTCAGGACCGGATAGTCGGCATCAAACGGTTGGGAATTGAATATCAGTGTCTATTACATATATTATTATCATAGGTCTCCTTAAGAACAAGTGTCTACTATTGTCTACGTCACAAGAGACCCTCTTCACGTCTCTTCCCTTCACACCAAGGGACGGGGACGAGGGTTTCTACTACCTTGTACCGGTGATACACGTCGAAGAGAGACACCAACGACGACGATCCTCAGCCTCCAAAGGAACCAATATAAAGACCACGACTAGTCGTCATATACACACCGCACCTCCCACCCCTTCGTTTACCAGGGGGAGAGGTACCGCAACATCGTCTACCGATAAAGAGAGGTGACGTCCAACCCCTATCCTAACAGTCATAGACACCGTGTAGGTGACTCCCCTACTGAGTGTGGGTCCGTCAATTGAATGACTTTTTACGGGGACCGAGGTAACTTTACGTCCATTCTAAAAATAGGGCTGAAAAGGCTAACACCCATCGAACTCCTGTGTACTCGAAACTACAATTTTGATATTTCACTTTAAAGGACGAAAATAAAGGACAAAGGGAACTTGTATTTACTAATGTAACTCTCAAGGTTCTTTCATGTATCCTTTATGTAAGACAGTGTAAAAAAAGAACTACATACAATAAAGTATGAAAAATATAGATTCCCCCTTTTAAGAGTCAGAACCGTCCTATACTAATTAACGACTTTAAAAGTCACCACACTAACTCACCGAACATAAGATTTCTAGAAATCTTTTGTTAATGTACACTATGGTACAAACTTTCGTAGTTCTTGAACTATCTTAACTTAATCATCTTATAGGAATCACAGTTTCTATGGAGACCTGGAATACTTTAAATAAAATTGTCTTTACTAATTCACTTACTACTTTATGTGTAAAAATTAGGGTCACGAGAAAAACTTCTTAATGACTACAGAAGGATCGGTGTACTCGCACAAAAAGATAAATATAAAGAAGACACAAGTCCACCAACGACCGCCTCTGCACTCACACCAGTGTCCAGTAGTTGTCCTCGGACGGTCAAGATCAGAAAGAGAGTGACCCGACTGCAGTTCATCATATAAAGTTCTACTGAATCCCACTCGAGTGTATGATAGCAAACATACAGGGATACTCGAGTATCTCCACTTTACTACCCGCTACTTCATATTTTATACTTTTGGTACATACCGATTCGAGAAATTCAAACCGTACCTAAATAGTTTCTGTCCATCCGTCCGTCCATCCTTCTACTGTCTGTCCGTACATACACACGATGACGACAAGGATGTAAAAGTAGAGAACTCAACAAACTTCCTTGTAAAATCAGAACCCCAGTCAGATAGGAAAATTTTAAAAGATGTAACGGATTAGTAAATTATCTAGTATGAAAACTCATTTTTTTGAAGTGTTAATGGTTTGAACTCATGTTTTCATAATCTTATATCTCTCTCCTCTTCTCTCCTCGTACAATCTTAAAAATTTAATAGACTACGTCCAAAATAAAACAAATAGACAAAAACAGAGACTCGAACCCTTATGACTACAAATACTAAATAAGGTAGAATCAGAAGTCACGAAGAAGGAGAGTGAAATTTACTTGACCTTTTTCTTTCTCGACGATGTTACATGTTACTCTTCAATGGTACTTATACAATCCAATTCCCATCATATGTACCCATTATCTTAATCCCTCAATTCATCCCGAAATAATCTAATACATTTAAATTGTAAACATCGTGTCGTCTGTGACTGTTAACTTCGTAGGGACTTATGGGTACCAAAAGGTGACAACCACTGTGTCTCTTAATATTGTCGAAATCCACCCACAGCCTATTGGGTAACTATATGTATACTCTAGATTATCGAGAACAAAAGAAGGGAAATGACATCCGGAGGAGTCACATTCAGTTAATGTGATCTGGCTCCTGGTCTACCGAATCCGAAGTCATATCATCCTCCTATACCGTCAGGAGTACCTCTGAATGGGTAAATGCAATTTTGTCACAAACGCTTCCATTCGAAAGTTTAAAATTGATGGGAAAGGGGGGTGTTTTACAAGTGATTATCACCAGTCGTCGACCGAATAATCAAATACCGGAGTCCATTACGGTTTACCAGTTGTAAACTAATAAAAGAACGTGTTGAGGGATGTCCTTGTCCAGTAATTCATAAAAACAGGTTAAACTCCAAATCAATACAAATTTCCTTATATCCGAGTTTAACTTCAAGGTACCCACGAGAGTTGGTATATGTATTTTAAGTACTTGAACTCAATCTGTCAGTCCGGACCAACAAAAGGAAACGTTTGTTCTACGTATATCAACTTACAGAAAACTTTTATCCTGTAAAATTTATACACATACAATTTCTCGAGACCGTAAAGAAAAAGAAACGTAAAAAACAACACTTTATATTTTATCCGTGCCTTCTCATGTATATTATGTATACGTCTTATCGATTCTACACAAATAAAACGTTCAAAGTAAAGTAATTTACCTTATCTTTTTATTGACGATTTTAAAAACACATAGGTCGTCGGGACAGTGGATGGTGTTTACTCGATACACATCAATTCCCTAAGTCACTTCTTTTCTTTTGGTAATATATATCGACATTAGTATATCGTAGGACAACCTACCATTCTTACAAATCCTATGTTCAATAATTTTGTAATCACTCGGACAATTTTATTAAATTTGGGTATATTAATAATAAACCATTAAACAACACTTCTGTTAAAAATCCTTGATATTTTAATCTACTTTAAAGGATGTCCTCTTTTAAGTCTAAGAGTTTTAAAACGTCGTGTTTCTTTGTTAATACAAATTGGATGATTTTCTAAAGTAAACCCCCGAAATTTAATCATAATAGTAAGAAAACTCATGAATGGATACCTCCAAAGTAAGATAATAATAAAAAGTTGGTTATATTTCACGATATAGATATCGTTAGATTGTTACTCGGATAAAACACTCTAAAAAAAATTCGGTAACCATACAGATTTTTGTGTTTATCGTGAACGGTCATTTATTCTCAGTACGTCAGCAAAAAGAGTCGGAGTCTTGTCAAATAAATTCCGTACGATCAATCTCGTATAAAATTCTTAAAGTAGTAATACCTAAGGAGTAATTGAAAAGGTATAAAAAATAGAATATAAATTAACGTATTAACGAATGACATTCATACAGAATGCTATCCCAAGAAGATGTTTGTCGTCACAGACACAAATCAGAATTAGTAAATCCCGGGTATTCCTTATACTTCTGAGGTAGATGCGAACCCTTCATTTCTTAGTTCGTCGAATTCGAAGGAAAAACTTCGATGTCTTTCTTAATCCTAATCTCAAACGTACTGAACCCGAAGTAGGACACGAACAGTTGTATGTACACCCGAAAACACGAAGACGTCTTGAAACCCAAGCCACCGGGAGTACAGGAACAGGATATTTTGGCGAAAACAGGATGTTTTGACGATTAGGAAACAAAAGAAAGACATCCAGAAGAAATGTCCTATTTTTTAGAACCTAAGATACTTTAGTAAGGATGATCCGTATAAGGGTTTATAAGAAATAATTAAACTCAAGGGTGGTTGACGACACGGCTTGTCGGTTTTTTGGTAGGTTGATTAGATGACTGACGATTTAAGAGAGAGTTTAACCTTAGAGTCACGATTTCGGTAAATCCTCTTTCCGAAGGAAACACAGACAAGTAGTAACGAATTACCGACACCTCGTGGGCACCTCGTGACTCTCGTTACACACACATGTGCGTCTCGTTAAATGTAAGAACAAACCTAGAAAAAGACAACACATCGACACTCCGTCGTAAAAAAAAAAAAAAAAACTCTTCATTTATTCGGGTGAAATATTAACGTCCCTCGTCGGAGGCTTCTACCGGCAGATTTCTCCCCACTAGTCTAGTAACGACAGTTACCCGTCTCAGACCTTCCCCATTGGGTGCTTCTTCGACAACGGTAGGAATTCGCCTGTTTTCCGTGATAGTGAAACTACCAAGAGAGGACTTAAACGACGGTCTTAACTCGGTGAAGTTGAAGAGGGAGTGTAGGGTGTGATATTTCTCTCACTAGGACGTATAAGAAGGGTCCGACACAAGTGACCCGAGAAGTCAGGACATCCTTTTTTTTTATTGTAAATTCAAACAAAACAGTATACCTTTACTAAAAGAATGACTGTGAGATCGTAGTGAAAGGGTAAGAGAAATATAAAACACTACATTTGAGTTTCTCTTCCCGAGAAACAAACGTATCTATTTCGACCAGAAAGAAGGACTTCTATGGACTGTAAAATATTAGTCCACCCGTTTAAAATTACATACTAGTCACAAATCATCTCTTTCTTTTTCAGTGAGTTTTCGATTGGTTCCTCTTCACCGAAGTACTTTAATTCCACTTTTTACTTTCATATTCCTTCTTTTAGAGCTCAAAATATTTTTACATAAAACAATTAGATGGAAGAGAGGGGTGAAGATTCCTTTCAATATGACTTTCAGAAATTTTTAAGAAAGTCATAAATTAATAAAATTTATAATGAATAATTTGTAACGTAGAGGATCGAGATTATATATGTATATATCAAAAGAGGTTTTTACCCGAAGTACTAGTTCATTTTATCGTCGTTATCCTTAGTTACAGGGACTCAAACATTTCTTTGGTAAATAACGTGTAGAACTCCAAGTAAAAGTAAAAACTGTATTATAAAGTGGAAAGATATTCATTTTACTACCGAAATAGGACATAACTGATACCAAAGAGATCTTTCGGAGGTACGATTGGTACTTCCTTGCACCTTCAAAGAGACTTAACAATCAAGACCATAATTCCCTACGAAACGACTTTTATACAGACACACGACACGTTAACCAAAAGTCAATCATAATTAGAATTACTGTCTCTTTTTTCGTCACACAACCATTAATAAAACCAACATACGGTAATCATTTAACTATCTTTTTAATTCCCCTAATTGTATTGAAGTAAAGTAACGGAATATAATTGTAGAATATTATGTTATCAAATTCTGATTCCCTTTGTCTACCTCGACAAATAACTCTGTTGACCACTCCTTAATAGTACACAAGTAAGGGTAAAATCTCGCACTTTGAGGATGTAATCTTATATATTTCAGTAAAACTTATAATAGATATAAACATTGTTTTCATCACATGTCTATAAAATAATGTCGTGAAAACACATTTACGTCTTAACTTCACTTATTTTTCAAAGTACCACGTGGTTTTTTTTTTTTGTTCCGTCCGTATAATAAAAAACAAGAAAAGTGACCCTTTCTCGAAATAACAAGTTTTAAACGTTAAATTTTAACCAAAAATAGTACAGATTGACTTGTATACCACAGGTATCAATGTCAATCTCCTTGAAACCTGTTGACGTAATACTTTTCGAGTTACAAAAAATACGATTTCTAAGTATTTGAGACGTATCTCACCTCCTTCTTTTGTCATAACTTCTTTCTCTCCACAACACGGACATACACGAAAGACTTTACGACTCACTTCGTCACAAAACTCAACAAGAAATCTCCCCAGTTCTCGATTTCGTACAAGTCTATCTTTTTCAGTATTACTTTTAATAAAAATTATTCTACTCTTTATACTAAACTTGGGACTCGTTCCTTAACCTCTTGGAAACAAGACGGTCAAGAAAGGGATTAATCGACTACTTGTATAAGTAAGGGAGACTAAATAGAGGACACACTTCACTATCCAATAAAATAGGGTTTAGAACAACAGTTCAAGATTTTATATTTTTAAGACACTAAGAATCTATATGTTTTACTTACCTATCTCGATGTGCAACGTTCTTAAGTCCTCTACAGGAAGGGTTGATTGAGAATATTCGACTCTATGGACTACGACGTTTTACTTAAAGTCCTAGGGTCACTGTGTCAGTCGAAGAATCAGAGGTTCCTTACCGGGAAGTAGTACTTCCGTACAGTCCTAGGAGAGTACCAACCGACGACCTTCGACTCGGTGGGTGAAAATAGAAAATTGATCGTTTCCAGAATACCTCCGGTGAGATACCGTACGGGATCCTTCCGTTCAATTGGTTACTTACAACCGAACTCATACACACACTCTCATGATGTCACTGTAGTCGGGTTATCCATTGACTTGATAAGACACATCGTAACGGGGGTTTTAATACAGAGGGTCCTTGGAGTCTTACACTGGAACAAATCTTTGTCCCATAAACATCTACATCAGTCAAGTCAATTTTACTTTAGTACGACCTAAAGTCATCCGGGTTTTAGGAATTCTCTTTCGGTCCGTCTCTGTCTTTCTGTATCTTCTGGTACATTTCTATCCCTTGTTTTTTGTTTGTTTTTTTATAGACGCCGGTGGTCTTCGAACTGCTCTGATCCTTCTTAAAAAGGGACCTCAGAAGCCTCTGTGGAACAGGGAATTAAAGTCTGTAGACCGGAGGTCTTGTGACTCTTATTTAAAGACGAGAACATTTGGTGGAGTACACATCATGAAACGTTACCTTCGGGATCCTGTGTGACTTATCTTATAGAACCTACAAAAATATAAGAATCGATGGTAACGACACGGACCGTTTATCCTCTCTGACATATGTAAAAATAAGTCATACGTCTACTAACTTAATATTCAACACCAATTAAAGTACCATAATGGTACAAAATCAATTCGATCGAGACCGGAAATATAACTTAAGTTTTGTTTCGTCACCCTTACGGTGAATCCCCACACTTTGTGATCCCCTTTCGCAGGGAGGACTTGACAATTAATTGTTTCAGCTTCGTACACCTACTCTTCTCTTCCTCCCTTCTTTCCTTCCTTTTCTTCTAAACTCTCCGTTCCTTATGTCTACGTAGTCGTAATCTCTTACTGTCTCCGAATACGAAGAATATAATAAGGAAGAACCTTTGTATTCTAAAGAGACACGCCTTCCTTCTTTCATAAACTCGTTTCTCAAACTTCTGAACTTGTAATATCATAATTACGGTTTACGTTGAGTTCTGGTACATGTTGAGTACTAACACCGAACGGGCATTATCCAGGTCATATAAACGAAAACACTAATTTAGTGTAGCTACTTACGGTCTGTAAAGACCAAATAAACACTGTAGAAGACTTTCTACTACTATCACTTTTACTACTACACAAATTAAAGTTGTAGATGACTATGTATCGTCGACTACAACGTCACACCACATCGTCCAGTCATCTTGGGTAAATAGTCTTATCACTACCTTAACCTTTGTACTTTCTAATTTTAAGTACTTTCTGTTCTTTTTCTTAAAAAAAAGAGAAAATTCCGAGAACTATTTCGTCCAAAACTAACTAAGTTTCTTCGTTTCCTTCGAGAAGGGACGAGACTCTAATGACACGGTTCGACGGAATCTAGACCAGTAGATCGAATGACAGACTCTTACGGTCTGTCACTAAATCACGGAAAGAAGTCTAGAGGTAGTACCACTCACCTCTTCAACTTTCCTACGGACGTCCCTCTGTTCTTAGTTATTCGAAAACTCCAGATCCACACCGCTACAGTCTTGATAGTAGTGGACGAAAGTCGTCGGGACCACACAACAAAGCACAGTCACTGTTCATAAGACCTTACGTAAACTAAACACGTTTCTACAAGGAGTTGAAACAGATGGTTTTTCATTACAAATTGAAACTGAGAAGGATTTCCCTCAATAAAATAAAAATGCCGTCCTAACCTGAGACAATGGAGTTCCTTCCTTTTTTACAACCACCGTCCTTGTAAAGATTTACTTCTCACACCTCTGATCCTTTCGTTTACACCAATGATACTAAAAACATATTAACTGGAACGTCGAAAAACGGAAGTTTTATGTCAATGAGGTAAAATACATTTAATCTTTTTTTAATATAGTAAAAAGATCCTTAAAATAAATAGTAAGTTCATGACCATTCAAGTCAGTATCCGGGATGTTTCCTTAAGAAAGTTCTGTCACTGTCTGCTTACCATCACTGGAGTCTTAAGAGAGTGGCTTTTACAAAGAACTACAAAGTTTTTTTAATGTTGGTAGTAGTTTTTCCGTTGAAGATTCTCCCACGAAATTGAACAAGTAAATTATTTGCTATAAAAGGTCTTTCAACACAGTAAACGACTGAGAAACACTAGGAAATAGGGAGGAAGACTGTAGGAAGGGGAGGAGCGTACACATAAAAGACTTTATTTGTCAATAGGAACCTTTTGGATGAAAAAGAGGATAAAAGAATAACTACATAATCTTCAACACTAAAAAGTGCACTCAGATGGGACTTCATAAACCGTAAGTTTTAAGGTGAGCGATTTAAAGTAAAGGGATTTCCAGGAAATACGTAAGTCCTTTTGAATTGTCTAAATTTGAACGAAACCTTTTAATCTATTGATAAATTTGGTACGTATACTATTCGACAGTTCCTTACACTACTAATAACATCACAATATAGGACTTTCTGTATCTCATTACATTTAAGTCTTCGAAAGGAATTTATCTATACAAAAGTAAAAACACATTGATACAGAAAAAAGAGGACTTCAACCTACGTCTTATTGTAGTGGTTAAGTTACCTGTACTCAAACTCGTTTGGGGTCTACTATCACTTCCTGTCCCTTTTGGACCGAGTGAGTCAGGTACCCCAGCGTTTCTCAGCCTGTATTGAATCGCTGATTTGTTGTTTTTTTTAACTGAACAAAACGTATCTTAGAAATGGTATAGGAGTATTTTGAAACGATAATTAATGATTTACAAATAGTAATTTTATCTGAGGGTAAATTGAATTCACACGAAGTTTCGTCTCAACATAGAGTGATGAAATTCACCTTTTGGTACAATAAACGGTATTTAAAATCCCATTGATACTCGTTTTCGTTACAATAACAGTTTTATGGTAACGGATGGTTCCCACTTTCGAACTTCAGATGTAAGACACTTCCTCTCAATGTTTATGATCTTACCACAATTACTGAGTTACCTCTGCGAAGACCTGAATTTTCTTGACTTTCTTTTTATCGAACAAGTATTACACTAATTTTCAAAAGATCACGGAACAGTAATACGGGATGTTTTTTTTCTAGAGAGTTATATGACAAACCTTTTTTGAGACTTACCAAAACAAACATCTAAGGAAAAATTTTACATTTTCCTTCGGTAAGTTAAGGATAAAATTCTCATAATTAATTACTCCAATTCTAAAACAAATATTCTGAAATTGACTTTGGTCTTAACCCAGTAGTGGAGGTTACGAAATCATAACCGTTATACTCAAAATTTATTTCCTGTTTACTGTATTTAATTACCTCATTTTAATTACAACACTATTATAATTTATTTCGATTACAGAGGACGTGGACCTCCTGCTACGTCTACCATCCGTATGGATTAATACGTGGGACGACGGAAATTCACATGACTATTTTTAGAGAGTCGACTCATATTTTATACAAGTAAGTTACCGAGGTCTGTGTAAACTCATTCTGTTGTTCGTATTATGTATTTGTATCGGATTGTATATAAAAAACTCCTTTTGTACGTTAAGACATTCAATTTATTAATGTATAAACGGACCAAAAATTTAGTAAGAATCTCAGTATCAGAAACAGGAAAGACACATATAATCTTATATGCAGTCAAGGTAATCCTTTTCTAAAAGAGTTTGATCGATCCTTCATCAAATTAAAATGTAAAAATGAAGGATACGTAATCAATATTTCTATTTGAATGTTATCTTAGGATTTAGTCAACTAAACTAAAGAATGGGATCCATGTTTAATCTGACCGGTCTATAGTGCGTCTATACATATTTAAACAAGTTAACAAATTCTTCATCGATGAGATCTTTTGTACAGATTATTAATCTATTAAAAGAAAAAAATGATGGCCATAAAGTCTCTGCAGTGACTTGAAATATTTTGAATGATCCATAAAGGAAGGAAGTTCCTTACACTTAAGACCGAAACAAAACAACGTCAACCTATGGATACGTAAATTTTCACGTTGAAGGGTTCAAAATCGAAGTCTTACTAAAAAATTTACGAAAATACTATGAAGAATATATGTAGGGAATAAAAAGAATATTAATCTACATACAGACATTGGACACACGTACGATTCAGTGAAATCAACACAGGTTGAGAGGCTTGAATATCTGACATCGGGTGGTCCGAGGAGACAGTTAAAGAGGTCCGTTCTTATAACCTCACCATCGGTACGGGAGGACGTCCGACAGAAGAACTGGATCCCTAACTTGGGAACAGAGAATGTTGAGGTCATAACCGTCCGTCCAAATGATGATCACGGCGGACCTTTCAGGTAAATATATTGGATGTAAAAATTTTTACCGTTCATTTTATAAGAAGTCTGTGTCAAAAATAGTTTTATCTAGATTACGGTCTACAAGTAAAATACTATTTCCTACGACCGAGTAATTTTTTTTTTTTTTTAAGTCCCGATCCCTCGTATATTAAAGAAGAAAGCAAGAAATTAGAATCCCGATTACTTATTTCCTTAATATGTAAAATTTTATATGTAAACATTACAAAGAACCGTAAACCTATTTTTTTACCCTTAATCCAAGTTGAGTCAGTAGATGTAAATAACAATTCATGGATAATCAGGATAAGTCATCAATCAAAAAAAATATCGAAAAGGAAAGACATACAATGTCCATAAGTACATTGTTTCAGTAGTTCAGAGTTGTGAGTGAAACTGACGGAACTTACTTACATTCAGTCTCGACTACTTACAGAATGTGACTTCCTCGAGATCTAAAGAGACTTTAGGTAGCACCCGGAGACACAGAGTTCCGGGACCTAAGTAAAGGACCGAACCAGGGTCTGACTTCCCGTCAACTGGAGAACCTCAGAGACGGAGGAACTGACATTTTCCCTTTACTATCGTAGAAGGAGTGTCGAAGTAATCACAGTTTACTCTACTACATAGACGAGTACCACCGTGATTCATTTAACAATCTGTATAAAAATCATAAAGAAGTCAATCACATTGAAGTCTCGACGATACTATGGACATCACTTTAACCCCCCCAGTAGACCTCATCTTACACGACAGTGATCAGAATTTAAAATAGGGTTAAAATTTTATTTGAACAGTTCACAGGAGAATCAAAGAGTAGGATCTTTACAGGAGTATGAAAGAGAATCTTACCTTTCGTTTCAGTCTTTACTGAGGTCTTCTCGACTCTTGTTATATTAGAGTAACCAACTACTTCGTTTACACAGTGAGGAATTGTAAAATTTATTCTATAAAACCATACCCTCAATAAATTCGGATCACTCTCCGAAATAGTTGTTAGACTCGGGGTAGAGAACGTATTATTCGTCTCAAAGATTAAAACTTTCATCTACCCTTCAACAAGTTATAAGTAGTGGGGTATTAGAGAGGATCAGGAGACACAAGTTAATTATCCTTTTCATTTGAAATAAAAGTAGAAGGAAAAATCCATGTCAGAAGAGTCTTCCCTCCCTTACTTCTTTACTCGAACCATCTGATTTGTCAGTAGATCTTCCTTCAACCACTCCAGTCTGACAGTGTAGGAGGAAAGAGTCTATAAAATAGTTCCCTAACTATGACTTGTTCAACCCCTTTACATTCCACCGTTAACATACGTGATGATCACTAATTTACGAAGTCAGGGAAGGGAAGGTGGAGGGGAGGGGGGTGGGGTTCCTAAATTCCTTTGTAATAATCCAAAATTTCTCCTGATGAGGGTTCACTGTTAGTGTCAACTAATATTTTAGTCGAAGTTCCACATACTAGACGGAGAACTACCAAGTATGACAATTTCTAACTCCACTCCCGGAGACAAACCTAGGACGTCGTACGAAAAGAAATCCACACTACTTCCCACTACAAAAAGGCATGATCTCTCGTCTACTGAGTATGTACATTCGGACTAAAGATCCAAACCTGTAACCCTCCCCATTCGGATATTTCGTAAGAGTCAGGGGTGAACAATTATTTTACCAAATACCCATAAATGTTTTCTTTAGTACGAAAAGTTAATGGATTTATAACCTTCAGTCAATTCTCGGTTCTTAGTAGAATTTGGAAAAATTCCGTGACTTTAAGGTTACTTACATATACAAATATGGTCGACACGTCTTCACTAGGAAACGTCCATCTACTCGAGGACTCTTTCAACCTTTACCTTCAGGATTTCACCTTCTTACAACCATCCAAAAGGGACTACTGGTAGCTAGTGTATAAGGAACTATTAAACACTACTACAACCCGAAAGGGACATCGAGTCGACCATTTCTTGGACGAACGTTACACCCTCTAGACCCAAACTAGGGACCCAACCCTTCCAGGGGACCTCTTCCCTTTCCGATGGGTGAAGTCATAAGACCGGACGTCTTAAGGTACCTGACATATCAGGTATCACAGTGTCTCAGTCTGTGTTGACTCGTTGAAAGTGAACACCACTACAATAATGAATCTTTCGAATTGATAAAAAGTTCACTTTTGTTCTTTTTTTAATAACTTCATCGAAATTGAAAGGTATGTCCCTAAGATTTATGATCTCTTCTATCAAATCGACGATTTCTTAAACTTACCCTAACACCTTTTACAAGGGATGAACTTCCTCTTTTTTTATTTTAATCTCGGTATTCAGAAAGGAAATAATTCCGGTCTATGAATCATAACGGTTTATATAAAGAATTACCCCTATTATAGAAGGTTGATTCCAAAAATTTCAACTTTATCCATTATCTACACTTTCAAAAGTCAGAGTTTCGTAGTCAAGTCAGCGAGTCAGTACAGGTTGAAAAACGTTGGGACACTTGACGTCGTACGGTCCGGAGGCACAGGTAGTGGTTGACGGCCTCAAATGGGTTTGAACAGGTAGCTCAACCACTACGGTAGGTTGGGAGAGTAGGAGACAGCAGGGGAAGAGGGGAACCGGAGTCAGAAAGGGTCGTAGTCCCAGAAAAGTTTACACAGTCGAGAAATGTAGTCCACCGGCTTCATGACCTCAAAGTCGAAGTTGTAGTCAGGAAGGTCACTTGTGGGTCCTGACTAGAGGAAATCCTCCCTGACCAACCTAGAGGAACGTCAGGTTCCCTGAGAGGTCTCAGAAGAGGTTGTGGTGTCAAGTTTTCATAGTTAAGAAGCCACGAGTCGAAAGAAGTGTCAGGTTGAGAGTGTAGGTATATACTGATGACCTTTTTGGTATCGGAACTGATCTGTCTGGAAACAACCGTTTCATTATAGAGACGAAAAATTATGCGATAGATCCAACCAGTATTGAAAGGAAGATTCCTCATTCGTAGAAAATTAAAGTACCGTCGTTAGTGGTAGACGTCGCTAAAACCTCGGAGTCTTTTATTTAAATCGGTGACAAAAGTGACAAAGGGGTAGATAAACGGTACTTCACTACCCTGGCCTACGGTACTAGAAGTAAAAGACTTACAACTCGAAGTTCGGTTGAAAAAGTGAGAGGAGAAAGTGTAAGTAGTTCTTCGAGAAATCCAGAAGAAGTGAAAGACGGTATTCCCATCACAGTAGACGTATAGACTCCAATAACTATAAAGAGGGACGTTAGAACTAAGGTCGAATACAAAGAAGGTCAGGTCGCAAAGAGTACTACATGAGACGTATATTCAATTTATTCGTCCCACTGTTGTATATCGGAACTGTATGAGGAAAAGGATAAACCTTGGTCAGACAACAAGGTACAGGTCAAGATTGACAACGAAGGACTGGACGTATGTCTAAAGAGTTCTCCGTCCAGTCCACCAGACCATAAGGGTAGAGAAAGTCTTAAAAGGTGTCAAATAACACTAGGTGTGTCAGTTTTCCGAAACCACATTAGTTATTTCGTCTTTATCTACAAAAAGACCTTGAGAACGAAAAAGCTACTAGGTCGTCTACAACCGTTAAACTAGAGACCAAGGAGACGGAAAAGATTTTGGTCGAACTTGTAGACCTTCAAGTGCCAAGTGCATAACGATTTCGGATCGAACCTCTTAAAACTCGTAATCAAATGATCGCACACTCTACTCACGTCAACAAACCATCAAACTCGTTAGAAACCGTAAAGAAAAGAATCTCTAACCTTACTTTGACCGTAAAAGGTCAGGACACCGTTGACGACTCAAAAGGTTTAAACGACTGTATAACTCACGTCGTGAAAGTGTCGTAGTAGAAAATCCTAAACTTTATATAGTTTCGTATCTAGTAACAATAATATATAATCGATTCGGTGTGTAAATACAGAAAAAACTAATTTTCAATAGTTTAACTGGTCAGGACAGTTTTATTATACAAAACAGTAAAAGGACAATTTATCGAGATCTTTACAAGGATGAGTATGTTACGAAATAACTACTTACTTCGTAAATATATACGGTGAGAAAAGATTTTCATAATCCACCACATATATAAATTTTAAACAATTATTACTATTTAGGTAATTTCGTGTTTGGGTATGAGTGAGGGTTCGTACAAGAAAGGTGATAATTACACAGAACTTGTATTGGTAAATGTCGTCTATCAATGTAGTACAACGAAATTTAAAACATGGAATACTCGAAATGAGTCAAGTCAATTCATCGAGTCAGTACAGACTGAGAAACACTAGGGTACCTGACATCGTGAGGTCCGGAGGGACAGGTAGGGTTAAGGACCTCGAACGAGTTTGAATGCAGGTAACTCAGCCACTACGGTAGGTAGGTAGAGTAGGAAACAACAGGGGAAGAGGGCGGAAGTCAGAAAGGGTCGTAGTCCCAGAAAAGGTCACTCAGTGAAGAAGCGTAGTCCACCGGTTTCATAACCTTGAAGTCGAAGTTGTAGTCAGGAAGGTCACTTATAAGTCCTGACTAAAGGAAATCCTAACTCACCAAACTAGAGGAACAACAGGTTCCCTGAGAGTTCTCAGAAGAGATTGTGGTATCAAGTTTTCGTAGTCAAGAAGTCACGAGTCGGAAGAAATACCAGGTTGAGAGTGCAGGTATGCACTGATGACCTTTTTGGCATCGAAACTGATCTGGTCGGAAACAACCATAACATTGGAGAGACGAAAAATTATACGACAGATCCAAACAGTGTCGAAAACAAGGTTCCTCGCTCGCAGAAAATTAAAGTACCGAAGTCATTGGTAGACATCACTAAAACATCGGGTTCTTTTATTTCAGACAGTGACAAAGGTGACAAAGGGGTAGATAAACGGTACTTCACTACCTCGGTCTACGGTACTAGAAGTAAAAGACTTACAACTCAAGATTCAGTCAAAAAGTGAGAGGAGAAAGTGGAAATAGTTCTCCGAGAAATCAACGGTACACTGGAACACGGTCTTCCACTGAAGAGACTTGAAGTCACAGGAGTAACGACTTTCCTCCTGATACTACTTACGAAAGATCCTAACAGTATGTTATAGAAAAGACATCAGGGGAGAATCTTCACAATAGGGTACGTCTCCACTCCCTTTATTATAATCGAGTCCTCACAATGAGTCGTTACATCTCTCTCCACTCCCTCCCTTTCTTCCTTCCGTCCTTCTTTCTTTTTCAACTAAATCTCTTTTCCTCTTCTAGAAATCGGGGTTCTAATAATATTTTAAAGATGATAACTTATACTTTCAATTTATAAAAGAAGGAGTCTCAGTTACCTTTTGTTTTCCTGTTCCAGTTAATGTGAAACCCTTTTCGTCCTAAATGTTTTAGAGTGTATGATGTATATTTATTTATTATTCTGGAAATATTCATGAATCATTGATGTTTATTTACTTACTATCTTATTAAAACCTTGTCTGAACTGGTCTAGTTCCATTTACTTTGGTTTTCATTACGGTCACCCGAGTTACGATCAAACGTAGAAGACGTTGAAAAAAGAGAAAAGGAAGAAAAGTCTGAAAAATAAATTGAAACTGAAACGGTTGTTTCCAGGTAGATCACTTCCGATACCAAAAAGGTCACCAGCACATACCTACGCTCTCAACCTGACACTTCTTTCGACTCGCGACTTCTTAACTACGAAAACTTGACACCACAACCTCTTCTGAGAACTCTCAGGGAACCTGACGTTCCTCTAGGTTGGTCAGAGAGGATTTCCTCTAGTCAGGAACCACAAAGAACCTTCCTGACTACGACTGCGACTTTGAGGTTATGAAACCGGTGGAGTATGTTTCATAACTGAGTAACCTTTTTTGGGACTACGACCCTCCCTAACCCCCTTCCTCCTCTTCCCCTGCTGCCTCCCACTCTTCCGACCTACCGTAGTGACCTAGCTACCTGTACTCAAACCCATTTGAGACCCTCAATCACTACCTGCCCCTCGGGACCGCACGACGCTAAGTACCCCGTGTTTCTGAACCTGTACTGACTCGTTGACTTGACTCGACTTGACTTATCTTACCACTATTTAGTACCTATAAAAAGTGAGATACTCCTTCATCCTTTTAATGTGTTTCAAAGTTCCCCAACTTCCCGTCTTACGACGACGACAAACAAGGACGTCTGTAACGACTTTGAATCCCGGTCACCTATCACAGGCATCCTTACGAACCATAGATCGATCTTCGACCGTCTTACCAAAATTGGAAAGGTCTTACAGGAACTTCTTTTCAATGAAGAACGAGTTAACTTCAATGAGGGGTTCTATCAGAAATAATATTTTTTCTTATATCATATACATAGAATAAATTAGTTCGGGTGAAAGGTGTTATATATTTGGACTCATGTTGTAGATGACCTGTTTGTCATTTAGAAGTATTTATAATCATGATTCCGGAACAAATAGAGAAACTGAAGATGGAATCCATCATGATTACTATTAGTCTTATCAGATAAGGTCACCATGATCAACTATGGGACGTCTCTTATAAAGGAGACATGAAATCAGACACTTGGTAGACTTCAGGAGACTCTTCGTAGGAATCTCCACCGTACTACTTCTTCACTTCATTTCGGTATTAGATCTATAAAATCAAAATATCTCACATCTAAACCGAACTTCATATTAGTTTCATAATTGTTTTATGAGTTGTGGATCTCAACATTACAAACTATTTACTCCATTCTCAACTATTGGTCTCATGATAAACCGGGTTATAAAAAAAAAAAAAGTGGACACAAGACGTACTTGAGAAATCTGTCACTTACAAAGGACCTTTATCTACTAACTAATTTCCAAGTCACTGACAGTCCTGTCGGAGACATCCTAGAAGGGGTCAGAAGGGAAGAGGGAGGTGGTTTGTTGGGGGAGGAAAATCACTTTTATAAATACGGGTAACCTCGTCAACGGAACGTTATGGTTGTGACAAAGACAGGAACACTAAAAAAAAGTCACAACAAGTGTTGACAGTTTCTACTAAACTACGGAGAGAATTTCTTTATCTATTCTCGATTAAGGACGTTTAGAAAATTAGAAACGGAACCTAATTTTTATTCTTCTTCTTCTTCCTCGTCACTGACGTCTGTAAAGGAGCTCTTCACAGTATTGGAATTCCTGAGATCAATCACTCTGATTCTCTCGCGTAACGACTCCATTTGACTTCCCTTTCCGGTAGACTGACACTGACAGTCCCTCTTGGGGTCGAGGTTGGGTAACAAAATGATGTTCCTGACTTCTTGGTGTCGAGTAAGAGTCTTAACAACAGTCTGAAGTAGATCTTCTTCACGAGAGTTATGGAAAAACTGTTTACTTCCTTTACTTCGAACACCTTCAATTCCTTAGTCTGTCACAGCACTTCAGAGTAACAGAAATGAGAGACTATCGTTTTACGTGGTAGGGACTATTGAGTCAGTAAAGACAGGCATCGAATAAATAGTTGAAGGGTTAGTGAAAGCGAAAGGACAGTCGGGAGAAGTCTAAGGGTCATGTATAATGTACCATCTGAACTTCAGACTTCGACTAAAAGTATTGTACTGGTCACCTACTTGACATTAATTACTATTTACCCGACATAAGTTTCTTCGTGTCTGACCGTTGATTTTATACATTGACTTTCCTCTGACTTCATAAATAAAGTAAATGCCTCGAAATCCAAATACGAGTAATTTGAAAGAATTTTTAGAAAACTGACTAGAGACAGAATGAGGTTAGAAGTGAGAGTTTCTTCCCTAACGTTTAAGGTAGGGGAGTGGACGAGGAAAGAGTCAGGAAAAGGGTATGATGCACGACGCGTCAAAGAAACGAGGTAGAAGTCAGATCTTACCGGTGTGTACAGACCGTTCGTCCCGTCCAAGTGGGTCCTGAGGACCGATTGGATCTTTGAGATGTATTTGAGGAGCTCACAGTACCTCCCTTTACGTCTCACCGGGTATCCTTTACTTAACCTAGAGATTGAGACTAGTGAACCGTTTTAGTAGAGTAATGGACCAAAGTTGTGTATGTATTTACTACGGTTCGTTTTTCTATTTTTCTTCTTTCTTTTCTTTAGACAGAACCTTCCTACATATCCCTTCCAATCCACCTGAATACACTTATATCGTGTTTATACATCACTCTAACATAGACCTTGACACCTTATGGACAAAAAGATACGTGACGTATTGAGAGTGAGGTGAGGAAGACGGGGAGTGGTCAGACAGAAAGATAGGGAGAGGATTTTTTTTTTTTTTTTTTTTTTTTTTTTTTAAGGGGGGAGGGGTCGGGTGTCATTTTATATTCGTTTGAGAGTTTCATCGACGACCGTTTTCATAATCTCCTTTTTCAAACTCAAGAATTATGTGTCACAAAATTAAGGGGTTTTGTTATAGTCTTATACCGACGACTCCTTCTTCCTTGTCTTCCTTAAGTTCCGGAATTTCACCCTACGTCCCCTTTCTTGGCGGACTACATTCCTGGGTCTTCGACGCCCCTTCCGTGTACCGTGGGAGAACAGGAATTCACTTACAGAGGGCAACTGTCAAACGAACTTAGGTCGTCGTCACGGGACTACGACTGTTTGTGAGGTCCAGCACCTTGACCTCCTTCTCCGTGACTTCCTGAACCCATCCAAACCACTGTACTCCCTTTTCAGAAGGAGGGACCAATCCCTCTCACGTATAGTAATAGTCAATGTTTCAAGACATTCTCTCCTCGTTCCTGGTACCGTGAAGACAAAGAGTGTTCGTCTGTAACTTCAGGGGTATGTCTCCCATAGAGATTGAGGACTCACCGATCGCAAAGTTTTAAAACACCTTCCTCTTATTAACCTCTGCTTCTCCTACCACCAACTCTTATCGTAAACCTTGCACCAAATGGTGACGAGATCGATTACCAATCGGACCCGTGTCTGACCAATCAATCCCCTCTTTGAAGGAAATGAACTTGAAGTTTATATTGGATCATCGTGACAGGAGGGGGTCCCGTCACGAAACACTAGTGACTCCCACAGATAGGGACCAAACAGTCCCACACAGGACTCGTCTCTGGTCTTCCCCTTCTCAAAGGAAAGTAAGACGTTAGTCGTCAGTTTTACCAATATAACCGAGGATCGCACTGGAACTAAGGTTCGGGGTGAAGTATAAAGGACAGAGGATCCTTCTGGAAAATAACAAGAACAGAAACAGGAACCAGATCTGACACGACAAGACTCAACCAGTGGGTACAGGTTAAGAAAGGTTGGGGTACCTGACATCGGGTGGCCCGAGGAGAGAGGTACCCCTAAGAGGTCCGTTCTTACGACCTCACCCAACGATACGGAGAGGAGTACCCCTAGAAAGGTTCGGTCTCTAGTTTGGGTCTAGAGGGTGTAACGGTCCGCCCAAGAAATGGTAGACTCGATGGTCCTTTCGGGGATCTAACAGATGAATACAGCATAAGACAATTTAAAAATTTGTTAACTGTATCTTTTTGATCACAAACCATACACGATTTATGGCTACAAACTTCCCCGAAGGGGACACCGAATCGACCATTTCTTAGGACGTCACTCCCTCTGGACCCAAAATAGGGACTCAACCCTTCTAGGGACCTCTTCCCTTTCCGATGGGTGAGGTCATAAAACCGGACCTCTTAAGGTACCTGACATATCAGGTACCCCAGAGTTTCTCAGTCTGTACTGACTCGTTGAAAGTGAAAGTCTGAAACAATCTCCTCCTTCGATTCAGTTTGTGAAAACACCTCTAGTTTCTTTTGGGACCTACACGAGTTCTTGAGACCTTCACTTTACGCGACCAAGAAACACTCAGGACTAAAACGAAGGTTCTCATTCCGAAGACACAAAAATTCAAAAAACTGGGTAAACACAGTGACTGTGATGAGTAAACCTGATCAACATGTTAGGACGGTGAGATGAGTCTACACAGAGTCCACAAGACGACACATCTTTGTACAGGTATGAAACGAAT
This sequence comes from Capra ibex, assembly GCA_006410555.1. NCBI lineage: Eukaryota > Metazoa > Chordata > Mammalia > Artiodactyla > Bovidae > Capra > Capra ibex. The sequence continues at coordinate 2,375,499 of SJYO01010944.1, forward strand.
CAGATGTTGAACCGGGACTCAAAAGGTTAGACTAAGAGGTCAAGACAAAGTCTCTTCACGATCAGGACAGTGAGACAAATATTAAAAGTTTTGTACTAACCATATAGGACCGGAGGTACTAAGATAATTGTGAATGGAAAAAGACTTTACTGGAAAAGAAATCGGACAGGGACCTAAGTAAGAAGTTCTGGGTCGAGTTTAGTAAATAAGAAGTAGTTCAATAGAGAAATTACTCGATCGTACACAATTTCACGAAGGGTACCGTTCATGAATCTTGTGACTAATAACAATTAGTCTTGAGTAGAAAAAAGAATACGAGTATTTTAAAGTAGAGACACCTCTTCCTTTACCGTTGGGTGAGGTAAAAAGAACGGACCCTTTCAGGTACCTCTCTTCTCGGACCGCCCGTCCTCAGGTACCCTAATGTACTGACTCGGTGTACGTACGTCCCCTACTCCCCATCTCCCACTACCACTTCCACAATCAGCGAGTCAACACAGGTTGAGAAACACTGGGGAACCTGACATTGGGTGGTGTGAGAAGACAGGTACCTTAAGAGGTACCTCTCCCCAACCATCGTTATTTGTCCATTTTGAATTTTTAATAGAGGCCGTATCTTAAAAAACTCACAATGTATAATCGATGATTTTTTTTAGCACATACCAGATTTTTATTAGACAACCTAGTAACCAATTTGAGTCAATTTCTCTAAACAAAATACAGTCCGAAGAGTCTTACAGTTTATGTCGTTATATAACATTTAGAAGTGACTCACACCCTATGGTAAAAGGTTTGGCTTGACTGGTTTTTATAGACCACTCTGACTTCAAGGTTCCTTATGTAAAATTCCTTCGTGTAGAGATGAGGTGGTCTGAAACTAGATTATTTCAGTAAACCGATATATAAGAGAAAGGGTTATTTAAAATTCGAAGACCGACCTGGTTATGTCGGTCTTAGTTTAAAAAAAGGGGGTACTTTATCATGTACATAGTATATCGTCCGGTATAATGTAAAAGAAAAACTCTCTCTTTCTAAAAAAAAAGGATTTCCTTGACCTTTCCTCAATTTTTGTTCCTTCAATCTCTCGTACATAAATAATACAAATTCTTTAATTAACTCAACACTCACCATTTTTCCTTTGGGAGACACGGACAGAACGTGTGTCTCTCGTACCTCGACCTGTCCTTTTATGACCTAGTCGAAAACCGTACGGGTGTTTCAATGTTGTTTCATTAAATCGACTATAATCTTCTAATCCAACATCTCATGTTCGGTCAGGAAAATGTCAGTTTATACAAAGGTTCAACCGATGAGAAGGAACCACTCAAGAATACATACCCATATAAAATCATAAGGTTATAGATGTAGAAAGATCCAATAATTTAAACTGGTTTTGGAACTAGTGTATAATACCTAGACCGTACCCCAGTAAGATTTCACTTATGATTTATTCTCCGGACTTTTAGGAACTGAAAGGTATTCTAATTTTTAAAATTTAATATCTTCTTAGATTAGGTGACTATAATATCTCCTTGGTAGAAGTTTTAATGGTCGTTAGACACCAATTTGACCCTGATTTTGAGTCCAAAGGACTGTTACTCACTGAGAAAAGTAACTTGTGTTCATAAATTTACACTAAACTTAAGAAAAATTTTCTTAAGTCATGAATTTACTAAATATCATTATCATAGAAGGGTATAATTAAAGTAACTCCCCTTAATCGGTTCATAATTAGAACATGTAAACTTTAACCTCGGTTCTTCTACTTACCTATTATCGACTAATAACAGCAATTGAATAACTCGACGTGAAAGTTTTCAAGTCTATAATTTGGTCCTCTCAGGTAGTAGTAGTGATGCATCTTTAAAGATCATCTTACGAGAGACTTCTGGCAGGTCTAAGCCGAGAAAGAAACTGTCCTCATCCGACGTCTACTTGTTGCAAAAGTCAACGACAACTTCAAATAACAGAGCGTCTAACACAGACACTCAACCACAATTAAATAAAAGTAGATGTAAGAGGTACTTTTATATTCCGTTTGGAGGGTAGTCATATGATAGTAAGGTCGGTGATTCAAAACACTGTCTATCTCTTTTGTTTTTATTCGTTATAATGTATATATACATATATGTGTGTATACATATTATATACCGAAGGGTCCACCACGACGACCAATTCTTAGGCGGATGGTTACGTCCTCTGTATTCTCTACTCCCAAGTTAGAGACCCAGTCTTTCTAGGAGACCTTCTCTCGTACCATTGGGTGAGATCATAAGAATGGACATCTTAGGGGTACCTGTCTCCTCGGACAACCCGATGTCAGGTACTTTAACGTCTCAACCTGTGTTGACTTCACTGAATCGTACGTACGTACGTATACATATAAAATAAACGTGGCTCAGAATCAACGTTGTGTGTCCTAGAAACTAGAAGCAACGTCGTACGTCTGAGAATCAACACCGTGCACCCTAGATCAAGGGACGGTCTCTAGTTTGAGTTCTGGGCACGGTGACGTGGTGGTCCCTTCAGGATTGTTTTAATATAAAACTAATAATGAGGCAAATGATGACTCGGTCCTGAGGACGTATTCGAACTAAGTTACAGATACAAAAAAACTATCACTAAATTATAATTCAATATCTTGTTTGGGTAAAACACCATTTAATTATAAAACTCTTCAAATTTTCGTAAACACGTACATATCAGTCAACCTTAGTATACACTAATATTTCGAGTAAGATATATACCTTTACGTAATGTTTAACTGTCCAACTCTAATCGTTACTTGTGATAATTCTATAGAGTCATTCAAAAACTTTCATCTCAGGGTAAATTTCCCTTTTAAATTCCTATTTATGTAGCTCCTAATCGCATGTTGAAAATCTCTATGTTGTTATTTACATTGTCTACTTGATTGGAATGTGGGCGTGGATTTATACTCCGAGTGCTGCACTTGTAGTCTATAAAACCAAAACTGTTGGTAGCGACCAAGTACATACATGTATTGCCACGTTGTCACTGTGGTGACCCGGTCTGAATAGAATGAAGAATTCGAAGTTCCATAATTTTTTTCAATCTACAAATCCTCTTTACCTCTATTGACTCATTTTGCACATCTACTAATACTTTGATACGATAACTTAAACCCCCTGTTGACCCCTGCTGAAAGGTGGCCACGGAAAATGTTTCACGACTGAAACACAAACCTTACGATGGAGTTACTGCCTTTTAGATGTCTGGTCTGGTATTTATACGGACTGCCTTATTTTGGTCTGACAAGGATTATGAGGTTTTTTACAACGGTTAACGATTTGTGGAATATAAATCAAATTTAAAAGTTTCTCTTTTATTTTGGGTACTCTTCTTTTCTTTAGGTACCTTGTCAAATTAAAAAAGGGGTCTTAGGTCGGTGATCTCCCGTCCTCTCAGGTACGATGAGACTGAAACTAGGGGTGATGGACGGGGGAAGGGGTCTCGGGGAAGGAGTGAGACAGAAGTCGGGTAGAAAGAGAAAGACTTATCTATTTACATAAAAGTCTTTCCCCCGACAAAGAAGAAAGATTTTATGACCTCGTATTGTAAAAGATCTTTGTATAGACTCTATGTTCATCTTATACTCTATGTAGAAAAAGGTCTAAATTCCCACACTAATATAAGAAAAACAAAGATAATTTTAATCGGGATAAAAATTCATTTATGAACCCCGTTTTTTTCCTCCCTCGTATAGGTGTCCGAAAAGACATCGACAACTTTTTTAATTTACATTTTATGATTTAATCAATTAAGAATTCAGTCAAGAATTCTTTAGAAGGTAAGGACTTTTCGATTGAATTTCACTCTTTTATATTTTCACTATTTCGGTTCGAGATACATAAGAATTATACTTTGAGACATACTTCTTGTATTTTATTATCGGTGTATTTTATGAACTTTGAATCTTCGGATCTAAAAGTAACTACAATAGTATCGTATATTAACGATCTTAAACCTTCTCTTTCTTCCGAAAAAGTTTAAATGAAAAGCTAAAAGAAATAGAAAGAGAGAAGATTGTTTTGGAAAATAGAAACCGTTTTGTTTTCTAAACCAGCTTTAACAAGAAACTGAATTCAACTTTGACTAACACACTCATGAAACACAAAATAGGTTATTTCTTTCTAATACAAAATTATGTAGTGACTATTCAATTTTAGTAAAGAGACCAAAGACGAAGGTGAAGATAGTCACTAGTAGTGACGTAAACAGTTGTAAAACACGGATTTTAAAGGAGACGTCCCCTTTTTTATTTCATTCGAATCGATCCTAGAAACGTCATCTTTATGAATTTAAAAATTAAATTTAAATTTAAAAGGATACTTGTATCAATGTCTTGACCATCAAAATGAACGATTTCTTACTTTAAGATATCTCTTTATAAAAAACTCTTTATACTCGAAAGGAATCTTTTAAACTAGTTCATACCAATTTGGAAGTGGATATAAGAACTTGTTGATAAATAAGGGGATGTGTCATAACCCGTATCTCGTCTATGAGTTAAACAAGTTCTTTTTAATCGTAGACAACCAACATAGATTTAAGGTTTGTACGACCCTTGAGAATCGGGAAGGAATACCTTCAATTATCAAAGGTCTCAATATTTACAAGTTATAACGATTGAGATCCTATGTAAATTTTTGAACATAAACAATTAAAAACAATTTCAAAGGGTTAGAGGAGTATTTTCACGAGATACTATTCATAAAAAAAGGTCACTTTCACTTAACCCAATAACACCGTCTCGTAACATTTTGTTTGAAATTCTGATAATAACGTTCGTTTGACGTCACAGAGTTTCTGTCACAACAGTTAATGACCGGATTCACTATTTAAGAGAGGTTTAAGGGACGCACAACAGTCGTCCTAAAAAAAAAGAAAAGAAAACCATTGAGGGTATGTATCAAAACCATGAAACGGGGAGTACGTGTTTAAGTGAAACATTTAAACGTTTTCTAAATCAAGACCTACACCGGATCCCGAACTATCCGTTGAAGGACCTTTCCGAAACGTGATTCTCGAAACATCTGTTTTTAGTAGGACCAAGTCCAGTTCAAAGAGAAACCACACATTCAGATAATGAGTACGTCACCAGTCAAATGTAACCGGAAAGAATCCCTTGATCCTCCTGTACTACAATTGCTTCGTCACGTGTGAATAGTTTTCTTAGGTCAGAATAAAAATAGCTCTAAAGAACCCTCCGTCGGTGGTACCTAAGATTGTGAAGGAAGAATTTTTTTTTTTTAGGTTCAATTGGAGTTTATACGCTGAAACAAGAGGAGTCTCACCATATCTTTAGGAGTCTGGGATTTCGTCTTGCAACCATAAAGTCCATACTTCTGGACGTAAACAGTTCACTGAAAAGGCTTTCACCTTCGGACAGTCTCCACGACAAATAGAGTATTTTAACGGGTCAAATTTATTCTGTAAGAATAAACCGTTAATAAGGACTCCTTCCAAAAAATACTCCCACCCCTCTCCAGGAAAAGAAGGAGAGACACCTAACCTAATGTCAATCTATGAACTAGTCTAATTCGACCTTCCTCCCATTGGACTCAATTGGGTCATAAATTAGGTCAAGTCGATTGTGACGTTGGATCTGAGTCAGTCAAGTCAGCGAGTCAGCACAGGCTGAGACGCTGGGGTACTTAGTGTCGTGGTCCGGAGGGACAGGTAGTGGTTGAGGGCCTCAAGTGAGTCTGAGCGTAGGTAGCTCAACCACTACGGTAGGTCGGTAGAGTAGGAGACAGCAGGGGAAGAGGAGGACGTGGTTTAGGGAGGGTCGTAGTCTCAGAAAAGGTCACTCAGTTGTGAAGCGTACTCCACCGGTTTCATGACCTCAAAGTCGAAGTCGTAGGAAGGGAGGTTTCTTTAGGGTCCCGGCTAGAAGTCTTACCTGACCAACCTAGAGGAACGTCAGGTTCCTTGAGAGTTCTCAGAAGAGGTTGTGGTGTCAAGTTTTCGTAGTTAAGAAGCCTCGAGTCGGAAGAAGTGTCAGGTTGAGAGTGTAGGTATGTACTGGTGTCCTTTTTGGTATCGGAACTGATCTACCTGGAAACAACCGTTTCATTGCAGAGACGAAAAGTTATACGATAGATCCAACCAGTATTGAAGGGAAGGTTCCTCATTCGCAGAAAATTAAAGTACCGACGTCAGTGGTAGACGTCACTAAAACCTCGGGTTTTTTCATTGCAGACTGTGACAAAGGTGACAAAGGGGTAGATAAACGGTACTTCACTACCCTGGTCTACGGTACTAGAAATAAAAGACTTACAACTCGAAATTCGGTTGAAAAAGTGAGAGGTGAAAGTGAAGGTAGTTCTACGAAAAATCAAGGAGAAGTGAAAGACGTTGGATCTGATGGTGAAACGATTATAAAGGAGACAACCTGAACTCTCGGTCGGACGGGACCTCTCGTTGGAAGTCAATTAGGAGAAGATCCGAGCATCAAGCGAGTAGGGGACCATAGACATCGCAGTAAAGACTCACCGGAGGGTGTAAAATCGAAAAATGTGGTCTGAGACTAAAGGATAGGTTGGTAACAAATGAGTCTCGAATACTAATGATTAAGGGAGTAATGTAATGTCTTAACTTACAAATTTTGTCAGTACACTACCCTTGTCACTAGACGTAAAACGTCTACTTCTTTTATTTTTTTTTTTGTCTATTTAGTTAATAGTTAGATTCCAGTGTGTCAAATTTCCCGTTCTCACTCTTAGTTTCGGTGTAGAAAACTACAGTTGAAGGTAAAACGAAAGAGGTTTTGACATCGACATCAAAGTACGGTTCCTCCCTTTTACCATACTTGACCTGATTTAGTCCCAAACTTTCGTGTTCGGTTCAATTCTCAGTAACGATAATTACCCTTGGTAACGTACTTGGGGGTATCGGAAGAACCTGAATGTCTGAAATGCGACGGGAGTTTGTGTAGTATATTGAGCCCTACGTCGACAAGACGATTACAGAAATTTGTCCTTCCAACGTAGTGCTAAGTACGGATTATTCACGGTTACTATGACGTCGATAAAATATCTCGTCGATTTGTTCAAAGTCGTTGAGTCTAAAAATAGACGAAATCGACTTTGCCGGTCAATGTAAAATTTGAGTCAATATATTTACTAACAAAACTTTTGTTCGACCATGTAGAGATCTTCCAATAAAAGTTTGAAAGGAAACTACGGGTAAGAAAAAAACTTTATTTCTACTTAAGTCAATGTAATTCATGTCTTTTAATACATCTAAGTGGCAAGTGATAGCTTACCCATAAGACCAGTCCTACAAAGCACCTCTATTCTACTTGACATCGACTTCAGTGGAAATCATTCCATATTAAATATAAGTCACTTTACATGGTCTAAATCGACATCTGAAATTATACAAACTATTTAGAAGTACGGTCAGTAAAGGTTATAGGGGTTTTCGAGTCAACACAGTGAAAAGTCGGTTTAAGGTGTAAACGTTCAAGGGTGAGGACCAGTGTCTGCTGGTGACTGAACGAGAGACATGTCGGTTAATTAAAAAGACATAATCTTAAAGTACTCATTTTAATGTACATCATACACAATAGAAACATAACTGAAGAAAACGAGTCGGGTAGCCACTCTATATACGACATACAAAAACACCAAGTAAAGACTCATCATCACGCAACAACTCTACAGGTCAAACGAATGAGTATGGTGATCCTATCTGTAAACAAAGTCGAAAAGTTGATAATATTATTATTTCTATGATTCTTCTCAGAATTTTTTCAAAAACACAGGTATATTGTGAAAATAAAGAGAACCCATTCCGGATATATCTTAACAACCCAGTATTCCCTTTATAAACATAAGGGAGGTAGTTTCGTACCCAAACTCAAAATCAACTATAAGAGTGGTTTTAAACTATACTAGTCAGAAAAAATTAACATTAATAAATTTACCGCACACCACTACAATATAACACCAAAATTAAATGTAGAGGGATTACTTATTGTTAAACCTGTTGAAAAGTACACAAATAAAAGATAAAATAAAGATAAACATACAGAGGAATCTACACAGAGAGGTATAGAGAATACGTCTAAAAATTTACCGTACAAATAAAAAGATTAATTACTCAAAATTCTCTAGGAAATAAAATATACATTAAAGGGAGGGTCAAATCTAAACAGGAAAGGAAGAGAAGGGTTACAGAAAGTTTTTCGTCTTAAAATTAAAACTACGTCAGATTAATAATTAAACAAGAAAATACCCAGTAGGTAAAAAGACACTAGATTTTTAGAAACGGATTGAGTTTCAGTGTTTCTAAAAAAAGATTAAATGATTTACGAATAATATATACAAATATAATACCAGTCACTAAATAACAGTCAATTAAAAATATAAAACCTACCCCATACTTATACTCAATAGAAAAAAAAAAAAAAAAACCACACACATATAAGTCAACTAAGTCGTGGAAACAATTTTTCTGACCGGAAAGAGGTGACTTAATAGAAACGTGAAAAACCTTTTAGTCAACAAGTGAATGTACACTGGAATAAATACAAGACAACTAGATAAAACGACAGAAATGTAAATATAGTGTGACAGAAATAACAAGATCGAAATATAATTCGAAATTTGAAACAATCACAATTAGGAGGTTTAGACTAAAATTAAAAGTTTTACGAAAAACCGAGAAGACCCTTAAAAAGTAAAGGTATTCTCAAAATCTTAGTCTATAAATTAAAGACTTTTTGTTCAGAAACTTCTAAAACTTACCCTAATACAACTTATACATTTAGTTAAACCCCACTTCACTAGGGAATTGGAGTGACTCAGAAAACTTGGTACTCGTTTCAGATAAAGAAGAAATAAATCTAAAGAAACCAAAGAGATTGGTTAGAAAACGTCAAAAGTCCCATGTTCAGAACACGGAGAAAATAATCTAAATAACGAGAATTTAAGAACAATAATAACATTAGCCATAAAAAATTTAAAGTTTAAGACAAAAAAACGAAGACAATATATAACCAAAATAACAAGAACACAAGACGTTTGAATGACTTGGTGAATAATCACTACTGTCGTAAGAAACGTCTAAGACAATCGAAAATGTAGATCTTTTAGTACAGTAGATACTTACTTTCTCAAAATAAAAAGGAAAGGTCAGACTTACCAAAGTCAAATAAAAAGTACTAAATAAAGTAATCGATCTTGGAGGTCATATTATAACTGATCTTTAGAAACAGAATAAAGTTTCACAAATCCAAAAGTGATACATCACACGTTAAAACAAATACGGAAAATAGGTCAACTCATTTAAGGAAAAAAAGATCAAAAGATCCTTATATATATGGTCCATACAATCTAAAACAAGTCACAGAAGAAACAAAGGGAATTTAACCATAAAAACTACTCAAATAATTACAATTTTATGTAAATAAAAATAAAGGTTTACAAGTTGGTTGGGACTGAAAGATCTTTTTTTGTTTAAACCAACATTATATAATATCAAAATTATAAAATAAACTGAGTTGAACGATTTTAAAACAAATCTTAAAAATGTAGACATAAGTACTCCCTATAATCGTAGATCAAAAGAATAATTACAGAAACATAAAACTATAGTCTCATTACACCAAGAGTATTTTATTTAACCCCTTATATAAAGGAAAAGTCAAAAAACTTTCTCAAATACAAATTACTTTTATAAAGAAGGAATTCATAAACCAACTTTAATAGTCACTTCACTAGACCCGGACCTCAAAAGAAACACCTAACCGACCCGACACTTGGTCATAATTATGTGTAAGGTAAGAGTATCCCAACTCACCAGATATTACGACTATCCAGTTCAACCAACTGTCACACATTCTAGGAGACATTGATATCACTACTACTAGATAAATATACAAGAAAATTAAGACTCTCTTCCGATAACGTTAAAGAATGACTTTATACCGAAACAGAGAAATATCAAAATAGTCAAAAACGAAGTACATAAAACTTCAGTATAATAATCTTATAAATTCCAACGACAGGAGAATTACTCAGATATAACAAAACAAGAAACCGTAGAAATCATTAATAAAATGACATATAACCTGTGAGTTGTAACATCAAAAGTGTACCTAGTACAAATATACCTTAACTTACAAACTAAAACAACAAAAAGAATTCTATCACCACTCGAACCAAGACTGTCTATCAATGAATAGTTAATCGTGTAGTCGAACTTGAAAATCTCAGGACCAAAATTCGTCAGAACCAGAATTCGTTAGGGCCCGAATTCGTCAGGGTCCACCACGATCACCATTTCTGGTTGGACGTTTACGTCCTCTGTATCTCTGAACCCAGGTTAGTGACCCAGTCCTTCTAGGGGACTTCCTCCCATACCGTCACGTGAGGTCATAAGAACGGACCTCTTAGGGTACCTGTCCCCTCGGACCGCCCGAAGTCAGGTATCCTAGTGTTTCTCGACCTGTGTTGACTTCACTGAATCGTACGTACTCAACCAGATCTCACGAAAATGAACCAGTAAGAGAAAGTGTCTCGTTTTTAAAAATTAAAAATACTTAATGGTATAAAAGAATATAAAAACCACAACATAGATGTTTGGGTAACAGTCTGGGTTCCAGGGGATCTCCATGATGACACAATAGAAGATCGTCCAAACATCAAAACATAGAATGTAAATCCTTATACTAGGCAAAACTCAATAAAAAACACTCCTCATATTTTAGACACAGATTTAAGTATCAAAAGTTATACTTACCGGTTAACAAGGTCGTAGCAAACAACTTTTCTGAATAGAAAAAAGATAATTAAACGAAAAAACCACTGTTTCGTTTACTGACATAAACTCACCTGGACCACAAAAAAAGATGTAAAATTTATTATTTTACTTTATATTAATTCTTTTTGTGTTTAATAGATATTTCTCTTCCGAAGGTAAACAATCTACTAACTTATTTCCATTAAAACTAGGAAACAAAGTCATTAGTGAGGTTTCGTTATTCCTATTACCGTCTGTGTCTAAAATAGAAACGATTGACCGCCTCTAAAAAAATTTGAGATTTAGTGTCATAGGTCTTCTTCCTAACCCTCTTCAACACGACCAATTTGTTCCTACGGTCCTCCGTGGATCCAAAAGATACACCCCGACACTTAGATTGGTCGACCTTAAGGGGTCTCAGTTATATGAAGGATCCTCATTAAGGAAGAAACCTTCTTATCTTTAACCATTAACCCGAACAACGTGTTGAAAGGACTTTCGTTAAAATATGATATTTCTTCGTGTGTCTGTGTGTGACAGAGAGAGTGTGAGTTGAGACAACGTATTTCATGAAGTTATAGTTGGTCTTTCTTAAAAAGCATAAAACCTTACGATCAGAGAGTAGGTACTTGAAGGAAAAAAACAATTATTTCAAAATAACCCTTTGTCAATACGGGTGAGTAAATGGGTACCAGACATTAACGAAGGTAAGGTGTTATTGTCTCAACTAACCAACGTTGTTCCTATTATATCGAGTGTTTTGGTTTTTATATATGACATACCAGGAAAGATCTTTTAAAACGAGTGGGAACCTTATTTCCCTTTGTACTATTAGAGTTTTCGATATCTTTTTTGACAACTATTTTATAGTTATAAATATTATGTGGTCTTTAGTTTGGTGAAAAATTTGACCATCTACTATTTCAACGAAGTAAGTTTCTACTAATTATAAAGGAACTTTTTAAACTCTATAATGTTTTTATTTGTCTCGTCGGTCTCTTATAACTATTAATATAACGGGATTTTATACTTCTAACACCAACATCCGTATGTAAATTTTAAAGTCACTTTGTGAACAAAAATTATATACCGTACCCAAGTTTCGTCTCTACATTTCCGAGTCTCTCTAACGTAACAGGTATTAAAAATGGAGTTCCTTCACCTTTATTATCTCTGGTGATTTCTTTATTGATGGAAGATCGAAGAAGTATCTAATCCATGTTAGAAGTAAATTTATAATAAACTCTTCATGTTTTTCGGTCCGGACGGGGGAGATTGAGGAGAAATGGACGGTCAGGACCATAATAGGAGAGGAAGACGGATTGTGTTCTTCGAATTCACTAAGATGAGGTCATCCAGTCTACCTGTGGATCCATAGTCGTAACTATTCTAACATACCTTTACATATGAATGGTGTTTTTTTCCTCCACTCAAGAATTACACACGAAACCACGGGAACAGATTCGTACATAGTCAAGTAGTGAACTCCGAACAACTTATAACGTATATCGGACCCATACGTTCACTCTACAGGCAGACAACTTGACACCACGTCTCCCATGGGGATCCTCATCGTTCGGTGTTTTACCGAGATCCGATCCCTCTTGTCTATATCATTTCCCGGAGTCTCTTGATTACCCTTATAAACTTTCCTCCAACGGTTCTTTGTTCGTGTAAAAGAACCCTACCAGTTATATCATAAAAAACTAAGTCATTTAGGTTCAGACTTATATTCTGAGATGATCTTTAGTCAACACACAGAATTTGTTCAATGAGTCCGAGACTCTCGTGACAGACACTTCACGTCCTCTGCAAACGTAACAGTCAAAACCCGTCAAAATTAACTCTACTACAAACCTTTTATGGATCGTGTTTCATCCGTCGTGAGTCCGACGTAACGGGTGCCCCGTCACAAGGTCCACACTTACCACGGCCATCGACACCTCGTACCTCCAGGATCCGTTTGTCAATACCACTGACAATAATAACGGCGAAAATTTAAAACGGGTTTCTGTCAAGGTCGGTCAAGTCGGATACCTGATTATGTCCTTTTAATTAAGAGACGAGAAAGACAAATGAAGGACAATGAAATATTAAATATCTCTCAGACTCATATACTTTTCTCGAATTTCACTATCTTCTCCCAAGTACCAGTTGCGGGGTAATAAGGAATTGATTAGACCTTTGACTTAGTCAAATTTCCCGGAAACCAAAGGAGTAGACACTTTTATCTCTTCACCTGGTCTATTGGACATTATGAGAAAGGGGTTAAAAAACTAAATGTCGGACCTAGGGTAAGTCAGGAAAGTAGGACCATGTTAACGGGTGTCTTTCCTTTAGAACAAGAATTTTACTGTTACTTTAAGTAACTTGTACTTAGGGGTCTCCCATCCTCTTTACCCGGTCTGAAGAGGAAGTTCATACACGGTAAATCAGGAACCGTTCTTTTCTTTCAACAGTCTGATTTTGAACTTTATAAGGAGAAGTGACTATGTCATAATTAATTTAGACGAATTAGTAAACACGTTGACAAATCGTCTCTTCTAAATCCGTGTCTCTTTAGTCCCTCGTTCGTCTAACACCTTTTCATACTCTTGTCGTTCCTGTCTTAGTACAAATGTTAATTTCAACTCGGAGGAGGGGTAGGAACAGGAGGAGGAGGAAAAGGAGAAGGGAGAGAAGAGGGGGAGGGGCAGAATGAGGGAGAAAAGGAGGATTAGGACCAGAAGGAGGAGTAGTGGTAGGAGGAGAAAAATTAAAGTCTCTTAGCTCGTCACTAAGGTTCTGGAACCGTTTACCCGACCCCGAAACGGGTCAACCTTGTAGTGTGTCAAGGGTAGAGGGTCCGTCAATGGGTGTCACCGATTACGTCTCACTCTTGTCCGTGTCTTCGGGGAAAGCTTCCTTTCGGTAGTGTAGATGAGGGTGAAAGAATTGTCCAAAAGATTTAGAAGTTATTCAAACACAAGTGACCCTTACTTACAGACTTAAATCCGAAGTTTTTACAAGGAGGGGGAAAGAGTTAGACACATTAATGACAAAAAAAAAAAAAGACTTCGGAAAGTTTTATGATATTAATTGTCTAACCGTCTATTGGGTATATTGACGTCAATTCCGTTTATATCATACGTCGACAGAAACGTAATTCACTAATTTAGTTTATCGTATCAAAACTTCATGTAAATATTTCGTATTTAAATGGAGGACCGTTTTGACAGAATTCATTGTGTGGGACGTGGTAGACAAGTAAGTCATAATTATGGTATAAAGGGTCCTGCCCTCGATACCTCTCGTCTCGATGGTCGACACGTCTTAGTTCTCCACGATTCCCTAGGAAACCTTATGAGTCGTTGAAAGCTAGGGGAATACCTACGAGTGTCACTAACACGTAGATTTTGTGTGTGTGTGTGTGGTGTATTATATCGCGTACGGACGTTCATGTATGTAAGTACGTACACACATGTGTACGAAATATGTGAGTACACGTGTGTGTATGTGTGTGTGGTGGAGTTGCATGTCTACTGATACGAGTGAAAGGTACTTATTCTGTTATATGACTACAATTTTCGTAAGTAAGTTCATGAAGTAATTTACTGAGTAAGTCGTTACGGAATAAGTCACGGGGACACACAGTCTGATCCGTGATCCACAATCTCCATGTGACGATTTCCCGACACCGGAGACGAGAGTACCTCGCATGGTAGATCGTGTGTTCAGAGTAATTATCTGAGTCATGTACATGTACTATTACTAAAAGTCCGTCCTATCTTTGGGAGTAAATCCCAAATAATTTGGGTTATTGATATTTATAAAGAGTAAAGTTCCGATACACATGATTCATTTTTCACAAGTTATTAGTTTTTACATAAGTCTTGGACAGTACTCACCGTCGTGTAAGTCACCTGTTTTGTCCTCTTTCTACGAAGGTTAATTTCTTTTGACTTTCACCGTCATTTTTCGATTGAACTTACTAAGTCTGATAACACGTCTCAAATTCTCTGTAGGTCGTTATCCCTTCGGACTCACTCAAAGTGGCTCGTCGTCACCGGTTTCAACTACGGGGGGACCGTACCAGACCTTCGGAAGTTTTTATAAGTACCGGTCTAGTGTGGGTTCTAGGTAATCTAATCTCTTAGATTACCTACCTCAAATCTCTTTAGAAAAAGTACAAAGTCTCCATTCAAATTACTCGGGATAGGACGTTCTTCACCCTAACCTCGATCTACAGTGTAGTATCATAGTAGATCTCGACACGATCGGTTATACAAGTGGTGATCGGTGCACTGGTAATCTTTAATTAATTTTTCTTTATTTTCAGTCCAAGTGTCAACTGAGTGGTGTGAAGTACATGAGTTATTAGTAAACGCGGACCACCAATGGATTAACCTGTCGTGTCTTGTAAAGGTAGAAACGGTGTTTACGATAGCCTTACACTTGACCTACTTACTTCTTCACGTATTATTATACTTACTTCCGCACCGTAGTCACCGACACCCCTCTTCACTAATCGACGACTCTCGTCACCCTTGGACACTATTTTCCACACACTCCTCCCACCATCTACAACTGTCACTTCCAGGGAGCCCACCTACTCTTATGAATCTAAACTTCACTATCGTTGGTCCCTCATACGTTTCTGACCTATATCTTCTTACTATTTTCCTCTTGACACAATTTCTTTTGCCGGACCGTATTAACTCCTACCTACCTTCTTTCTCATTGACGCCAAACGTTTCGACTAAGTTTTTGTAGGAGAAAACATGGTCCGAGTCAGTCCTTCTACCCGACTTCTGGATCAGGTTTTTCGGTCTTGTACAGAGTGAGGTAAAAATCAAAAGAGACCCTTCAGTGAGACTTTGATTACATTCGAAATTTTTTCAGTTTCTATCCTACCTAAGTCTAAACAGGTAAAAGAACCTATACGCTTCGACTCGAGGGATTCAAGTGTTAAATATCAACCCTCCTTAACATAGTCGGGAGGTCCGGTTAATAGGGTACAGCCTTCACCTTTGTCTTCATGTCTCTACTCTTCACTTAAAGGGAACCGGAGTGTCGATTACGTTCCGTTCACAACTTGGTCTCACCTCTAAAAGGTTAAAGGTCTGACCCCCAGGAGAATGTATAGTGAAAGGTCTAAAATCACATATCACTGTAAGTTTCGGTTCGTGTGTGTGTTTTATAAAAAGTACCTCAAAAGTCTTACCTTCTTGAAACTCCTCCTTTCGTTTCTCATCCTTATTGGTCAACTTTTAATTTCTAGTCTATAATAACAAAACACTTCTTTTCACCTTTATCCAAGAATTTAAAACACCAAATGTACTTTGTGGTTCTTACTCTCGTATACTCGAGTGGAATAAAATAACGATAACACTATACTAACGAAGAAAATCTCCATAGTTAATTAACTGGAAACCCCTGAATCGTAATATATTTTAGAATAGACGGCCTCTGATGATAATGAGAGTACACTTGACGTTACGGAACAATCTATCTGTGTTACGAAAGATAATAACGACAAATTAGACTTCCTTTTTTTTCCTTTCTAAAGGGAGTCATTTCAGACTCATTGTATCTCGACGGTCTGACCTGACGTTCTAAGTCCGCCGTTTTCTTCTAAGACTCAAAACAAAATATAGTTATAAATAATAACATAGTCGTCGATGTAAACTACACGAATATTAAATAATTAGCAGAAATAACCCTTCGTCTTTGTTTAAGACATTAAGAGTACTTAGTGTATAGGAGGTCCGTAAAAAATTTAGATTGAAAACAAATGACAGTGAACATGCCTTGTAAAGAGTAACGTTAAGTACCTCTTCGACAAGTGACTTTTGATCATAGACCGGATGAGGTCATAAAAGGTAAAATAATCAGTTACCCTCAACCGAAATTTGATGGTTCGAATATTAAATAAGGGCCTTGTCTGTTAAATTTGTAACATCCTACACAAGTTCGTGTCGAGTTTCAAAATTGTTCCGACAGGAGAAATAAAGTCTCGGGGAGGGACAGTTCTTCCGAGAACATAAAATTGTTTCTTTTGTGAAAAAAGAAAAAAAAGAGGTCAAAAGGAAACTCAATCTTACACATAACTTTGTGAAGTACTCTTTTCATCATACTTTTTGATTTCAATTAGAGGTTCTTCCTTTTTTTACCCTCCGAAAACTCCAGTATATTTTTAATTGACTTTTCTACCGTGCTAATAAAACTGTCGTCCACCCTAGAGATTCGACAATTAATTCTCTGATTGGTAATTCTTGTACTTCTGAGTCCAAAGGTCTCCAAATGACTAAGAAAAGACTATAAAACTCTTCAAAACTAATATACCATGATAAAAATTTACAGTAAAATATCGAATTTTTTACTGTCTCCTTCTTGGAATTGTTTTACTAGTAGGACTCCCCTGTTCTCATTTTTGGTGACATAATGTCTAAAAGTAGAATGTATTGAGGTTTGATAAAGGGGATACCTGTTTTCGGGTAAGTAATACTCTTCATCCACTATATTAAGTTGTACGGATACGATCCGGTTGATTATTTAGTCCGTCCAATCACGGGAGCCGTTGTCTTGCCATAGAAATCGACTACCCTATTTATCTACCTACCTGTCCATCTTCTTACTTGACTACCTATCTACTCGTCCGTTATAATCATGAGTACATTTGTTTACAGTGGGTCACAAGTACAGTTTATCTTTTTTTAGTCCTTCTTTGTTCTCTTAACGTTTAACCATCTATCGGAGTTATTACTGTCGTCTTTATTGAGTTTCTTGTGACCCCCAAGAAAGACCGTCCTTGAACCAGATTGAAATGTAGGAGGTGTAGACAGTTCCAAGGAGAGTAAGTCGTCATCAACTTATTACAACCTATTTTCCTCCATTTTCTTTTTTCCTTCACTACACTTCCGATAGTTTAACGTAAAGTCACTCGTTTTTTTACCCCATAAAGACAATCTTAGCTTCTCTCCGAATTATAATGTCTTCCCTTCGTTGATCCCACCTTTATTCCTGAAAATTTCTACAATAAGACTTCGTAGGACAGATCCTTCCGGAATCCCCCGGAACAATTTCCCCTCCCTACAACCTCTATCCTGATATCCCGACCATCCTACACGTCCCGGCACTTTATCCTGTTCCGTCCCTCGTGCCGCTGGTGCCATCGACACCTCCACGGCAACGATTGACTCCTCGGTACCTGTTTGGGGGAAATCCTGAGTCAAGACATAATATAATTTAGGAATTAGACTAAGTGGGGTATCTAGGAAAGGATTCAGATTACATGTAAAAACATTAGGTATACAAAGTAAGGTCTTCAGGGAACAGACTGAGGGATCTTTATTTCCATTGATAAAAGAGAAACCCCCTTGTATCCGTCTCTCGTCTTTATAACCAATAGTAAAATAGTAGTCAATCCGGTACTTACTGAACGTCAAAAAGAACAAAGAGTTTACACTAAAATAATATACTTTGGGACTTTACGACAGAGGTATCCTAAAGAAGTTTCGTTGTAGACCCTTTTTGTAACCCAAGCTCCGTTTTTTAATGAAATTTTCTTTGAATAGAATTTTTACAGTTATAAAATCATACGTAAACTTTGATATATTCGTTTTCACGGTTTTGAAAACATAAGAAAGGAAAAATTATTTTTAACAAATTATTATAAAACGTAACCTTATGTACTATTTCGGGAGACAAAGTAACCAAATTCGAAAGTTTAACCCTTAAAGTTCTTAAATCACTTTGTGTGGGAAGTAGGAGTCCAAACCGTCCGACGTCAAAAGTTTATTGTCAAGGATGAGAGGTACGTTAATATCTGAAAAAAGATCTCCATCTAAAGAAAAATCTATGTATGTCACTACGTGTCTCCCGTGTCGGTACCTATGGATATGGACTTATAAATAAAGAGAAGACATTCTCCGACCTTTGTTTTACAACGACAACCATCTTTTACTGTTGACATCTAATTTTCCCTCCACAAGGTATTCAGTGTCCTCCGTACCATTTCACTTGTACACCGTCGAAATAGGGTTACATCTTTGTGAAACTTCTCTATATCTTTACTTCACTTTAGACGATTGGGTTATCACCCAAAATCACCTTCTCTTTCCGACTCCCCTTTCTTGAGAGTCCTCCTAGTGTATTTTCCGACTTCACCCCCTGCAAACGGACCTCAACCAGGAGTCATCTGGTCGTAATGCTCCATCACTATAGTTGTACGTTTTTATACTCTTGCCTCGTGAAATAGAACAACTCCTCTTAGTTAGATAACCGAACATCCTGACACAGGACACATGATAACCTGATCCTTGACGCGGTCCACGTAAATCTTTTTAACCTTAGAAGACTTATCTCCGTAAAATCCAGGTCTTTTAGAAGATAACCAAGAATCATAAGAATTAGTATTCAGATAAAGACACTGTTTCCTAAAAATAGAGATAAAAGGTCTATTTCCTTGACTCACTCTTTCGTCAATTTACTGAAAAGGGTCCGGTGTGACGTCCATACAATGTCCCGTTTCCAAATTTTAGTATAATTGTACTAAGAAAATAAAAAACATACAAATGTACATACATAAAAAGAAAATAAACGTAAAAGGTCATTAAAAATAGGGACAACTTTTACAATCTTGGTATCAACATTAGTACAGAATCACAAAAACAGACTCAGTCTTAGATTATTTTGAGGAAATTTCAACGTTAGAGACCTGAAGGGACCATCAGGTCGCCAATTCTTAGACGGACGGTCATGTTCCTATACCTAAGGTGGGGAGAAATCCCTTCTAAGGTGTCCGACGTCCCGTAGATTCGGTCCCATGGTGTTGGTGACTTTGGACTTGAGATATCTCCGGTTCGAGACGTAGCTCTCTTCGGTGTCGTTACTCTTCGGGTACGTGGTGTGTTCTCCCATCAGGAGTGACCAGCGTTGATCTCTTTCGGGCGTGCGTCGTTACTTATGGGTCGTGGCGGTTTTTATTTATTTATTAAAAAAGTTTTTCAAACTTAAAGAGTGAAACTCCTCAGCCTACACCATCACTGTCGACACCCGTAGTCACACAGACAGAGTGTGTGTGTAACAATTTTGAGTCGTCCTTACTAGTCATCTAGTAAAGAATTGTGGTAAGTAATCCTCAGTCAAACTTTGAATATCTTTAAATGTTCCGATCATTTCTGTCATGGGTCTAGGTGAATAACAAATACGACGACGACGATTCAGTGAAGTCAGCACAGGTTGAGACACGCTGGGGTATCTGTCCTCGGGTGACAGGGACCCTAAGAGGTCCGTTCTTGTGACCTCACCCAACGGTAAAGGAAGAGGTTACGTACTTTCACTTTTCGCTTTCACTTCAACGAGTCAGTACGGGCTGAGAAGCGCTGGGGTACCTGACGTCGGATGGTCCAAGGAGGTAGGTACCCTAAAAGGTCCGTTCTCATAACCTGACCCCACGGTAACGGAAGAGGCTGAATAACAAATATTAAACAGGATAAACGAGACAGAATAGACGGTGGAAATAAAGTCATAATAGTCAAGTGGGTGGGTCGTTACTGGAAACGTCGTACAAAAGGGAGGTCAAGTTTTATGTTAATTCCTACTGTATAAAACCTAGGAAATGAATGTTACAAAGAAATCAGAGGAAATTAAACCTTGTCGAGGGTCCTCGGCCTTCTGTGAACTTCCTTTTGAGAGTCTTTCATTAAGCTGTGGTAGGAGGATCCCCCTTTGCAACCCGTCCTTTCTCTAGTCTCACCTCGACCTCTGAGGGTACGTTTTAAGTGACTGGTAGAAGGGTCCACACCATCTTAAAGGTCCCTTTTAGGGTTTGTGGCAATTAGTCACCACTATTAAACAGAAAGATTCCATAAAGTCTTGTGGGTTCCACTATAAAGAGATGTATCAAGTAGTCGACGGAAGACGGAGTCGACAGAGACCCTATTAGAAGAAGGACACACTCCCGACTGGACTTCCCGTCACCCCTTGTCTTAGGGTGACTTGTTCCGTGTCTACAAAGACTCCTAGACACGCAAGAAGTCGGTTCCTGTACAGTTGACTTCCGGAGTTTAACTCCTTTGGAAACAACAAACTCACAAGGTCTCTTCTTTGTTACTTTTTAATAAGGTGGGTGAACTAAATAAACTGACACGGTCCAGAATCAACGACGTACACCCTAGATCGAGGGACTAGTCCCTAGTTTGGACCCAGGGGAGACGACCCTCGTATCTTAGAGTCAGTGACCCGGTGGTCCCTTCAGGATAAAATAGGTGAAATTTAATTTACTTACTGTCTTCACCCTTTACCTAACATTACTTACGAAGATTACTTAAGTTGGGTCTCTTCGTAAATAAACACTACCTACTTATAGAAGTAGAACGGATCTATCTCCCCTCACTGTACTTCAAGGGTCGAGAGGAAGTAAAAACCAGAAAGCCGTAGTGGTGTTCCGGTCCTTCTCCTAGTCACTGGCCCTCTACCTTGTGAATTGTCCACGCAAAGACGGGGAAGTTGAGACACGAAGGGTTCCCAATTGGAACTGGACAGAAAGACACCCCTGGGTCCAACTGTCAGAGACTCCTACAGTCAATAATCTCAATCAGTAAGAGTCTTTATCTCGGTAGTCCTTTCTTCAGATTCCCTTCCTTTAATTCCAAGAATCTAAGGACGAGACCAGTCTGTACCCTGATTTTCATACTATCTCGACCCGTTACCCCGAACGGATGAGTCACCACCATACTCAACGTCACATGGGATCAGTCCCAATAGGTCTCTTTGTCTTGGTTATCCTACACATATATTTTCTAAACAAATTCCTTAACCGAGTACATCAATACCTCTGACCGTTCAGACTCTAGGTGTCCCACCGGACCGTCCGACCTCTGGGTCCCATCTCGTCTACAACATCAAGTTCAGACTTCCGGTAGACGACCTTTTAAGGAAAAACGAGTCCCCTCCAGTCAGAGTAAGATAAGTCCGGAAATTGACCAACTTACTCCCGGTGGGTGTAATACCCTCTTACACACGAAATACGTTCACCTGACTAAATTTACAATTAGAATACCTTTTCATGGGAGTGTCTTTGTAGGTGAGACTTATCCAAAATCGTTTCCGTATCTCAGTCCATAGAATAAACATTTTTAAAATATGTTGTTTGTCGAGAAGAAAAACGGGGTTGTCTAAAGTGAAACGTAAGTCACATAAACACCGTTTATAAGAAGAAAGAAAAAAGAAATAACGAAGTCAATGTTATGATTAAAACGGTAAAGTTGAGAAATAAAATTTACTACAAAGGGTACGTTTATTCAACTATTATAACATTTTAGTAAGTAAAGTTAAATTAATAGTTAATTTTAATACATCTATAGTATTATTAGACACCACAAAAGAATTCTATCAGTTTATTGTGCAATGTTATAACGTGACCACACATCTTTTTTTTAACTTAATTTAAGTCACCGTTATTGTTCTGTACACGAATATAGACTATGAACTTTTCTACGTGAGTATGGAGTTATGTCATATTAAGTTATAAATTATTCTATGTTATCTCTTTTTACTTTCTGACTTTACCGTAATTTAACTTTTCATTAAACGTGACACGTCACTACCTATCAATCCAACAAAGGTACCGATAACACTTATTAAATATTGTTTGTACCCTTATATAGAGAAGATCTAGGACTGAAGTTAGGGGAACTTATATATGGGTCTTCATTAAGACAAACATTAACAAACTCCTAGGAGTGTGACAGAAGGTATCATCGATGTGGTGAAAGACAAGGATGGTTGTCTCACGTTGACAAAAGAAAAGAGGTGTAGGAGTGATTATGAACAACAGAAAACTCAAAAAACTATTATCGGTAGGAAGAGGTTTTGTCTGTATGTTTGCCGGTTGTCCATGTATTTTTCCACGAGTCGTAGTAACTAGTAGTCCCTTTACGTTTAGTTTAGGTGTCACTCTGTAGTAGTGGAGACGAAACCTAGTTCTGAAGTTTGAAAGGGCCTTCAGGGGTCGGTCACAGACTCGTACACCACCGCCCTCCTATGATCTTGGACTGGTAAAACCGTCCTGTACCAATTAGTCAGACATCAAGGACAAACCCGACCACCTCTTAAACGGAGGTCGTTGAAACGGGGTAGGACGGGGGAGGGGCGAAAGGAAGGCGTTCCCAGTCCAGTCGTGATAGTGGACTACGGAAAGGAATGGGTGTGGACGAAGGACGAGGAAGGTCAGGGACTACCTGTAGTAGGGGGGAAGAAGGAACAATTTGTAGAACAGGGGTTTAAGGGAAAAGTACAGACGAAGGTTCTCTGTGTCAAGGAACTCAACAAAGGGAAAATAAGACGAGACACTAACGAACTTTATAAACCACAGAGGGTAGGAAAGAATCCCTACAAAAATCTAAGAGACCGTCATTTTAGGGTGTATAAAGACGTGTGTTGAATGACTTTAGATGTAGCGATTCCAAATACAATAGTTCTTTAGATTCTACTAGATAAGTACAGGAGTATAAGACTTTAGAAGGAAAAAACGATTATTGGTGTTTATAAAAGAAAAAGAAAAAATAATAAATATAAAATTAATATCCTATTAATATTATAACACTACCAAAAACGGAATGAAATTGTACTCAGTCTGTATCCATATATGTATACGGGGGAAGGAGAACATCGGGGGAGGGTGGAGAAAGGGGTCCAACAGTGTCTCACGACCGAAACCCAAAGGTCACAGTATGTCGTTTGAGGGTGACTGGTGGACAAAATGTATGTCATTATATACACAAAGTTACGATAAGAGAGTTCAGTAGGGTGTGAGAGGAAGGGAATGGTACAGGTTTTCAAGTAAGAGATAAAGACAAAGAGGAAACGACGGGACGAGTATCCTATTGGTCATGATAGAAAGATCTACGGTATGTGCACACAATTATATATTATAAACAGAAAAAGACTGAATCAAGTGTGACATATTATCCGAGATCCAAGTAGGAGGAGTTATCTTGACTGAGTTTACGTAAGAAAAAATATCGACTCATTATAAGGTAACACATATACATGGTGTTGAAGGAATAGATGAGTAGACAACTATAGATGCAACGAAGGTACAGGATCGATAATATTTATCACGATGTCTCTTGTAACTTCACATATATATATATATATATAAATGTAGAAAATCAATATTGGTGTTTAAAAATTGTAATATATTTAGTTCATTGAGATCTCAACATCGGTGGAACGGGTCGGCACGAGAAAATATCTACGATACTAAATCAACTCTCGGTCTCATTAATTCACTAAGTAGAGTTGAACGTTTTTAATACCTTTTTTAAAGGTAGTATTCACTTAACAGAGTTCTCTTAAAGAAATGAAAGTACTGTAAAGACTAGTCTTTCCTAACTAGGATTGGGATCTGACGAGGAAATGATTAAAATAAGTTAATGAACGATTACAGAAATTCTAATAAAATGAATAGATTCCGAAGTATCTGACCGAGATATATACACTACTCACGGAAGAGGAACCCCTATATATAAGGTATATATGACTCCTTTCGATAAACGATTACGGATCTAATTGTTTCTTACTCCACTAACATCTTTCTGGTAATTAATTATACATAAATTAAAATAATCAGACCCGGTAGTTCAATTGTCTCACGTCATAGTTTTCTACATTTTTACGATTAATTATTTCTTTTTAATTGAAACTATTAAAACCCTTACAAAGACTTTCATAGGAAAAAAAGGGGACAAGATAGATACCGAGGGGAGGAAGGAGGAAGAAGTGGGTTCACCGATGACGAGACTAATAGACAATAAGCTAGTTGTTAATTGGGGTCCCTTGTCTTATATCCTAAAGGGTCCTTCCGTAATAATCGGAGGAAAGGACGTCTGTAACACCACGAAGAACCCTTCTCTTTGAGTCTAATCGAAGACTTTCCATTCTATCTTGCCCCCCCTCCCCCACGGATGAGTCTGAACCTATCCTCCGTTCCTCCCACCGTCAAATGTTGTTAATATAAAATATCAGAACTTTCCTAATTTGTGTATGTGTGGGTCAATTAAACTGGGGTCCTCCGTACATTCGCTAAAAGAAGGGGATTCATTAAGACAGTTTACATAGGTACAAAAGTAATTGACGACTTTAATAAAAAAGATAAGTAACGTCCCAATATGACATAAAAAAACACAATTATTCATAAATAGGAGAATGAAATATGATAATATTAGTAATTGACGTCACACATTTACACGAGCAATAACGACAGATTGAAAACAACTTTTTTTCGTGTTACTTCCTCACTTCCACTTTTTTTGTAATGTATTTTTCGCACGTCGGTCTCAAAGGACGGTTCATCGTCCGTGACTTAAGTACTGTAAATCAAAGACACGGGTTGTCGATACAGGACATCACAATAACTTTCTCTTATGACTAGTCGGGTCCCTTGTATTACAAGAACTCTTGACGTGTAGAACCTAAACTTCTTTTACTCTTTAACCTCCCTTTTATAGGTACTCCAAGAAAGAGAGAGAGGAAGGAAGGAAGGAAAGAAATGATGGGAGGTGAGCA
Organism: Capra ibex; assembly: GCA_006410555.1. NCBI lineage: Eukaryota > Metazoa > Chordata > Mammalia > Artiodactyla > Bovidae > Capra > Capra ibex. The sequence goes on from SJYO01010944.1 coordinate 2,400,825, forward strand.
AGAAAAAGAAAAAAAAAATTAACCTCATATTAACGAAATGTTACAACACAATTAAAGACGACGTGTTGTCGTACTTAGTCGACGTTCACATGTACATATGGGAGAGAGCACTCGGAGGGAGGGTACGTAGGATGTAGGGTGGGGAGAATCAGCACAGGTTGAGAAACCGTGGGACACCTGACGTTGTGTGGTCCGGAGGTTGAGGATCTCAAATGAGTTCGGGTGGGGAGATCCAGTAGATTGACTACGAAGAACAAGAAAAAAAAAAAAAATTCCTTCGTTAAATTCTGTGACAGTCATGAAACCGGTGGAGTACGCTTCTCAACTGAGTAACCTTTTCTGAGACTACGACCCTGCTGTCTCCTACTCTACCGACCTACCGTAGTGACTGAGCTACCTACACTCAGACTCACTTGAGGCCCTCAACCACTACCTGTCCCTCCGGACCCGCACGACGCTAAGTACCCCAGCGTTTCTCAGCCTGTGCTGACTCGCTGACTTGACTTGACTTGACACGTGGTCCTTCCGTAGTCTACATTATATGTCTATTCTATTTCATCGAAGGAGAGTCTTCGTAGGTAAACCTTTCAAACAATGGTGTGTCTTTTTTTTTACATGTTACAATTCTTGATTGGTATTCCTTTTCACTTTAATTTACGACCATTCACTATGTTTTTCTTATTCGTAATTCCTCCTTGTTTACGTACATATGTACCGAGGCAATGAAATTTTCTCAGAGTATCGACAGTTTCGTGAAGTCCCTACAACACCTATTCGTTACAGAACTTATACTGAAAAAAAAAACATGTGTTATAAAATTTCCTTTGTTTTAGACCCCTAAAACGTTCACGTCGGAAAAGTGATACGTCATACAATTACGCAGTCTAACCAACACGACACCTTGTCGAACTCCCTTACCGTCATAAAATTATTATAATACACCATTGGACCGGAAATATTTAGCAGAAACAAATGGACGTTCTACCATAATCGAATGTATGTCTTTACAGTGAACATATCTATACATAGGAATAAACTGAGAAATAAACATAATTGCTTCATCGTAATTACAGAAAAAAATTCCTCTTATTAATCTAAACCTCCGCTCCTTACTACTAACAACTTCTATTTTTGTTGACACTGACATCAACACTCCCAACTTACAACCGAGGCCAATTAAGAATAGTAAAATATAAAAAAGTGGTACTCTTCCGACTGAGTTAAAGAATGATCAATGTTGACTTTCCGTTGTTATTACCTCGTAGTACCTTCATATAGACGACAGGACAAAGAAACAGAGCTCAATAAGATTTTAGACAGAGTGTGTGTAATAAATTTCTTCCCGGTAACCCTGTCTACCTCTTTGATTTCGTGTCTTTCGAATCGAGACTCGTCACCAATCGAGATTCGACGTGAATAAATACGAAGGACGTCTCACATAATTTTTTTTTTTTAGATGTACAAAAATGAGGTAAAAGCACAAAAGAAGAGACGTAGCTTATTAAAGACATATACAACTAACCAAAATTTTTACGGAGGACTTTCAGACGCCCTTCCACTGTCACGACCGATGGTGTGTGGGGGAGAGTTGTCGTAGGCGACGTCCTCGTGACAACAGTCAGAACAGGTGATGCGACTTAATACGTATTGACCTCCCAATCAAGAACCGTACCTTTTTCACACTGTACAATCTAATTTTAATTTATAACTCGTCCGAAGAAGGATCTCTGTACTTAGTTTCTTTCTACGAAGAAAAAGTGGTCACTTAGACCTTCGAAGGACAACACTCGGAAACGTCTTCCTGAGTGTTTCCTGACTGACAGTGTTGTACCGTGGCTTGCGCCTCCTGTGGTACGGACCGAGGCAGGAGGTGCGTCCAACCACAATGCGTCTCCTGTGGTACGGGCGAGGCAGGAGGTGCGTCCGACCACAATGCCCCCCCTGTGGTACGGGGTGAGGCAGGAGGTGCGTCCGACCACAATATTCGTCCAGGATCGTCGGGAACCTTTCCTGAACTATTAGACTTAGAAAGACATTGAGACGACGAGAAAGGAACGCGGGAAATACCGGAAACAAACTCACCCCGGGTGTGACTTGGGGGTCTAGGTAATCCCCGTTAAGATTTAGTTTAACGTTGTTATTACTACAGTCGGTACTTTGAGTCTCCTTTTGTGGGGTTTCCTAAGGGGAAAGGGGAGGAGTGGGTCCTTTCGGATCCCTCGTTCGTGTCTTTTGTCGTCTTCGGACGACTCTCTTCTACTTCCTGGGTGAGTCTCGGTGAGTCCACCCGGACCCTTCTCTCCTTTATGTTATCGATACCTCGTTTTGTTGGTTGGAAGAGACTTTTGTAGTGGAGGTTTAAATTGAACGTAAACAACCAGGAATAGTTAAGGAAGAAGGGAAAAAAAAAAAAAAACCAGTGTGTGATTTTCTCTTAGTTATATGACAGGGACGAAAAGGTTCGTCTCATTTGGTACGTGGTTTTTTCTCCAATAAATCTTATACGGACAATGTTTGAACTGGGAGGGTTTACTTAGGTCATAAAAGTTATGGGACCTGATTTCAAAGAATCCGGGAAGTGGACTATACCATCGACTACAATTCGAGACTCTGAACCGATTCCTACAGGATCCAGTAAAGAAAGTGTTCCTGCCCGAACGTAGACCCGCAAATATAGAGACGTCTGATCTCCAAGGAACCGTCTATGACCTGACGGTAGAGACTACCACAAGGTCACGGGGGACTCCCGAAGATTCATATTATTTTCGTTTGCTTTTACACTGAAGTATACTTTATTAAGTGATACGTCCTTGTTTCGACTTATACCCTGAGTTTCCTAGAGACCTCATTTCTAATTGACGGTCAGTAGTCCTTTGGATTTCAGTAAACTTTATTCTCCACGGTGTTCGGTTGTCTATCTTCGGTATTTGTGTATGTTATAATTATTTCGTTAATGTCATTCACGATATTGCAAGACGAATCGTTTAGAGAACGGTGAAGTTCTTTGTAGACAGAGGCGGTGATCTTTAATGACAATTTTTTTGGCTTGGTTTGTTTTGTTCGACACGAAACACAAAGTCGAAAAGTAAGTCATAGGACTAATCGGTCAGGTGACGGTTTCGAAGTTATGGTTAAAGTATCGGATAAGGGACCCAACCCAAAGGTTGGTCACATCGGTTAACATGAATAGCATTCGTCTCCTCGTTAATCGACTACGTGACGTAACACGTTTGACGGACCTAGGTTAGTGCGTATTACAGAGTCCTCCCACCCCTCCTTTAAGTTCCCTGGTCTACTTATGAATGAATTGTCGTTGACCGAACTCGGAATCGAAGGGTTTTAGTCAACTGTCAACAACCTTCGGAATCGAAGGGGAACTGTCAACAACCAAGGAATATGTAAACTTTTTTATTTTAAAGTACAAATTAATGTCCCGTGTACGATTACTGAAACGACGACCAGTCATTTTAAGTCTGTACCGACGATCTCCGTCCTCAGTACCGCTACTTACGGGCGGAAAAGTCTTTTGGTCGGACTGGACCCAAGACAAGGGACAAACTTGTCCTTACTGTGTCTAAGAGACCTTCAAAGGAAAAGGTATAAACTTTTATCCTTTGAGTCAAGGAAGGGTAGAGTCTCCCTTAAGTTTGTCTTTGAAAAGTACTTTTACGTCACATATCACATCTTTCGATATTGTCCCATTTCTAAAGGGTCATGTGTTCGACACCTTGTAAAATAGGACTTTGTCAATTGTCGAAGAATCTTTTATTAACTCTGCTTTCCGTTGTAGGGATTCATTAGTGTCTGAGAAGATAACTCTTCTCTGTGTTGTTGTTCCAACACACTAAGTTCTTTCACCCTTACTTTACACGAAGTTAATACTTCTTCTATTTCCGACATTACCAAAGAATTTACCTTTCAATACTGTCTTCTATTTTGAAGTGTGCAGACGACGAACCCCAACATCTAGACCCACTCGTTAACCCAATTCTTGGTAAGTGAGGTCATAAATTTAATTTTGGGAAGTTAAATACATCCAAAGAAAAAGTATAAATAGTGTTTCAGGACTAAATTGACTAGTGGTTTAGGGAGAAGAACAATAGACACAGTATTTTACCCGAAGGAGAATAATAAGAGGTGTGACTGAAACAAGTCTGACAGAGGTAAAAACAGATCTGAAGTCACTGGACGACTTGTCAGAAAGGCGGACGCCAGAGGACAAGGAAACTATACAAGGGGTTTAACCATTGTCATACAAAAAGATTTTAAGTATAGATTACATAGTAAAGGGTGACTTCAGAAGAGGTCCTTGGGGGGCGTGGATTACTTGTTTCGGGCTCGAGAAAGCCACCGGACGGCTCGTGAATGCTATCCCGGGAAACGGACTGAAAAACCCAGGTACACAGGAGTGAAGTATGTACTAGGAAAGGAAGGTCTGACGAACGTCAACGATCTTCTACTGTGAGAAAACACACGGCCCGTTACACATGAAGGAAACATACGGTAAGAAATGAGAACAGGTGTCTGGTCAGCGAAGAATAGGAAAAGAGAAATCGAACAATAATATCCATTTGGACCCGACCCAAACGACCAGTACAGAGACGTCTGGCCGAAAATCTCATGGTAAGAATTACTTATACTCTATGTCGTAACATTGTATGATCTTTCTTCCCCCGAAACCTTAGCTTGAATTCAGGAGTAAATATTGGATGTATCGTATAATAAATATGAGAACCTTTGGATCAAAAGAGTAAACAGTTTTTCCTTATTCTGATGAATTAAAAATACTCCTAATTGTTATCGTACATACTTTATGTGGTACGATATGAACATCAAGTCAAGTCAAGTCATTCCCGAGTTGTATATTGTCGGTGTTATCTAATGTAAGATTAACGAAACAATTGACAGAAGGAATAGAACGGATTTGTTACTGGAGGTACCTTTTTCCCTAATATAGAATAAAGAAGAGTAAGTAGTTAGACCGGAGTCCTGGATCGTTTCTCGGACCCTGTATCGTTAACATATTATGTATAAACGAGTTTTCTAGTTTTCTTTTTTTTCTATNTTATCTAATGTAAGATTAACGAAACAATTGACAGAAGGAATAGAACGGATTTGTTACTGGAGGTACCTTTTTCCCTAATATAGAATAAAGAAGAGTAAGTAGTTAGACCGGAGTCCTGGATCGTTTCTCGGACCCTGTATCGTTAACATATTATGTATAAACGAGTTTTCTAGTTTTTTTTTTTTTTTTCTATGTACTTACCACTTTAGAGAAACTCTTAAACATGAGATCGTCCTAATCTTTATTACTGTAACTATCACAGACATTTAGAGTTAGTACAAATTTTATCGTAAATTAAAATACCAAGGACTCGAAAGAACACGACTGTTTTGTTGTAGAAACCTTCGACAAAGAAGGTCTTCCTGTCTGACGATAGTTGTACTTTGTTTCCGTACATATATCGTATTAGGGTTCAACTAAGTGGTAGAAAGAGTCCACCAAACCTACCTTAGACTTAAAACTGAAGATAAACCTTGTGACGCACACTTCGTCTTTCGCCTTTCTCTATCCTCTGCTGGTCAGTCAGTCTCCGGTCTACCTCCTCACGCGACGTCAAGTGTAAATATCGTACCTGTGGGGGGAAAGTCCCCCAATAACTTCCTAAATTTGTCCTACACTGTCTTGGTCTACAGATCGTAAAATATACCTCTTACACATGTCCTACTAAGAGTTCCCTCATTCAGACTTCTTATAGTCAATCCTCCAACAACTTCTACCACTTCCCGACTTTATTTGTCTCCAACCTTGTTCGAAGTTCCAGTCCACTGGACGCGTCAGTGTATTCTTACCAGGGGGTGAATCTTTCCAGACCCCGATCGAAAGTACGAGACAACAGTAACAGAACTTTGAAAATTACTAAAAGTTATTTTCCTGGGTCGTAAAACGTGAACTGGGACGTTTAATACATTGACCAGGATCGTCTCCATCATCCTCCTTCCAGTATTGCCTACCCGGTCACCAGTCCTTCTATTCACAAGACGAGGAGAAACGAAAAGTAAATAACTACACAAATAAGTAAATAACCGACGCGACCCAGAAGTAACGGCGTAAGCCTGTGGGACATTAACACAGTTCACCTCCGACGAGAAGTGACACCGCACGTCTCAAGAGTAACACCACCGAAGAGAACAAAGTCTCGTGTCCGAGATCCCTGTGGTTGAATCATCAACATCGAGCATTCCGGATCACCAACCCCGTGTACTCGAATTAACGAGACGGTGTCCACCCTAGAAGAACCTGGTCCGTAAATTGGATACAGGGACGTAACCATCCGTCTGAGAAAAGACATATACACTAAAGGTATCACTGGGCTCCCTCCACACTCACAACCCTACTCACCTGATCTTTTCTAAATTCTTAAAGTAACATCATTATATATTTTCTCAATTATAATTCAAAGACAGGAAGTCATTCTTTCAAACCTGTAGAATAGGTCCGTTACCTATCAGTCCTAACTGTTTCCTATCTTTTTTCATAGAGACAAGAAGATAGTAAGGGACTAATTTTGTATTTTAAACTAGAATACGGGTTCACCCTATTTTTAATACATTTCCTACAACCTTCGGGTTCCGGTTGAGGAAGATCGGACTTCCCAACACTGTCGTTCTATACTCTCTCTCCGAACTTCCCCTCGCACAGAAGGGCCGGAAGTCCAAGGGTACGTTCCGTGTTTAAGTGTACGGGACTCTTACTGTACCTCCGTCACTACTGGCACTCTCGGACCTAAGACGTAGAGTCGTCGACAGTAATAAAAAGGTCTTCTGATCATAAATGAGAGTGGGGCATGGGGAACGGTTTGTTTTGAGAGTTCGAAACGACGTCATAAACTGAAACCTCGTCTAGGGGTATGACTAACTCTGACCTAAAGAACTGTCGGACAACAACCCTACCACGAGTCTCAACTTAAATTCACTTAATTTCTTTTATTTCCCACGACAAAGACAATGGATTTATACTCCAACGTTTAAGTATGGACGACGTATCTGATTACAGACCATGGTTCTTCTATCTTTATAATTTTATATTAGAAGTAACGTTCTTCCATTAAGGGAGTAGTCTCATCAAAATTTATAGACTTTAGTGTAGTAATATAAGGAAGGAGTATACATTCAAATTATCTGAAAATATAATCATCTTCAACATGTTGACGTTATATACACTTGTCAACAAGTCATCGATTCACGACATTCCGAAAAACACTGGGGTACCTGACTTCGTGTAGTCCGAGAAGACAGGGGATGATAGAGGGTCTTAAACGAGTTTAAGTACAGGTAACTTAGCCACTATAGAGTGGTAGAGTAGGAGACTACGGAAGAAGAAAACGGAAGTCAGAAAAGGTCATAGTCCCTTGGAAGGTTACTCAACCGAGAAGTACAGTCCATGACTTCATAACTCCGGAGTCGAAGTCATGGTCAGGAAGGTCACTTATAAGTCCTAACCAAAGGAAATCCTAACTGACCAAACTAGAGGAACGTCAGGTTCCCTGAGAGTTCTCAGAAGAGGTCATGATGTCAAACTTTCGAAGTTAAGAAGCTACGAGTCGGAAGAAATACCAGGTTGAGAGTGTAGACATGTCCTGAGGACCTTTTTAGTGACGTCGGTGTTTTAATTTTCTACGAACGACGAACCTTTTATCGATATTGTTTGGAACAAGTCAACTTACTGAGTCAGTGCAGACTGAGAAACACTGGGGTACTTGGCCTCGTGCGGTCCGGAGGGACAGGTAGTGGTTGTGGGTCTCAAATGGGTTTGAGTACAGGTAACTCAGACACTACGGTACGTTGGTAGAATAGGAGACAGCAGGGGAAGAGAAGGACGGGAGTTAGAAAGGGTCGTAGTCAGAAAAGTTTTCTCAGTCGAGAAATGTAGTCCACCGGTTTCATAACCTCAAAGTCGAAGTTATAGTCAGAAAGGTTACTTGTGGGTCCTGACTAGAGGAAATCCTACCTGACCAACCTAGAGAAACCTCAGGTTCCCTGAGAGTTCTCAGAAGAGGTTGTGGTGTCAAGTTTTCGTAGTTAAGAAGCCGCGAGTCGAAAGAAATATCAGGTTGGCAGTGTAGGAATGTCAAAAAAGTGAGAGGAGTAAATAGGAGTAATTCTCCGAGAAATCAAGGAGAAATGAAATCTCACCACAGTAGACGTATAAACTCTAACAACTATAAAGAGTACCGTCGGAGTTAAGGTCAGACACTAAGTAGGTCAGGTCGTAAAGCGTACTACATGATACGTATTTTCAATTTATTTGTCCCGTTGTCATACGTCGGAGTTACATGAGGAAAGGGTTAAACCTTGGATAGACAACAAGGGACAGGTCAAGATTGACAACGAAGAACTGGACGTATGTCCAAAGAGTCCTCTGTTCATTCCACAAGACCATGAGGGTAAAGAAATTCTTAAAAGGTGTCAACTAACACTAGGTGTGTCAGTTTCCGAAATCACATCAGTCACTTCATGTTGACCTACAAAAAGACTTAAGGGAACGAAAGAGGTACTAGGTCACTTATAACCGAGACCAAGGAGTTTGAGTTACTTAAACTAGAGACCAAGGAGACGGAAAAGATTTGGATCGACCATGTAGCCAAGTACATGACGACTTCGCATCGAACTTTCTAAAACTCATATTAGAACGATCGTACATTTTACGTCTCTTCCGTTACCGTTGGGTGAGGCCATGAGAACGGACTTTTTAGGGTACCTGTCTCCTCGGACCACCCGACGTCAGGTACCCCAGTGTGTCTCAGCCTGTACCGACTGCACTAAATCGTAGTCGTCGTGTGAACGTGTCATGAAACTTGTAAGAAACCGTAACAGGAAGAAACCCTGACCTTACTTTTGACTGGAAAAGGTTAGGAAACCGGTGACGACTTAAAAGGTTTAAACGACCGTATAACTCACGTCGTGAAAGTGTCGCAGTAGAAAGTCCTAAACTTTATCGAGTCTACCTTAAGGTAATGGAGGTGATCGAAACAATATCAGTACAAAGAATTCCGGGCGAACTGAAGTGTAAGGTCTTACAGGTCGAGATCTACTCACCGACGTAAGTAATAGACCCAGTAATTCTGGAAAAAAACATATCAAGAAACATAAGAACGGTGGAGAAGAATTAGAGAAGACGAAGACAATCTAGAAATGGTAAAGACAGGAAATAGTGCAGGTGGGAACGTACTTTACAAGGGAACTATAGAGGTCAAAAGACGTTCTCTAGAGAGCAAAAAGGATAAGAAAAAGAAGGAAGGAAAAAAAAAAAAAAAAACGAAACAAATAAATTCTTCGGGAAGAATGGAGAGGAATTAGAAAAGACCTCGAGACGTAAGTCAATTAATGTAGAAGGGGAAAGATGGAACGGAAAGTGAAGAGAAGAAAGGAGTCGATAAACATTTTGAAGGAGTTTGTTAGTGAGACGGCAGAACGTAAACAAAAAGAAACCCTACAGAACCAGTGATGGAGGACATCCCAATGTTTGAAACCAGGTACAAAGAATCCTTGAGACACATGGTCTAGATAGGGAACCTAGATAAACAGTAGAGGTAATATATTAGTATTTCCTAAACTAAATCCAGTATGGACTTACCGGATCACGAAAAGGGATGAAAGAAGTTAAATTCGGACTTAAAACGTTATTCCTTGAGTACTTGTCAATGTATAACAATTTTGACTATGTAAGATGTAAAGGATTGACGGTGTCATATCCCAAATTGTAATATTACGAGGAAGTATGGAAGAAATGTTACGGAAAACTTCCGTAAAACTTCTTTCCTTAGGTTGAAGATGGGAGAGGGTCTGTAGAGATTCGTGAAATAGGGTTGGAGTGAAGTTGAAAGTCACGTACTTTATAGACCTAAGATTGTACGACAGGAAATAGAAAGGTTTAATTTTCACTGTTCGCGACGTTTTCATTCCTTAAAAAGACAGATGTCTTAATTGTTACTAAGTTACTTTTGACGTCGAGAGGGGTCCCACGTTAAATTTATAGGTGCCACTTCCGCGGCAGACGACCCGCCCAGTCCTTCGTGTCTTGACGACGAGTAAAGGGAGTGACTAACTTTGTCCTCACGAAGGACAAAAAGAAGGTAGTACTCTACATCATAGGGGAGTCATATTATAAAGGATTTTAATTTTACGTGACCTTTTGGAGGTAATTTTAAATTGGTCTCATTCCTCCTTGTAGGGAGTTAATCTCTTTTTGTATTGACTGAAATAACTTCAATTTGGTTATGTTGTTTCGAACATTCTGATCTAGACAAGCCCCTTACGGGACCCCTAGTGACTATTTCTTCGATTAACTTACTTAATACTTCGTAGTATATTACTTACGAATTATCAATAATTTCTATAAACTTTTACAGATCACTTTTTATTTTAATAACAATTATGACGTACAATTATAATTACCCTTTTATTTCTATTACTTTATGTACATAGTAAATTCGGGTTTGATTCCGTAATCATAAAGGACCAAGTCTTACTTAGTCTGGACTCAAGGTTATGATAGAGACTGAAATAAAGGGTGCACTGTCACCCTTTTAATTACTGAGACTCGTAGACAACGGAGTAGTTTTTTTCGATTTTTAATGTTTTAAGTATCGTAACATTTTTAATTGACTTCCATTTCGGGAATGTTACTAGGGTCCGTCTCTAATGTGAAAATACCTTTCATAAATACTCAAATATCCTTTTTATTTTATTAAGTTCAGTTTTGAATTTTCAAACGAATACTTTTTGTTAAAATTAAGAAGTAATTCATACAAACGATCTCAACCTGTGCTGACTTCGTTGAATCGTACGCACGCACGTAACCTCTTCCTTTACCGTTAGGTGAGTCCCTTCTAGGGGACCTCTACCCGTACCGTCGGGTGAGGTCATAAGAACGGACCTCTTAGGGTCCCTACCTTCTCGGACCGCCCGACAACAGATACCCCAGTGTGTGTCTCAGCCCGTGTTGACTTCGTTGAATCGTCGTCGTCGTCCATACAAACGATAACAACAAATCAGTGGTTAAACACAGACTGAGAAAAGACTGGGGTACCTGACATTAGACGATCCAAGGAGACAGGTACCCTAAAAGGTCCGTTCTTATGACCTCACCCGACGGTACTGGCAGAGGTCTCCTAGAAGGAACTCAGTCCCTAGTTTGGGGTAAGAGGACGTAACCGTCTACTTAAGAAATGGTGACTCGGTGGACCCTTCCACCCCGTCAGTATTAATTCGGAAACAAAAACTCAAAAATGAGAGACTTGTAACTTTATAAAGTACACGTTTCTTTGTGTTTGTTCTGGTTCTTATTGGACTCCGACTTTTGTAAACGTTTCATTTCATACGGTCCACAAAAGAAGACACACCACCTAAAGAGTTTGCAAGATATGGGAACATAACACTTTATATATTAATTTCACCTTACTCTTTATCCTCTCTATACACTTCTTTTCATTGAAACACAAATTGAAGGGTACTAAACTTATATGACTTAATTTTATTGATCTGTTGTGTGAAAAGATAGTTTAGATCAGACCTCTACATAAATCTACGGTGTCAATTTACTTTTCCTTTAATTACACACACACACAAACACACACACACACAAATTTATTGCGAAGATTTTGTAAACCCCTCAATACCAAAAATGAATAGTATTTATCCATGTAAAAAAAGATTACAGTCTTTTTAAGAAAGGGTCTGAACTTAATAACTCTTCAAAAATAAAATAAAAGTTCCTTTTCATCGAATTTTACCTAACCTATTAAAGGTTCTAAAAATTTTTATACAAGACTAGATCGAATTCTGACAATTGCGTATAAAAAGTTTCTGTCCCGTTAAACCATTTTTATTTTTTCAAATCTTTTACTCCAAAAGAATCGTTCTTTACCTGAATTGTTTTATTGACGAATTTTCGGACGACGACGACGACGACGACGATTCAACGAGGTCACGCTGGGGTTTCTGCCGTCGGGTGGTCCGAGGGGTCAGGGACCCTAAGAGGTCCGTTCTTGTGACCTCACCCAACGGTAAAGGAAGAGGTTACGTCTTTCCTTTCACTTTTCACTTTCACTTCAGTGAGTCAACACAGGTTGAGAATCGCTGAGGTACCTGACGTCGGATGGTCCGAGGAGCTAGGTACCCTAAAAGGTCCGTTCTCATGACCTCACCTAACGGTAACGGAAGAGGTAAATTTTCGGATCAATGATATATAAGTTAAATTTGGTTATTTTAGTTCTGTCCAAAAAACTACCTTTAACTTTGTGGTTGGGACTTTAAATATTCTTTTTCTTTACATGGATCTCATTGGTTTTAATAGGATTTTTCTTGTTTCGACTTTCTGAACTTGATGGAATAAAATTCTGAAGTGTTATTTTGATAGTATCAATTTAATTACACCGTTCTTATCCGTCTCTAGGAACCTTGGTTGGTACATGGTTGTATTTTATCAATTAAAAGTCCGTTTCGAAATATTACCTTATTGTTCTCAGAAGAGTTATTACATCAGTCCGAATAATTTATTTGTACCCCCATTTACTTGTAAATGAAAAAAAATGAAGTGTCATACATCTTTAATTAAGTCGTACTTAGTATCTTGATTTGTTTTTTCGATTTCAGTGTTTCGAGGACCTTTTATATATTGTAGAAGTCTTGGAACACAAGCCCCTCAAAGAATCTCCCCCGTGATATAGTCTTAATTTGAAGGTAAGTAACTTTTGGTGACATCTCTTATTTTTCGTTTCGACGTCTGTCCCTCTTCTATAAACGTATTATATATAGCCTGGTTACTAAATATAAGTCTAATACATTGATTAAGGATGTTTAGTCTTTTTTTTTTTTTTTCCTACTGGATTGAAAATTTAGCCCCTTATCGAATTTCTTGAAATGGTTCCTTCTAAGGATTGACTGGTCATTCATACACTTTACTACGAGTCGTAGTCCTCCGTAGTTCCTTGATGTTTTGTTTCGGTTTTACTCTACGACGATACGTGTGTGAACTTACTGGACTTGAGATTCTGGACCGGTATGGGTCCTGACCGTACCTACGTCTCGTGGACCTCACGGGTAGCACCTTGACCTACCTAGGATTTGACTTATTGACCACAAAGACATTCTTCATTTGTCTCCTCTGTGTGTCCCTTCTTCCAGCACAGGTCTGATCCATCTCTGCTCAGTGCGACTGTGTCCGTTCCTCACGGTCCTTAACGGTCGTTGGCGGTCTTCGATCTTCTTCGTTCATCTCTAAGACGGGGTCTCGGAAGCCTCCCTCAGACAGACACCATCGTGCGACTATAGTGTGACGGACTAAAGTCCTCAAGACCTAAGGACTTGAGACTCTGTTACGTAAAGACGACAAAAGTAGATGGGTCACACACCATGAAACAGTCCCGTGAGTATCATTTACTTATGTTGGTGGAATCTTTGTTCGCTATTGGAATGTGCGTATATATAGATGGAGCTTCACTTCACAATCAGGGAGTCGACACAGACTGAGACGCTGGGGTACCTGACATCGGCCGGTCCGAGGAGACAGGTACCCTAAGAGGTCCGTTCTTACGACCTCACCCAACGGTACGGGAAGAGGTCCCCTAGAAGGGCTGGGTCCCTAGTTTGGACTTAGAGAATACAGAGGATATAACCGTCCGCCCAAGAAATGGTGAGAGTGGTGAACCCCTCTGGATAGAATACTGAGTCGTTCTGGTAAAGAATCACAAATTGGTGTTTCTGTACTTTCACAAACACACGTTTTTATAAACATACTCTTATAACTATCACGAGTACATACCTACACTCTCGATCTGATATTTCTTTCGATTCGCGGCTTCTTAACTACGAAAACCTGACACCACAACCTCTTCTGAGAACTCTCAGGGAACCTGACGTTCCTCCAGGTGGGTCAGGTAGGATTTCCTCTAGTCAGGACTTATAAGTAACCTTCCTGACTACAACTTCGACTTTGAGGTCATGAAACCGGTGGACTATACTTCTCGACTGAGTAACCTTTTCTGGGACTACGACCCTTTCTAACTCCCGTCCTCCTCTTCCCCTGATGTCTCCTACTCTACCAACCTACCGTAGTTAGTTGTCTTTGCCCAAACCCACCTGATACCCTCAACCACTACCTGTCCCTCCCGACCGCACGTCACCAAGTACCCCAGTTTTTCTCAGCCTGTGTTGACTCACTTGATTTTACTAACTATCACCGAAATTAACAATATCGGTTTTGACCTTTGTTCAGTTTATACATTTTATTTGTGATAAGTCGTTATTTTTTTTTTCTTATTTCAGATATCGTACCAACTTGTAGTTTTTTGGTTTGGTCTGTTCTATCATTTTCTTCGGTCTTTATTTTTCTCATAAATATATTCAGGTAAATATACTTCCCGTTCCAGTTCGTTTTAATAAAAGTTAGTTAATTTTAGTCTGGTCATACCCTCCGCCAACTGGACTCTCCCGGACTTCCTTGATAGAATCCATAACCCTTTCAAGACATAGAGGTAACACCTGTGTACCACAATACAATCACATATTGTAAACTATATTGTAAATAGTCTTGGGTGACTCGATACATGAATTCATCTAAGTAAAATAATTTACATTTAATATAGAGTTGAAGGGAACACTGAGTCGACCATTTCTTAGACGGACGTTACGCCCTCTAGACCCAAGTTAGGGACCCAATCCTTCTAGGGGACTTCTTCCCTTTCCGTTGGGTGAGATCATAAGACCGGACCTCTTAAGGTGCCTGACATAATCAGGTACCCCAGCGTTTCTCTCTGTTGACTCGTTTAAGGTGGTGAAGGCATAGAGTTGTTTATACAATATTTCTTTGTATTTAGAACCTCGTAAAGTGGTGTATACTATAAAGGGAGTTAAATTTTTCTCTTTTAGTAAATTAAAATACTTTTACAAATAGGGACAAGACAAAAATTTTCGACATAATAGTTCATTAAATGAAAGAGAAAAGATTCAATAGGTCGTATGGAACTTATATGTTTGTAGACAGTCTCAGGTGAAGACACTTACAACCGTTTTGGAATCTAAAGTTAGAGGAATTAACTCTCCTAAGGTTATTAAACAGTCCTGTATTAAACGATACAATCGATAAAACAATCCTTCCTTATCCAGTGAAAGTTCCCGGTCAGTTTACGTTTTATTTTTCTGGACATGACGTTTCATTCTTACGTGTCGAAATTTAATGGAAGTTTCACAAGGTTCCGTTAAACGTCTACCCTCCTTGTCTGTCTTAAACCGGACAGACTCTTGTTTCTTGTATGGTCGAAGTCCACCCGTCATAGGTCAAGGCCAGACTGTCGAAGAACCGTTCATAATATACATAGTTCACGCTGACCTACCTTTCTCCTGGACTCCCCTTTGCGTCGTCTTTGCACCCCCGTCCTCTTTCTGTCCCTCCGGGGACCTCCCTTAGGCGTAACGAGTCGACGAAGACATAAATACCACGTCACGGTCGCGGTAGTACACCAGTAGTCACCTTAAAGTCTCCTGCTTTTCGTAAGAAAGGAGTTATGGAAACTTCTCACCTTATTTTTTAGGTTCAGCAGGGTTCTCAGACTTTTTGGAACTCTCCTTATAGAGGGATATTAAGAAAAGGTAAATTTTGGACTTCCTTAAGAACCGTAGATTGAATTATTGTGTAGACCTTAGCACAAACGATAGACCAATAGACAATAAACGAGGAAGTAAGTACCTTGTAAATAATTTGTGAGACACGGTCTGTGACATGATTCGTCCTCCTTTCGTCCGTAGTTCCAGAATACCCCGTCTGTCTGGACACTATTTTTATAATCTCGGTGGTATGTTTACGAGATTACGTCCTGACTCTCCCTGTCACGGAAACTTTACTCGGTTTACCTTCGGAAATTATAAACGGTCTGCACTACACAATATGGGGGTTGGGGGGCGGTATAAACCACAATATGAGAATAAGGGACTTTTCGGACACGACTAGGATAACGAACACAGTAAAAGGGTATTCGGAATATTTTAGATCGATATTAAAAACTAACTATATAACAAACTAAGTTATTAATAAAAAACTCTAAGATGATATATGGGCCGTGACAACAATCCACGACCCTCTACGTTTATGTTTCCCCTTTTTGTCCCTTATAAAGAAAAAAAAAAATTCGAATACACACCCCTCACTTGATAATTTTTTTAAATATACAGTATATATATATATTTATATATACGATAAAAGAATGAAAATCGGTCAAAAAACAAAAATAAAAGAGAAAGGGTGGGTACAATAGGTAAGGGGTTATAATCGAACACTTGTTAATAAGATTTGACAAAGTTCAATCAAACTCTAAAAATTCAGTTTGACGAACTAAAATTTTAAAAACCAAATTTGACAATTTAGTTCTGAAGGAAGAATCCCCAAGACCCTTTAACTAAAGTGAAGGATAACGAGTCTTCCCAAATTAAATAATCAATTCGACGCTTCAGTCTTAAACCCCGTTCTGAAGATAGAACCAAGATAATTTACGAAGTAGACAGTCCAAATGAGAGTCAAAGAGGGTCGACGAAATCCCAGTGCGTACATTATTTGTACTTGTCAGAGTCTTAAAATACTAGTTTTATCGTTTAACATCCTTCGACCGTCGTGAGACACATGTGTGGGTCGGGGACACGAGTGCCGATAGTCCCTCTCCTGGTGTCGAAGCCGGGGAGCCAGTGTGTGTCTCATCCGACAGAAAGGTAAACGAGGTCGAAACCCTCGGTCTCGTCCCTTCCCTTTGAGAAGATCACTGTACTGTACTTTCTTCTAACTTTATTAGTATGCCTTGAGTGATCTCCATTCCCGGTCCTTCGGGTCCCAAAGGAGAAGTTTGACTTGATGGGAAGGGTGGTTTAATTTGTCGGGTCCCGGTGTCGAAAGAACCCCGAAGGGTCTACCGCGATCACCATTTCTTGGGGGGATGTTACGTCCTCTGTGTTCTCTGGGTTCAAACCAAGGATCCAGCTCTTCTAGGGAACCTCCTCCTGTACCGTTGAGTGAGGTCATACGAACGGACCTCTTAAGGAATCTGTCTCTTCGGATTGCCCGATGTCAGGTACCCCAACGTGTCTTACCTGTGTTGAATGAACTGAATCGTGAGTGCGTCATGGAGGAAGGACATTCAGAAAAGTCGAAGGACAAACCGAAGAAACCTTTCTTAGAAGATAAATTTAAAGATCTCTCTAAAAAAAAAAAAATTAGACTTCGATTTATATTTGATACACAATAAAGTATATTTTATGTTAACTTTTAAGGTACGAAACCGTTGAAAGAATATCAAGGTCCCCAAAGCTGTAATTTGTGGTTTGGTTGGAATGTGAGATACTTAAAGTTCCTTTTATAGAAACCTAAGTGTGATGGTAGACTCTCCTTTTTTTCTTTTAGAAACTTTTTTATTGAACACTAGTTGTTACCTTTTATAGGAAACGGATTTAGAGACATATAAATGTAACCAACGTCAACGATTTTTTCCATGACAGATGAATGAAAACTATTGATTTGACTTTATAATCTTTTAAGAGGACACATAGAGACTGAGATTGGAAATTCCTGTATTTAGACTAGAGATATACGAATATGTATTCTTGTCAATACAAAGTAGTCTTAAAAAATTTATAAATAAAATAAATTAAAAAAATGAAATGTTATGACATAACCAAAACGGTATGTAGTTGTACTTAGGCGGTGCCCACATGTATTCAAGGGTGAGGACTTGGGATCGGTCCTGTACCTTCGTTGGATCTACAAAGTAGTCTTAAAATTTGTAATAACACACGACACGAGTCAACGAGTGAGTTAGACTGACAAACACAGGAATACCTGACATCGGGTGGTCCGAGAGACAGTCACCTTAAAAAGTCCGTTCTTATGACATCACCCAACGGTACGGGAGGAGGTCTTCTAGAAGGACTGGGTCCCTAGTTTGGGCGTAAAGAACTCAGAGGACACTACCGTTCGTTTAAGAAATGACCATTGATAATTTATTCAGGTTATTCTATTGACTTAGAAGTAAAAATTTACGTATAAAATTTATAAAAAGTCTGGAATTTTTCAGTGGACTTTCGTACGGAACGTTAAAATAGAAACTCCAGAAACGTAAATTCTGTTACGCCCTCTAAACCCAAGCTAGGGACCCAGCCCTTCTAGGAGACCTCTTCCTTTACCGTTGGGTGAGGTCATGAGAGCGGACCTTCTAGGGTACCTGTCTCCTCGGAACATCCGATGTCAGGTACCCCAGAGTTTCTCAGTCTGTACTGACTCGCTGAAGTGAAATGAGTGAAAAACGTAAATTCTGTTTACTTACTTGACAAAATGGTAACACTTCTCTTTAACACGACAAGAATAGGGTCGTACGGAGGGTCGTCCTATAATTGACGAAGGACTTTTGGTAGCAACCAACTTGGTTACTTCACAGGAGTGACGTGTTGTGTTGTCTCACGTGACTACTCTATTAGGAAAGGAAACGCTTCCCGACGACCCTCTCTGTCTAATTGTCCGTACGTAACAATTTCGCCACCAAGTATCGGTCGAAGTAGTTTGATCTGAATATTAGAAACGTCAAAATAACATTGTCATTGATCACTATAAGATTGTAGTTTATTTATCTGAAAAGATAACTTTTGCTAATCACAAGAGTACCAGTATGTAAAAATCTCTTGAATAAAGAAATTTTAAAGGGAGTCGGATTGGGATTCCATGGACTCCACAGACTACTTCCAGTAGTTATGACATTTGTCAACTATATCTTAGAAGTCCTTATTTCAGTGTCAAAGAGTTGAGTAGGGGGACTTGGAGGTTCAGATAGGGTCAGAATGTCTCAGAACTTAACAGAAGTTTTAGGGAAACTTTACATCCAGATCAGAGATACAATGATATTCCCAGATTAATTAGTTTCTCTTGTTTCTTTCATTATCGAAACATGTGTTCTGTCACTTACCATATCACATAATACGAAAGTACTCCGATAGAAAGACTCGGACTTAAACTTTTAGTTTTATAGTTGACGTATCTTTATCGTAATAAATGAGTAAGAGTCCTTCCTTTTTTCAAACATATTGACCTGTGACTCTCGTCTTTCAATAAAATTTCTAATAACGAGAGTAAATAACGAAATTTTTAAGGAGTTGACAATAATTATTGTGTTATTTTATTGTTATTGACGTTATTTTATTATTGTGATGACACCAGTGTGACACACGATCTATGGCAAAATCCGTTGAGTGTATATGACTGAATAAATTGGGAATACTGTCACAACATTCCAACCATAATAATAGTAAGGGTAAAATACCTCCTCTTTTAACTCAGTTTCCATCCTCCTCATTGTAGGTCTCAGTAGTGCTCTCCTCCACCACCTCAGTCCTGTCTCAGAACAGTGGACGAGAAGGACGACTTACCTAGGAGGGATGTTAGGGACAGACATCCGACTTGAGGAGGAAGTAGAAGTCTAACCCAACGTCTTATAGAGAAGGGTCAGCCGGGTGCCCTAGTAGTTTAAGTCGTGTAAGGTCTACCCTACCTCCTAGACGAGGGTACATGGACGACGGAGGTGGAAACTGAAGTTAACCGACTGAGTGGAAGAGTCAACACTACTTTTACGGTAGTAGAGAAGGTAGGGGTAGTCACTACGAAGTGAGTGTGCACCAGAGGCGGTCAAGGGTACAAGATGGACACTCTACGGAAATCGTAGAGAAAGGAGCAGGGGTAGGCGTCCGAGGTACGAGAGGATCCGTTGACGAATAGAAAGTGGACCTGAAAACTTTAACTGGAACTCACCGAGATAGAAGTAAGAGAGAAGAGGTCCCTTAGGATGTGTGACATGAGTCACCTTGAATTGATTTTGTATGAAGTTTAGTAAGAACGACTCTTTAAGGATCATCAAACGGCTATTTCACGCATCATTTGAGGAGTTGTAAGGTGACATCCAACAAGTATAGTATTGGAGTAGGAACAAAGGAAGGAATAACGGGAAAGTAGAAGACAGAAACGTATAGGAAACAAACGAACACTTTACAATTAGTTAAACTAAAACAACACAAACTAGGTGGTAGGTTGGGTGACGGAGGTTGAGTGATGACCCACAGAACAGAGAGGGTTCAAGATCTCTCTACAGGTGAACAAACCGGTGGAGAAGAGAGGATTACAAAGTAGAGAGAGGGAAGGGGAAGTAGGTGAAATTTAGAACCCAGTTCGTAAGAGTGAATCCGATCTTTTTACAAAGGATCTATTAGATGGAACAAGATATAAGAGGAAATAATTTGGGTGAGTCGTAATAGTCATAGCCCCACTGTCGTAGTTTTGTGCGTGAAAATCGAATAGTTAAGAGACAAGTTTTCAATCTTCCGGAAGGATAAATAATACTTAGTTTAAGGTTTGTCCAGAGGTATACCGTATTGAGGTCCCTTGGGATAAGTCCCAAAAATAAGATGGCCTCAGACGTCTGAAGAATCAAATCGTAATTCGTCACAAGACTCTCGGTTATGATTTTTATAATAACATAATCTTGGTGGGAGGTGAGAGGGTGGGGGACGTTACGTCTGTGGTGGTGGTTCTTTCTTTCCTAGTGACGAAAGACATCACATGACCCCTTCGCGACCCCGTTTATAGTTATCCAAGAAAAAGGAGTTCCTGAAAGTCTACCGAAGTCACAAGGGTACACATAATACTTTGAAGTTTTTCTTAGAGATACCTTTCCCTAACAAAAACAAAAGGAGTCAATGAGAAACCATAAAGGGTCTCAAGAGACTGTATCTCAAATCCTTTAGGATGGGGGATTGGGGGTAGGAAACGAAGAAAGTAACGGGTCCAGGTTCCTGTGGAGTCTCGCCGGAAGGGACTGGTAGAACCACCTTCAACACTAAGGAGGGGCACGGTAGGAGGCCAAAACAAAGGAAGTGCCACAAACAGTACTAAACTACACTACCACGAATGGCGACCAGTGAACAAGTAAATAGAAAACGAGATCGTACATTCCCGGTTCCCTTGGTCGGAACGGACCACAATGATAGAGAGGTGGACCTTATAACGGACCATGTGAATTACTTCAAACAAAACAAAACAAAACAAAACAAAAGGGGGACCTCCTTTATATACAAGGGTGGTTTTCGGAACGAACACAGGTAGAGGAATAAAGAGATGGATGGATTGACTTAACTCCGAATACAATGTACTGACTTTATTTTCAAAGAGGAAGGACTACTGGTTTGAGTAGGGTTTGTCATAGAGAAGATGACTTGAGACATTACAATAAGAGACTTATTCAGTTATGTAAAACTTGTCAATTATAAAGAAAAATGTCTCTTTTACGATGGAATAAGGGGGTTGTTATCCCTTAAACGGAACACCGGTCCTAACCACAATATGTCACCTACAGAGGTTTTATGGGTTACGTACCGAAGAGCCCATTCATTACTTATGTACAAAGAACTAACTCATATATAAAGAAAAGATAGGGGAACTTCCTACACCACGGTACGAGTATACACCTAAGTGACCTTCCTGAGGTAGAATCGTCCTTCATATAGGATACCACCCTTCCTTTGTCTCAAAGATGTCGTCCTCTGGGAATCCTTGAACGAAACCCAAGAGGACATACACAAAAGACCGTTAAGGTACACAAACTACAGAGGGGACGGTAATCGTTGTACCTTGTCTTCGTTGCCCCGCCACCCCCGCCCCTCCTCAGAGGGAAGGCCGGATGTCTTGTCCTTGACTGTCTCACACTAGTCAGTCTCTCTCTCCCTTATACCTGGAAAGACCCCTCGTTTCTTTCTTCCACGGAGAAGAGTCAAATGTCTTTCCTTCAGACGGTAATTTGTTGTTAAAGTTTTTCACACACACTATACAACAAAACTCTTAGGTAAAGGAATTTCACGAATTACATATAATAAAACGTATGTAAGAAAGTATATGTTATACTGTCTCCCTTTTATACGTTTTATGTTGACTAGTTTATCAAAACATTACCGGTTCTCGAAAAGTTAAATTTATATCATATGTGTTCCCTATGACAAACCCACCTCTACGATTTGTAAGAGTGGAAATTATAAATGTAAGAAATATTTTTCATCGACATTAACCTTCCTCAACCTCACTTTTCCATATTACTTGTTCAGTCCCTTTCTCGTCTCAAACCCTAGTTTATTATGTCTTACTTACTTTCAAGAACAGGTCACATACGTACGTACCAGAATTTACATCGTCTCTCTCGTTTTGGAGGGGCCGTAGTGCCAGAACCCAACTCTGTCATGAAGGACATTGTTCAGTTGTCAGTACACGTAAATATACATTCAGTAAGTTTACAATTAGGTAGAAATTGTAATAGTGTCGTTAAGGTAAAAAAAATACATCTTTATTCTACAAGAAACGACTCTGTCCAATTCCATAACCCAAAAGTAGGTTCACAACACTTAATCCTTGTAGACCTCTTGGATTGGAAAAAAAGAAAAAAAATTAATTACCTTTCGAATATTCCGAATCACTAAATATTGAAGACACATAAAATTGTATGGTAGACTAAAAAAAGAACCATCTTGAAATAAAGTAAACCTTGGAAATACGCTACTACATTATACGACGTATACTTTGAAAAGATTACTTTTTTCGGTCATATAGACGACGTACAGTTTAATGTATCGGCCCTCTCCGTACTAAACCTCGACTGAGGCGGATTCACAAACCTAGAAGACCTTACAACAGTCCCACGATCAAAGTCGTACAGAGGTTGGTAAGGTAGAGTCGGATCGGACCCTGGATTTCGACTTTTGGTGGGTGACTGTTTAAACCGTCTCGAAACTCTACGAGACACTCTTTTTCTCTTTTACACAACCCAATGGTCTAGGTAAACTCCTTAACGTCTTAAGATTCAGAGGACGAACCTTTGCGTCTTCTGAATAATCGTATAATTCCGAAGCTCTTAGGGACACGGACACGCACACGAGTCAGGTCAGTACCGACTGAGAGACGCTCGATACCGGAAATCTCGAGACGTTTTAACCCAGACTGGATGAGGGAAATGAAAGGATAGAGGTAGAGGGTACAGAGAGACAGTGAGAGACCGTTGAGACAACTTTACCCAATCCGTGTCAGTGGTCCAGACAGTGACCCAATCCGTGTCAGTGACAGACACCCAGAGGTCCTACGATCCATAAGATCCCCCGGAGTCACTCTACTCCCCTCGTAGAATGGAGACAACGTCCACGGAGAGTCGGAACTGAGGAGTTGATCGTCTCCTGATCAGAGGCCTGTCTCTCTGCGTTCTGGGTCGTTCGGAAAGATACTCGAACATAGTCAAACGATTACAGGATAACCGGTTTCGTCCAGTGGTCCGATCTGTGTTCGAGTCTCGTCCGTCCTTGAGTCACGACGTTTCGGAATTTGATTCACTTCATTCAGTCTGTCTCTTTCTGTTTATAGTATAGTATAGTGACCCCTTAGATTTTTTTACTATGTTTACTTGAATAAATGTTTTGTCTTTATCTGGGTGTCTGAATCTCTTACTTAAAAACCAACCACTCCCGTCCCAACTCTCTCCCTATCTAACCATCAAACCTTGACTGTGTATGTGTGACGATATAAATTTTGTCTATTTGTCGTTCCTGGGTAATATTTTGTTTATTTTAAATTTTTTATGTATGGTTCTTTTGCACCGATAACGTTCTCCACTCGTTAAGTCCCAGGAAAACATTTGATGATATGGACAACCTTGAATTTTAAAAAACAAAAAGAAATGATCTTATATTCGAGGAATTTCCGTCCCAAAAACAAAAAATTAGATAAAGAAAAAATCGAGGAAAAAAAAGGTGTATTTTGTCACTGGACATTTATCATCCATGAGTTATTTATAAACACTTACTTATGTATTTTTATTTGGACAAATCACCCCAGATTCAGTTGTAAAAGTTTATGCAAAAAGTCAACTAGGGTAAAAATCACCTTTCGATCTATTTTAAAGTAACCTTTGATCTTTGGGAATCTTATAGAATACGGAAAGAATGACTCTTAATTTTGAGGTCATTAATTACTTTTTACTAGAAGTGACCTTTTAAGGTACCTGTCTCCTCGGACCGTCCGATACCAGGTGTCCCAACGCTTCTCAGTCTGTGTTGACTCTTACGTGTGTACGTGCTACTAGAAATGATTTTCTTTGTAAAGAGCCATAAATAACACGAAAGAAAGTACATGGATTTAAGATCATTTACTGAAGGCACATGGTCCACAAATGATCTACGAGTACCATCGTCTCTTTCTTACGTCGAAGACAGAGTCTCCAGAGTCTACTCGACTTCTCGTTTGGAGATGTTGTTTGAAGCTCGTTATCTTATGCGAAACAACATTTCGACAATTTTGTCGGGGGTTCTTGTGTTTTCTTCACAAGTTTACAAGACATTCTGTACTTTCTCTCGTAAGATAGAAACTGACGGTATAGATAAGTCTGACTATTTCAGTGAGAAGATTATGTCGTACGAAAAACGGTTGTATCGACAAGTGTGGTAAATGAACTAGAAGTGGGTAGGTCTGTAGGTGGGAACAGGAGACAAAAAACACTCAGGATGGATAGAAAGTTCAGACTGCTCGTTACTTTGTAAGAGACTCAACGGAGGGACTTAAGAAGACTTAAGGTATTGTAAATAACATACATAGTATAAGTACGTATTATGGACGTCTGTCGATAAGACCAAAAATCTGTCTGATTGAAAGTGTAACAAGTGAAAAAGTATACACTTATAAAACAGAAAGGTTTCTTAATTACTGGTAGAACTTCCAAAACAACAACAAATCAGGGAGTCAGTACAGGTTGAGAAACATTGTGGTACCTGACATCGGGTGGTCCGAGGAGGCAGACACCTTAAAACGTCCGTTCTAATGACCTCACTCAACGGTAAAGGAAGAAATTTCATCCTTAACACAAAGAGAAGACCTTAACGATTTTAATTGCGGACGATATCATTTACGACGACGACTAATTAATCTTTCTATATGACTTTTTCAAAATTGGAAGTAAGAAGTGGACTAATACCAGACCGGACTATTACGTACATACGAGAACCGACAGTCATTTCTTTATAAAGACGAATCCTGACTACAAATACATGAATGACAGAAGTGGACACAACTTTTGGTCAATGATGAAATATATTTCAACGTTGGTACTCGGTCATAAACATTGTCCAACTTTATTTTCACTGTTTAAAATTCTCCAAAACCTTTACTTATTCTGTTTTAAAATTTTATGGTTTGATATTTACGTATCCCTTATTACTCTAAAGTGATAACCGTTTCTTTTATAACTCTTCCCCTTGTTACTTTGTCGTTTCTATTTAATGGACGATAAGAAACTGAGGTCCCGTCTCGTCACTTCGTAAACAGTAGACAGTTAATCAAAACGTTAAATATGTGTGGACATATAAGATAGGTAGTCGGGGTGTTTCGACGAGAAATCCCCCTTTAAAACGAATTGTACCACGAACTACACGTCCTTGGTGACGGGGGGGGGGGGGTTGATTTGATGTTTTGGTAGTTCCGTTAAGTAAATCCAACTCTTCTTAGACTTAGAATGCAAACTGAACCTCCGGAAATTTTTGCGTTTTTCCTCGAGTAGTCATACGGTTCATAAGTGTCTATTTTTGATGCGGTTCAGTATTATTACTACTCTTCTATTTCCTTTAACAATCAAATGAGGTAGTACCATTAATTCAGTTTTCTTGGACAAGTCTAGGATAACTTCTAACACAGAGTGAGGTATGTAAAGACCCGTCCACTGTCTGATATATCTGGTAAGTTTTGAGGAAAAAAGAATTCAGGATGTTGGAGGTTCCTTGAAGAATATGAATAAAAGTCGAGAGAATATAACGCCCTACCCACGACACATGTCGACTAGTTAATTGACTAACGAATAATAAAAAAGGGGTAAAATTCACTTATGTAAACCAACCTTCAGAGTAACCATAAGAAGAAATTCGGAATAGGAAATCCTTACTCGATTGATACCTACAGAGAGTGGACGTGTCAACTCTTTGGACAACGACCTGAGTCATTGGAGTGTTTACAGTCTCTACACTGGACTTTATTAAAGAAAAGGAGTTTAGACCACAATCAATTTACGTAGTCATTTGTATGTGTATACGATCTATGTATGTCAAAAAAAAAAGTCTCTACAATATCACGATATAAGATAAATTGAACTTAAATAAAGTAATGGTGTAAAAAAGGAAACTCACGGTCCGACGCTACCGCGTCCTTGTCGCCTCTCCTCGATGGGACGTAGACTCCAGTCACCGCCGTTGACCCTCCTTGATGGAGCGCAGACTAGTCCCCACCGCCGGGCCTCCTCTGTGGGGCGCAGGCTCCAGTCCCCGTCGGTCTTCTTCGGTGGAGCGCGGGCTCCGGTCCCCGCCGTCGACCCTCCTCGGTGGGTGCGGGTTCCGGTCCCGGCCGCCGGCCGGTCTCCTCGTTGGGCTCCTCAGCACCGACACGGCCGTGTCCTCACGGATCTCCTCGATAGGGTGCAACTTCCAGTCCTTGTCTCCGTCATTCCTCTATGGGGAGTAGGTTCCATTTCTTGTCGCCGACACTAAACGACCTCGTCGGCACTTCTCTATGGGGTGCGGTTCCATTCTCTTTGGGTTCATTCTACCATTCACAACGTTCTCCCGTAGTCTCCCGTCTGTAGTCTCCCGTCTGTGTGACTTTGGTATGAGTGTCCTTTGATCAGTTAGATTAGTGTGATCCTGGTGTCGGAACAGATTGAGTTACTTTGGTTCCGTACGGACACCCCGTTGGGTTCTACCCGTCCTGTACCACCTCTCCGGACTGTCTTACACCAGGTGACCTCTTCCCTTACCGTTCGGTGAAGTTATAAGAACGGTACTCTTGGGTTACTTGTCATCCTTTTCCGTTTTACTATCCTATGGTTTTCTCCTTGAGGGGTTCAGTAATCCACGGGTTATACGATGACCTCTACTCACCTCTTTATTGAGGTCTTTCTTACTTCCCTACCTCGGTTTCGTTTTTGTTATGGGTCAACACCTACACTGACCACTATTTTCGTTCCAGGCTACGACATTTCTCGTTATAACGTATCCTTGGACCTTACAGTCCAGGTGCTTAGTTCCGTTTAACCTTCACCAGTTTGTCCTCTACCGTTCCCACTTACAGCTGTAAGATCCTTAGTCGCTTGATTTTACCTGACCTTATGCACTTAAATTGAGTCTACTGGTAATGTAGATGATGACGCCCGTCCTTAGGGAGTCTTCTTTACCTCATCGGTAGTACCAGTTGTTTTCTCAGCCTTTACGTCATGAACCTACGTTAGAGTTTTTACTGTCTTACTAGAGACAAGCAGAGGTTCCGTTTGGTAAGTTATAGTGTCAATAGGTTCAGATACGGGGTTGGTCATTACGACTTCTTCGACTTCAACTTGCCAAAATACTTCTGGATTTTCTAGAAAATCTTGATTGTGGGGGTTTTCTACAGGAAAAGTAATATCCCCTGACCTTACGTTTTCATCCTTCAGTTCTTTGTGGACCTCATTGTCCGTTTAAACCGGAACCTTACACCTTACTTCGTCCCTTTTCTGATTATCTCTAAACGGTTCTGTTACGTGACCAGTATCGTTTGTGGGAGAAGGTTGTTGTGTTCTCTTCTGAGATGTGTACCTGTAGTGGTCTACCAGTTGTACCTTTAGTCTAACTAATATAAGAAACGTCGGTTTCTACCTCTTCGAGATATGTCAGTTATTTTTGTTCTGACCCTCGACTGACACCGAGTCTAGTACTCGAGGAATAACGGTTTAAGTCTGAATTTAACTTCTTTCATCCCTTTTGGCGATCTGGTAAGTCCATACTGGATTTAGTTTAGGGAATACTAATATGTCACCTTCACTCTTTATCTAAATTCGTAGATCTAGACTATCTATCTCACGGACTACTTGATACCTTACTCCAAACACTGTAACATGTCCTCTGTCCCTAGTTCTTGTAGGGGTACCTTTTCTTTACGTTTTTTAGTTTTACCGACAGACCCCTCCGGAATGTTTATCGACACTTATCTTCTCTTCACTTTTCGTTTCCTCTTTTCCTTTCTATATTCGTAGACTTACGTCTCAAGATTTCTTATCGTTCTTCACTATTTCGGAAGGAGTCGCTAGTTACGTTTATTTATCTCCTTTTGTTGTCTTACCCTTTCTGATCTCTAGAGAAGTTCTTTTAATCTCTATGGTTCCCTTGTAAAGTACGTTTCTACCCGAGCTATTTTCTGTCTTTACCATACCTGGATTGTCTTCGTCTTCTATAATTCTTCTCCACCGTTCTTATGTACCTTCTTGACATGTTTTTTCTAGAAGTACTGGGTCTTTTAGTACTACTACACTAGTGATTAGATCCCGGTCTGTAGAACCTTACACTTCAGTTCACCCGGAATCTTTCGTAGTGACACTTGTTTCGATCACCTCCACTACCTTAAGGTAAACTCGACAAAGTTTAGGACTTTCTCTTACGACACTTTCACGACGTGAGTCATACGGTCGTTCAAACCTTTTGAGTCGTCACCGGTGTCCTGACCTTTTCCAGTCAAAAGTAAGGTTAGGGTTTCTTTCCGTTACGGTTTCTTACGAGTTTGATGGTGTGTTAACGTGAGTAGAGTGTACGATCATTTCATTACGAGTTTTAAGAGGTTCGGTCCGAAGTCGTTATGCACTTGGCACTTGAGGGACTACAAGTTCGACCAAAATCTTTTCCGTCTCCTTGGTCTCTAGTTTAACGGTTGTAGGCGACCTAGTACCTTTTTCGTTCTCTCAAGGTCTTTTTGTAGATAAAGACGAACTGACTGATACGGTTTCGGAAACTGACACACCTAGTGTTCTTTGACACCCTTTAAGACTTTCTCTACCCTTATGGTCTGGTGGATTGGACGAAGAACTCTTTAGACATACGTCCAGTCCTTCGTCGTCAATCTTGACCTGTACCTTGTTGTCTAACCAAGGTTTATCCTTTTCCTCATCCAGTTCCGACATATAACAGTGGGACGAATAAATTGATTATATGTCTCATGTAGTACTCTTTACGACCTGACCTTCTTTGTGTTCGACTTTAGTTCTAATGGCCCTCTTTATAGTTATTGGAGTCTATACGTCTACTGTGATGGGAATACCGTCTTTCACTTCTCCTCGATTTTTCGGAGAACTACTTTCACTTTCTCCTCTCACTTTTTCAACCGAATTTCGAGTTGTAAGTCTTTTGCTTCTAGTACCGTAGGTCAGGGTAGTGAAGTACCCTTTATCTACCCCTTTGTCACCTTTGGCACAGTCTGAAAAAACCCCCCCCCGCGGTTTTAGTGACGTCTACCACTGACGTCGGTACTTTAATTTTCTGCGAATGAGGAACCTTCTTTTCAATACTAGTTGGACCTATCATATAAGTTTCGTCTCTGTAATGAAACGACTGATTCCAGGCAGATCAGTTCCGATACTAAAAAGGACACCAGTACATACCTACACTCTTAACCTGACACTTCTTCCGACTCGTGACTTCTTAACTACACAAACTTGACACCACAACCTCTTCTGAGAACTCTCAGGGAACCTGACGTCCTCTAGGTTGGTCAGGTAAGACTTCCTCTAGTTGGGACCCTAAAGAAACCTTCCTTACTACGATTTCGACTTTGAGGGCATGAAACCGGTGGAATACGCTTCTCAACTGAGTAACCTTTGCTGAGACTACGACCCTCTCTAACCCCCGTCCTCCTCTTCCCCTGCTGGCTCCTACTCTACTGACCTACCGTAGTGCCTGAGCTACCTGCGCTCAGACTCACTTGAGGCCCTCTACCACTACCTGTCCCTCCGGACCGCACGACGATAAGTACCCCAGCGTTTCTCAGCCTGTACTGACTCGCTGATTTGACTTGACTTGACTTGACTAATATAAACACCCATAATATTCCTTTTTGACAAAATAAACTAATGTAATTTTATTCAATCGAGATCAATTACGCTATTCTGTTCCATTCTCACTATTCTTTCTATACTTTAACAGAAATAAGTGTGTACTATACTAGTGGATACAATTTTTAAGTTTTCTTGATTGTTTTCTTGAGACCCTTGTTTACTCGTTAATGTCGTTCCCACGTCCTATGGTCCAATTATATGTCTTTAGTAAGTGCAAACAAACATGATCGTTACTTTTACATCTTAAACTTTAACATTGGTTTCTATTTATAATCTTTTAGTAAGAGTTGTATTTTTCGATAGACCTACACATTAAAGAAAAGTCTTTATGGAAGGAGGATCTCTTGTTAACTGTACTCAAATATTTTAATCTTTTCGTTTTAAATTAATATACGGTGAAAAGTGGATTGTTTGTTTCTAAGAAAAAATTTATTTTTTAAATAAACATGACATAAAAATTTCCAATGTGGGTAAATGCCAATACTTTTATAACCGATATAAGAGGTACAATATTTTATGTAGTGGTATCAACTATAATAAGAAAATTTAAGTCAAGTCAGTGAGTCAGCACAGGTTGAGAAACGCTGGTGTACCTGGCGTTGCACCGTCCGGAGGGACAAGTACCTGGTTTAGGGCTACAAATGAGTTTTAGTACAGGTAACTCAGTCACTACGGGGAGGTTGGTATAACAGGAGACTGTAGGGGAAGAGGAAGACGGAAGTTAGAAAGGGTCGTAGTCCCAGAAAAGTTTACTCAGTCGAGAAGTGTAGTCCACCGGTTTCAAAACCTCAAAGTCGAAATTGTGGTCAGGAAGGTTACTTGTTGGTCCTGACCAGATGAAATCCTACCTGACCAACTTAGAGGTACGTCAGGTTCCCCGAGAGTTCTCAGAAGACGTTGTGGTGTCAAGTTTTCGTAGTTAATCAGTCAAGAGTCGAAAGAAATATCAGGTTGCGAGTGTAGGTATGTACTCATGACCTTTTTGGTATCGGAACTGATCTACCTGGAAACAACCGTTTCATTACAGAGACGAAAACTTATACGATAGATCCAACTAGTATTGAAAGGAAGGATCCTCCTTCGTAGAAAATTAAAGTACCGACGTCAGTGGTAGACGTCACTAAAACCTCAGGGGGTTTTATTTTAGTCGGTGACAAAGGTGACAAAGGGGTAGATAAACGGTACTTCACTACCCTACCCTCCGGTACTAGAAACAAAAGACTTACAACTCGAAATTCGGTGGAAAAAGTGAGAAGAGAAAGTGAAAGTAGTTCTCCGAAAAATCAAGGAGAAGTGAAAGACGGTATTCCCATTACAGTAGACGTATAGACTCCAATAACTATAAAGAGGACCGTTAGAACTAAGGTCGAACACAAAGGAGGTCGGGTCACAAAGAGTACTACATGGGACGTATAATCAATTTATTCGTCCCACTGTTATATGTCGGAACTGCATGAGGAAAAGGATAAACCTTGGTCAGACAACAAGGTACAGGTCAAGATTGACAACGAAGGACTCGACGTATGTGTACAGAGTTGTCCGTCCAGTCCACCAGACCATAAGGATAGAGAAAGTCTCAAAAGGTGTCAAAGAACACTAGGTGTGTCAGTTTCCGAAACCGTATCAGTTAGTTCGTCTTTATCTACAAAAAGACCTTAAGAACGAGAAAACTACTAGGTCGCTAACAACCGTTAAACTAAAGACCAAGGAAACGGAAAAGATTTTGGTCGAACTTGTAGATCTTCAAGTGCCAAGTGTATAACGACTTCGGACCGAACCTCTTAAAACTCGTAATGAAATGATCGTACACTCTACTCACGTTAATACGTCATCAAACTCGTAAGAAATTGTAACGGAAAGAAATCCTAACCTTACTCTTGACTGGAAAAGGTTAGAACACCGGTGATGACTCAAAAGGTATAAACGACCGTATAACTCACGTCGTTAAAGGGTCGTAGTAGAAAATACTAAACTTTATCGAGTTGACCTTAAGGTAGTGGAAGTGATCGAAACAAGTATCACTACAAAAAATTCCGGGTGAACTGAAGTGTAAGGTCCTACAGACCAAGATACACACGCTAGTGTGGTAACACCAAAAGACGCAGCAGTTCCAGAAAAAACATATCAAGAAGATACATAAGAACGGTGGACAAGAATTATAGTAGACGAAAAATTCAATGAAAAAAAAGTCAAAAAGAAAATAACTTTCTATTAACGAAATATCTTAAAGTAACAAAAGATAGTTTGGAGTTGTACTTAGTCGGTATCCATATGTATATAAGGGAGGGAAAACTTGGAGGAAGGGTAGAGGGAGGGGTAGGGTGGGAAGATCCAACTTGTCTCGGGGAGAAACTCAAAGGACTAGGTATGTCGTTTAAGGGTAGTCGGTAGATAAAATGTATACCATTATATTCAAAGGTACACTGAGAAAGGTATGTAGTGTGGGATAGGAGGGGAGAGGGGCACACCTATTTAGATAAGAGATACAGACAAAGAGGTAACGATGGTACATTTATTTAAGAAGTCTTGTTAAAAAGATCTAAGGTACATACACGTAATCTTATGTTATAAATAGAAAGAGAAAGACTGAGGGAAGTGAGACATATTCTCCAAGATTAAAGTAGGTGGAGTAGTGTTGACTGAGTTTACGTAAGGAAAAATACCAACTCATTATAAGGTAACACATATATATGGTGTTGAAGAAATAGGTAAGTAGACAACTACCCGCAGATTCAACGAAGGTATAAGATCGATAACATTTATCGCGACCTTACTTGTTACCCTATGTACACACAAAAAGATGGGACCAAAGGAGTCCCATCCGGATCCCCACCCTAACGACCCAGTATACCACCAAAATTAAGATCAAAAAAATTCCTTAGAGGTATGGTAGAAGGTATCACCGACATAGTTAAATGTAAGGGTGGTTGTCACGTTCTCGCAAGGGAAAAGAGGTGTGGGTGACGTCCTAAATAGCAAACATCTGAAAAAATACTACCGGTAAGACTGACCACACTCCACTATAGAGACACTAAAACTAAACGTTGGGACACCTGACATCGGGCGGTCCGAGGAGACAGGTACCCTAAGAGGTCCGTTCTTATGACGTCACCCAACGGTAAACGAAGAGGTCCCCTAGAAGGGGTGGGTCCCTAATTTGGGTCCAGAGGACGTAACGTCCGTCTATGAAATTGGCGACTCGGTGGTCCCTTCTGTTATTATTACTCGTTACAACTCGTAGAAAAATACACAAATAATCGGTAGACATACTTTACCGTTGGGAGAGGTCATAAAGAACGGACTTCTAAGGTATCTGTCTTCTCGGACCGTCTAACGTCAGGTGTTTAAGGTACCTGTCTCCTCGGGGACCGTCGGATGTCAGGTACCCCGGTGTTTCTCAACCTGTACTGACTCACGTGTGTGTGTTTCTCCGTCACGTCACCATTTTTTTTTTTTTTTTAGACGGACGGTTACATCCTCTGTGTCATCTATACCCAATCTAGGGACCCAGTCCTTCTAGGGGTGATTATCCTTTACCGGTGGGTGAGGTCATAAGAAAGGACCTTTTAAAGTACCTGTCTCCTCGAACCACCCGATGTCAGGTACCCCAACGTTTCTCAACCTGTGTTGTGCATGTGTGTGCATGTATATATTCTTTATCCCGAAAGATGGTTTGACTTAATTTTATTGAAAAAGGTTAACCGAGAAATTTTTTTTTATCGTTTTAATTTTTATCTTACATTCGTTCCCCGGTAACGTCTAGAGACCCGAAGGGACCACCGAGTCTCCAATTTCGTAGACGGAGGTTACACCCTCTGGACCCAAACTGGGGACCCAGCCCTTCTAGGGGACCTCTTCCTTTACCGTTAGGTGAGGTCATAAGAACGGACCTCTTAGGGCACCTGTCTCTTCGGATCATCCAATGTCAGGTGCCCCAGTATTTCTCAGTCTTTGCTGACTTACTGAAGTGGAGTGGAGTACAGAAGAAACCTCTTTACAGACAAAGCAAGAAAAGGGGTGAAAAATAACCCAACAAACAAAAGGACCATAACTCAACGTACTCGACGAACATATAAAACCTTTAATTAGGAAACAGTCAACAAAGTAAACGGTAATAAAAGAGGGTAAGGCTCCCAACAGAAAAGCGGAACTAATATCAAAGGAAACGACACGTCTTCGGAAATTCAAGTTATCCAGGGTAAACAAATCAAAAGAAAATATAGAAAATAAGACATTCCACCCAGTATCTCCTAGATCCAAACTAAATACAGTGACTCACAAGACGGATATAAAAGGAGATTCTCAAAATATCAAAGACCAGAACGTAAATTCAGAAATTAGGTAAAACTCAACTAGTAACACATACCACAATCCTTCACAAGATTAAAGTAAGAAAATGTACATCGACAGGTCAAAAGGGTCGTGGTAAATAACTTTTCCGACAGAAAAGGGGTTACATATAAGAACGGAGGAAACAGTTTTTATTCACGAGTATTATGGGTATACACGTACCCAAATAAAGACCCAAAGTTAGAACAAGGTAACCAGATATAAAGACAAAAACACGGTCACGGTATGACAGAACTACTGACATCGAAACATCAGATTAGACTTCAGTCCTTCCAACTAAGGAGGTCCCGGAAAGAAGAAAGAGTTCTGACGAAACTGATAAACACCAGAAAACACAAAGGTATACTTAACACTTTAAAAAATAAGATCAAGACACTTTTTACGGTAACCATTAAACTATCCCTAACGTAACTTAGACATATAACACAAACCATCATGTCAGTAAAAGTGTTATAACTAAGAAGGATGGGTCCCTGAACCTGATAGAGAGGTAAACAAATACAGTAGAAACTAAAGAAAGTAGTCACATAATATTAAAAGACACATGTTAATAAAACAGAGGAATCCATTCAAATAAGGATCTATAAATTAAGAAAAACACCATCACCACTTACCCTAACTAAGTAATTAAAGAGAAAGACTATAAAGTAACAATCATATATCTTTACGTTCTCTAAAGACACATAACTAAAACAAAGGACGTTGAAATCATTTAAGTGACTAATTATTAAAAGACTAAGACATCCCAAAAGATACATATCATAGTACAGTAGATGTTTGTCACTCTCGAAATGAAGAAAAGAGTAGACCTAAGGAAGATAAAGAAAAAGAAGAGACTGACGAAATCAATCCTGAAGGTCTTGATACAATTTATTATCACCACTTTCACCTATGAGAACAGAACAAGGACTAGAATGCCCCTTACGAAAGTCAAAGAGTGGTAACGACATCCGAATAGTATATACCGGAAATGATACAACTCCATCTAAGGAAGACACGGGTAAAAAACTTCTCAAAATTAGTTGAGACTCTAAAGAAACCTTTCTTACTACGATTTCGACTTTGAGGTCATGAAACCGGTGGAGTACGCTTCTCAACTGAGCAACCTTTTCTGAAACCACGACCCTCCCTAACCCCCGTCCTCCTCTTCCCTGTTGGTTCCTACTCTACCGACCTACCGTAGTGACTGAGCTACCTGCGCTCAGACTCACTTGAGTCCCTCAACCACTACCTGTTCCCTCCGGACCGTGCGACGCTAAGTACCCCAACGTTTCTCAGCCTGTGCTGACTTGCTGACTTGACTTGACTTAGTATTTACACACGACTTAAAACAGTCTCCGAAAAAACCGTAGATAACTCTAAATGGAGACCAAAAATTGGAAAGTTAAACATTTATAACACATAGTGTAACCAACTAAACGTATATGACTTCTTAGGAACGTAAGGACCTTATTTGGGTTGAACTAGTACCACATACTCGAAAAACTACACAACAACTTAAGACAAACGGTTTTCAAACGACTCCTAAAAACGTAAACACAAGTAGTCACAATAACCGAACAGAAAGAAACCAAAACCATAGTCCCACTACCACGGGAGTATCTTACTCAAACCTTCACAAGGAAGGAGACGTAAAAAACCTTTCTCAAAATCTTCGCATCCGTAATCGAGAAGAGATTTACAAACTATCTTAAGAGGACCCTTCGGTAGAACAGGACCCGAAAACAAAAACCCCCTCTAAAAACTATAGTCGAAGTTAAAGTCAAGAACATTAACCCAACAAGTATTAAAGATAAAGAAGGACCAAGTCAGAACCTTCCAACTTGAAAAGATTCTTAGACAGGTGGGACGTCCAATAGGTAAAATTATAGCAACAAGTATTATCAGAGAATATTAGGAAACATAAAGACGTAACAGACAATATTGGAGAGGAAAAAGTAAAGATTAAAACAACTAAACTAAGAAGAGAGAAAAAAAGAACTACTCAGACCGATTTTCAAGTAGTTAAAACAAATAGAAGAGTTTTCTTGGCCAAAATAATTAGAAATGATAACAAAGAAAGTAAAGAAAAAGTGAATAAAGATGAGACTTGAAATACTAAAGAAAGGAAGATGATTAAAACCCAAATAAAACAAAAAGAAAAAGGTCAACAAAATCCACATTTCAATCCGATAAGTTACAAAAAGAACAAAATACTCTATCCTAACATAACGATATTTGAAGGGAGAATCTTGACGAAAACGACGTAGGGTATCCAAAACTCAACACAAAACAGTAAAAAAAGATCTTTAAAAAACTAAAGAGAAAACTAAAGAAGTCATTATACAACCAGTAAATCTTTGTACAACAAATTAGAGATACACAAACACAAAGAATGTTAAAAAAAGAACATTAACTATAGATCAGAGTATCACAACACCGACCTCTTCTACGAACTATGTTAAAGTCAAAAGAATTTAAATAACTCCAAATTAAGCACTGGGTTCTACAACAGATAGGACCTCTTACAAGGTACACAAGAACTCTTCTTCAACATAAAAATACGTAAACCTACCTTACAGGACTTCTATAGTTACTCTAGGTAGATTAGATTACATAGTAAATTCTGAACACAAAGGAATAAGTAAAAGGTAAAACTACTAGATAGGTAACCACACTCACCCCACAATTTAAGAGGATGAGAATAACACAATGACAGTTAAATAGGAAAATACAGACGATCACAAACAGAAGAAATGACTCCACGAGGATATAACCGACGTATCTATAAATGTTAACAATACAGAAGGAGAACCTAACTAGAGAACCGGTAATACATCACAGGAAGGAATAGAGAACATTATAAGAAACAAAATTCCAAACAAAACAGACTATACTTCTATCGATGAGGTCGAAAGGAAACAAAGGGTAAACGTATCTTATATAAAAAAATAAGAGAGTGAAAGTCAGTTATACACAGAACTCCAGATTTCACCCAAAGAACATTTGTCGTATATATACCCAGAACCAAAACATAGGTAAGTCGGTCAGACACAGAAAATCAATCTCGTAAATTAGGTAAATGTAAATTTCATTAATAACTATATATACAAGGATAACGGTAAAAGAATTAACAAACCCCAACTAAAATATTTAGAAAAAAGAAGAGAAAATAAAGAACTGACATATTCTGGTGAATTGAGAACAAAATTTCGACCAAACCACCATGACTTAAGAGAAGTGAAAACGAATAGACTTTTCGAAAACTAAAGAGGTAGTTAAAACTTACTCTAGGTTTAGGTTTTAGTTACAAGTATCTAAAAAGGGAAAGTCATGAAATTTATATAGGACGGTAAGGGAAGACCGGACGCTTCAAAGACGACTTTCTAGTCGGCAATTCACATACCCCAAAGGGTACATACAATGACTAATGAAGAGGGAACGACGAAAATTATAAGAGAGAAACACAAATCAGTAAAAATCAAATTAATCACACACAGAACCACACAAAGAGGAACCCAAATAGGATATGGTCTGAGACGGAGAACCTGAAGTAACTGATAAAGGAAAAGGTACAACCCCCTTAAAAGTTGAGAAGTTTTTAAAAGAGTATTGGAAAGAAAAGGGGAGAAGAAGACCCTGGGGAAAATAAACTTACAACCACGTAAACTATAGTAGGGTCTCCAGAGACTCAGATAGGAGTCAAGAAAAGTAAGAAAAATAAGACAAGAAGTCTTCAATAAAGGTGGTAAAATAGAAGGTCGAGTGACTAAGTAAGAAGACGAAGCCTATAAGACGATAACTAAGGAAGATCTCATGAAAATTTAAGTCATTAAGACAACAAACAGAGAGGTACAAATAAGAAATTAAGAAGATCTAGAGACAATTAACCAAGAACGTGAAAGAGGTAAACGGAAGTTCTAAAAACTAGTAGAAATGATGGTAATAAGACTTAAAGAAAAGTCCACCAAACGGACAAAGGAGAAGTAAATAGACCCGAAGACACAAAGGTTAAACAAGGAAGTAAACACGTTATAAAGAGACGGAAAAGTAATAATAAAAAAATTGAATAACACAAACTCCAGAGGAAAAAGGTCCGAAGTACCAACTTAAGAAAGAAGGAAAACCAGAGACGGGAGATACAAACCAGGTCACATTCGAAGAATATTCCACTTTAAACACGACTTAAAAATAAACAAAGAAACAAAAAGGAGACTACTCGTTCCGACTCACTCCACTATTAGGACAGACGACTACTAACCCAAACATAAAAACAAAACAAACAATAAATCTACTCCACAGGACAAGTCCCACGATAACCACCAACCTACTACGACCCAGAACATAATGTCACCAAAGGAAACACACTCAAGAGTGATAAACCATGGGGGATCCCAATCAAGGGACCTTTTAGGGTACCTGCCTCCTCGGACCTTCCGACGTCAGGTAACCCAGTACTTCTCAGCCTGTGATGACTCACTGAAGTGAAAGTGAAAGTGAAAAGTGAAAGTACGTAACCTCTTCCTTTACCGTTGGGTGAGGTCACAAGGACGGACCTCTTAGGGTCCCTGTCCCCTCGGACCACCCGACAACAGATACCCCAGCGTGTCTCAGCCTGTGTTGTCTTCGTTGAATCGTCGTCGTCGTTCCAATCAAGAGAACATCAGATCCCAGAACCTCAGTCACAAGGGTGAAGTTTCCGAGTCCCGAACTAGAGACTAGTCCTTGATTCTATGGTGTTCATCAAAGAATACCGTAACGACGATGACCACGATTCAGCGAAGACAGCACAGGCTGAAACACACTGAGGTATCTGCTGTCGGGTGGTCCGAGGGGACAGGGACCCTAAGAGATCCGTTCTTGTGAACTCACCCAATGGTAAAGGAAGAGGTTACGTACTTTCACTTTTCACTTTCACTTCAGTAAGTCAATACAGGCTGAGAATCGCTGGGGAACCTGACGTCGGATGGTCCGAGGAGGCAGGTACCCTAAAAGGTCCGTTCTCATGACCTCACCCCACAGTAACGGAAGAGGTACAATACCGTAATTCACTCTAATTTTGTTTATAGGTTTTTACTCTTTGGCTTGTACTTGGGGTCTGTTTACCGTCAATGTTTTGGTCCGTTTATTAATTTTATTACCTTATATGTGTATATGTATATGTGGGTACTCGTTTCAGTTTTGTCAGGTTGTTTTTATTTCATGTCATCTAACTGGGACTCTTGTTTTATTTAGTTTTTAATATAAATGGTTAGTCCTTGTTTTGATTGATTTCGTATTTGACCTTTTGTTTTGATTTCGTTCTACGGTTCACCCCTTATTTCGTTACTTTTGTTTTGATTGTTTATAAAACTCCCCTTTCCTTTCTTTCATTTCTTTCTTATCTATACGTTTCAATTTATCTTCATCCATTTCTTCTAAATATATATAATTTCTAATTGACGTTCCCCTGTTCTTGTCATCCTTTTCGTTTTTTCCTTATTTACATCTTTTTCATTATCCAAATTTTTCAATTTTATTCTCCTTTTTTGACGTTCTGAGGGGTGTTGACGTTTTCGGGCTATGTCGTCGTCTCCAAATATTGTTGTTATTTTTTAAACTCTTTTGTTTCTGTCTCTTTTTTTTTTTTCTATCACCGTTATTTTAGATGGTGACGTTTCCCCTCCCTTTTTTTTTTCCTCTTTTTAGGTTTTCTTAGATGTTTTGTTCAGTTTTGTATTCTTATTATTTACAAAAAGAACTCAGTGACGACAGTCTCAGGAAAGGGAACGACCCTCAGTGTCAGGTGGAGTGGAGGGATCCTACGGGAGATTGTTGACACGACTAGTGACCTGGACGACACTCCCATCAAGTCTAAGATTAGACGAGGACAAGGAGGAGACACAAGAACGGAGGTCACAGGTGTTGTAGTCTTGATCACACACAAGAAAACACTCTCGAGAGTTACACAAGTATATAAGGTGTCTGCGTCTCAGACGGATCAACTAGCACACCTAAATTAGACGTCAACATGTCGACTACCCTCCCAAAACCCAGCAGAAGGAATCAGTGTGGAGGGGACCCAAAGTTAACACCAAAACAAAGGTGGAGACCTATACCCAGTAGGTGACCCCAAACGAGGACTATGACGGGACCTCCTCAACCCAAATGGGGACACTTCCAGTCCATACCTCCACCACGTCGACGAACCCAGTGTCCCCAAGACCGTCGTGGTCCATGAGTCCCCTCAACCACCGATCCCGTTGTCCTTTATATCACGAGATCTTCCCATATCGTTGGTCATAACCGGTTATGTGAGGTCATAAGAGCGGACCTCTTAGGGTCAGGCACTGTCTTTTCGGACCGTCCGGTGTCAGGCGTCCCAGTGTTTCTCAACCTGTGATGGCTTCGTTGACACTCGTATCTGCGTTCTATAAAAAACGGACACCGCCGAGACGGGGTCACTCTCAACTCGCACTTCCATCGCGTCGACAAACCGAACGCTCCCGGGACCGCCACGGTTCACACGTCCCTGTGTCTAACGGAGGTGGTGTCCTCAATACCGGGATAGTCTCAGAAAAAAGCTCGGACAACATGGACTGCTAGGCTTCCGGAGAACCGGTCAGAAAGAGGTATCGAGACGGGTAAGTCCGTGAATCTTCCGAAGGAATGGACCCCAGGAAGAGACAAAAAACCACGTACTCCGTGTATCTTCCCGGGGGGTGGACCCCAGGATGAGACATCTAGCCGTACAGTCCGTGAATTTCCCCGTGGGACCCACCCCAGGATGAGACACCAAGTCACGTAGTCCACAGACTACCCGGTCGGAGAGATAACAAGTCGACGGTCACGACCACCCAACCCCCTCTCTCCGATACCACTACCGAGGTGGGGGATGTACACTGAGTCGTCATAGCGGAACGAAGGTACCGACGGGCCGAATGGAGGTGTCCGTAAAGGGTGGTGTCAGAGGAGGGAATGTAGGGGAACTAGACAGAGAGGTGTCAGTTGTCGTCGGGAGTGGGACCCTAACGAGGTGTCGGGGAGTTGAAGTCGAGGGTCGGTGACACGGTAGATCCCATACATACCGACGCCGTTCCTGACAGACTGGGAGTAGGGTAAATCCGACGGTGTCTAGTCGACAAAGGGAGAGTCGGAATTTACAAAGAGGAGACTACGTCTGTCAACGGGGCTACACCCCTAGCCTGGGGACGAAGTCAAGGGGGTGGGTGACTCCCGTTCAAGTCACGACGATTGTGAGGGTAAAAGGGGGATCAAGGAAGTAGGATGGCTCAAAACGTACCCAGACGTGTAAGAAGAGACGACCAGTCCATGGGGACAGACGAGAGTCAACCACAAGACATACGTAAAGACACAGACTTTCACATAGGGATTGCGTAGGTACCTCTCTTTACATAAAGTGCAGGTGGATGAGGAGGTGGTAGAACAAGGAGGCACCTGATAGAAGATACTTCATCAAACATGGAGGGTACGGGGTCACGGACACAACGGAGGGAGAAGGGAGAGGGGCGACCATTGGTGACCAAACAAGAGATAAAGATTCTCAGACGAAGAAAAAACAATATAAGTAATCAAAGGTGTATATTCACCATTGTATACCATAAACGGAAAGAGACAGACTGAACAAAGTAAATCGTATTATAGGAGGTTCAGGTAGATACAACAACGTTTACCGTTTCAAGGTAAAAAAAAAAAATCCCGAATCATGAGAAGCCAAAATATGTGTGTGTGTGTGTGTGTGTGTGTGTGTGTGTGTGTGTGTTGTGTCACAAGGTAACGATATATTCAGGGAAATCAACACAGACTGAGAAACGTTGGGATACCTGACGGTCCGAGGAGACAGGTACTCTAAGAAGTCCGTTCTTATGACTCCACCCAACGGAACGGGAGGAGGTCCCCTAGAAGGACTGAGTCCCAACCTAAAACACACAGAATACAGAGGGCGTAACCGTCCTCCCAAGAAATGGTAATCACGGTGAACCCTTCTGATATATACGATATATCTGATATATATATATATGTGTGTGTGTGAAGAAATAGGTAAGTAGATGACTACCTGTGAACCTAACGAAAGTATGACCGTTAATACTTATTACGAGGATCCCTGTAACCCCATATACATAGAAGAGTTAAATCATAAAAAAATTATATATACGTGTCCTCACCTTAAAGATCTAGTTTACCATCAATACAAAAATTACAAAACTCTTTTGAAGTACGACAAAAGGTGTCACCGACGTGGTTAAATGTAAGGGTGCTTCTCACATGTTCCCAAGGAAAATGAAGTGTAGACACGGTTGTAAACAATAAACACAAGTAAAACTACTATGGTAGGACTGTCTATTTTCCACTATAGAGTAATACCAAAACTAAACGTAAAGGGACTAATAATCACTGCAACTCGTAGAAGAGTACCGGAACCAGTAGACGTAAAGGAGAAACCTTTTCACAAATAAATTAAAAAGACGGATAAAATTTTAACCCAACAAACGAAAAACTACAACTTAACATACTTGATAAATCTATACAATCTATCATTAGGAAATAACCAGTATAACCACGTTTATAAAAGAGGGTAAATCATACAACAGAATAAAAAGTTACTGAAACAACAGTTTTCGAAAATTCAAATTAATCCAGGATAAATAAATAAAAACGAAAAAAGGGGGGAAAAGAAATCCTTTGCTTAAATTTTTTTATAACGACACCAAATACAGTTTCTCATAAGACAGAGACAAAAGAGAGATCCTCGTAAGGAAGGATGTAAATCCAAAAATTAGGTAAAATTCAAATAAAAATATATACCACAATCCCTTACAAGATAAAAGCAAGAAAATGTAAATCGAGAGTAAAAGAGTCGTGGTGATAACTTCTCTGACAGAAAAGAGGAAACATATAATAACGGAGGAAACAGTATCTAACTAATTGGTATTCACACTCAAATAAAAACCCGAGGGATAGGACAAGGTAACTAGACACACAAACAAAAATACGGTCATGGTATGATAAAACTAATGAATCGAAACATCATCACAGACGTCGTCTCTCATACTATGGGGGTCAGAAAAGCAGAAAGAGTTCTAACAAGACCGATCCCATAAAACACAAAGGTATGTTTAATGTAGTTTTAACAAACAAGTCCAAAACACTTTTTACTGTAGCCATTAAAGTATCGCTAACGTAACTTAGATATCTAAAGGAACCTATGTTATGAGTAAACTTGTTATAAATAAGAAAGTTAGGTTCTTGTACCACATAGAAAGACAAAACACAGTAGAAGTTATAGAAAGTAGTCACAGAATTTCAAAAGACTCATGTTCACAAAATGGAGGAATCTATCCAAATAATCTATCCAAATAAGGATCCTTAAAATAAGAAAAACTATGTTACCATTATCCGAACAAAGGAATGAAGGAGAAAGATTGTCAAGTAACAATGACATATGTTTACATTGTCTAAAGACTTATAATCAAAATTTCGATTTTATCTTAAGAGGTATCGTTGTTCTTTGTCCCCGAAAGTAAATATCAATATGTAATTATAGTAAAATCTCTCGTAACAAAATGGAATAAAAGTAAGGTAACGAAAGACATTTTAAAATGGGACTTTGTATTTTAACCACAACACTCCTGTCACATCCTCTGTCCCTCACGTTGAGTCAGAATGCTAGAGGTGAGGAAGAAAGGGAGAGACGAAAGGGGGGAGGGAGGCACAGACAGGGTGGAAGAAAGAGAGAGAGATTTTA
Source organism: Capra ibex (assembly GCA_006410555.1). NCBI lineage: Eukaryota > Metazoa > Chordata > Mammalia > Artiodactyla > Bovidae > Capra > Capra ibex. The sequence continues at coordinate 2,444,901 of SJYO01010944.1, forward strand.
CACCTCTTTACCTCCATAAATCGGTCATTTCTGTTTAATCTTCAAATACGGATAGAGAAGAGATCATGTTTTACATCTATTATATCTTTAAAGAAAGACCTAATAAAAGAACGGTTTACCGTTCCTTAAAAAGTTCCTGTGTGATTTCTGAAGGACGGAGACATGAGAACCGAGCGACATGGAAGTTCAAGGACCGTATTTGGTAACTTTCTTTAAATTTTTATATACGAGATAATTTAAACTATCCTTGTAAACGTAAAATATCTCTTATCTAATTGTGTACTATATAAATTAAAGTTCGAAAACGTCTGAGTAAAATTCAAAAGTGATCATAGTGTCCCACCTTTGATCGTTGAATTCCCGGTAAAACAATGAAACAGATCAGTCTGTCTGAACCCTAAGAACCCGTCTCCTGACAAAGTCACACTGTTTTACCTATACGTGTGTACTTGACCTGTGTCCTAATGACACGTGTGTATAGGGTCGGACTACATCTGATTGTCACTCCGTAGGGATTAGTGTGAACTGGTCTCCGTGTAAAACTAACGGGTCCTAATGACAAATACACATTCCAAAGGATTGTCATTAGATTAAGAGTCGAAAATCCTTGAACCTTAAAAGTCTTGTCTCTCTTTGTCTCTAGACAACAGTTTAGGTCTGAAAGAGATTAGTCTTAAGATTTGCGATTGGAAAGAAACAGAACAGGAGTGTAGTCAGAAACAACCACTTCAAAGATTTAACCTCTCTTCTCACTTTTATAACAGTCCCTTCTAAAGAGGTTCTTAAATATCATGGAAGGAGTATTTCATACAAATATCGATTTATATTCACAGTTTTAAATTAAAATTCATAATAGAAAGTACACTCCTACACTCGTACGAATTAATTGTTATTAATTCGAAGTACTTTGTATATAAAATACTAGTTAAATCACCATCCGTTCGTCTGTAATTCCATTACGTCTGGAGTTTGCTCTGGGGTAGAGGATATCTATCTATCCATAAGACACGACTTATGGGTCCTGTTGAGAGTGTACACCTTTCGATTGGTCGAAGGTTTTAATTCCAGAGACGAAAATCTCTCGTTTTCTTACGGGACCCTTTTAAACTCGTTTTATTTTGTTTTCCCTATCTTCGTAAAATTCCTTTTCCGAATCCTCAGAGGACCCTCTTGTTTCAGGTTTGACATTTTGTCGTCTGTTTTTATGTACATTTTACAATTCTCCTTTATGGTATTCGTAAAAATGAATTAATGACCAAGTCAAAAACACCCTAATTATAGGACAGAAGACGGATATGGGCAAAGTTTGTTCTCACCCTTCTTCTCTTCCTCGTTCGTGTTAGTCTCTATAAAAGAACTTCTGTGTCTTCTTTATTCTTTAATTCAAAAGATTTTTAACAAAACGATTCTTTAGATGAGATAAAGAAAAAATTTATGTACAAATTTTAAAAATAAATTTACAGTCTGGTATCCTTACAACTTCATAAAACCTTATAGATTTACGAAGGTCGACGATAGAATTAAAATTTTATAAAGAATTTCCCTTAAAGGTCCGACAACCGTCGTTGTTTTATCTTAAAAAGTAAAAAAAGGGGGAACAAAGACAAAGATAATAACCTAAAGTGTTACATGGTACACTAAAAGAAACCTCTCTGTTATTTTACGGGAGTAAATCTTTAAATATAATACTCTACCAATCCATCGTAGTAGTTGAGTTACCTGTACTTAAACTTGTTTAAGGTACTCTAACACCTCCTGCCCCTTCGGACCGTACGACGTCAGGTACCTCAGCGTCTCTCAACTGTGTTAAATCACTGACTTGTTGTTATTATATTTTCATATGTGAATGCAATCAAACCTCAAAAAGTTCAATCACCTCTTACCAAATAATTCTATGCCACAAAGGGATGATTACGATCTTTTAGTCTTGATCTTCCTTACATAAAACTGTTTTCTACAGTATATCCTTTCATCTCTAATTCGACCCCACTCCGTAGTGTACGGAACGGGACTCTGGTGTCCCTCAGGTTCCAAGCTAGGAACCCAACGGGTCGTTCTACACGTTTATTTTTTGTTAAAGGTCTAAAGACTTCCGCCATACATCCTTTGTTTTCTTTCCCTACAACAAGTAATTTAGAGGAGATTAGATCCAGGATTTTGAGACTAATCTTTCGGACATCTGACTTCAATTAGAACGTTTGGTTTCTATTTTCTTCACAGATAGTATACGGAGGTGATATCAACTCAATACAGAAGGGGGTAGGGAAGAAGAAATTCTCTCTTAGACGTTGTAGGCATTAAGACTCGAGAAGGAAGACCGGATTCGACGGAAGTCTTTATCACTTATACTCTGTCTTTCTTCCCTAATCTATCAGAGAGAGTACTCAAAACTTTACTCCGATGACTCTCTTACTTAATCATTAGACACGTCCGCCCCCTGTGAATCCGTCAGGGAGTCTACTTCCGACGGTAAAATCTATCTGAGACTACCACACGTTTATTCAGTCAGGGGTTTTTTCCACTTCACCTCTATTCCTTGTAACGTTAGTCTCTGTCTCCGTCCGTCTACAACGAGAGTTCTACAAGGACTCACACATAACACAAGTCTCCTGACTCGAGGTTCGACCTGTTCCCAACCCCTCACACCAACCGATTACTCCGTGAGTTTCTGTACGGGTACAGGAGTAAGGACGATAGACATTTATGACGGTATAAAACTTTTACCCAGAAGTGTCTACACTACTCTTAGAAGTCTACCTCTCTAGAAGGACTGAAAAGACCCATACAGGACTTACGGCAGTACTCATAGGACCATTTTCTCTCCGTCTCCTTCTATTCTGTGTGTTTCTTCCCCTACTCCGTTACAATGCTCTCTATCTCTAACGTCACTACACCGGTGTTCGGTTCCCCACGGCTATTGGGGGTCTTCGACTTTCCTAGTCTCCCGTTGAAGAGAGGACCTCGGAGGTCACCTTTACGTCGGGATGACTGTCTGGGAGAAGGTCAAACAGAGTACTTTAGTTGAAGTCTAAAGACCGGAGGTTTTGAGACTCTCTTATCTAACGACTTCCGAATTCGGTGGTCCAAACATCAGTAAACAATGACGTCGATATTCTTTGATTATGTCCCTAAAGGAATCGTGTTTTACTTTGTAAGACAAAGGTCCATCAATTTTTCGTTAATCTACCTTTTTAGTTCGTGTCTTAATTGAAAAATTTTTTCATTATTTCAGGAATACATTTCCCACCCAATCGTCTACCGGTACTTAACTGTCTTCTTACTTATATATTAGAGTGGATCACCCAAGATTTTACACACGATCGCTGTCGACCATCGAGTTGACCATTTCTTAGGAGGACGTCACGTCCTCTTGGGTCAAACTAAGGACCCAGTCCTTCTAGGGGACCTCTTCCCTATCCGATAGGGTGAGGTCATAAGAACCCGAAGGGACCACCGAGTATACCACTTCTTAAGTGGACGTCACACCCTCTGGACCCAAGTTGGGGACCCAACCCTTCTAAGGGACCTCCTCCCGTACCGTTGGGTGAAGTCATAAGAACGGACCTCTTAGGGGTATCTGTCTCCTCGGACTACCCGATGTCAGGGACCCCAGAGTTTCTCAGTCTGTGCTGACTCGTTGATTCGTGTCATGTCTCTGTCGTAATCTTGACCCGGGACTTCAATTTGTGTTAATCTCTTATAAATTTTTTAAATTCACTGTTTCGGGTATTCACGTACTAACAATGTAACATAGAAGGAGAGAGGAGTCACTTTTATTACATAATTTTTTTTTGTCTGACTTTCATTCACTTTATAGGTAATGTTCTACGATCCGGCCGGACACTCGTTTCTAGTGAAACAGATTACTATTCCCAAACGTAAAGACAGTTTGAAGAGGTAAATATTTTGTATTTCATTCGTAAGAGTTTTAAATATCTGATCTAGTTTTCAGTCTAGAAATTTTTTAAAAAATAAAATAGAAATAGGAGAAAAAAAAGGAGGGTTTCCACATTGTCACGAGTAACACGTAAACACGAGTAAGTGAGTCAGCACAGGTTGAGAAACACTGGGACACCTGACATCGGGTGGTCCGAGGAGACAGGTACCCTAAGAGGTCCGTTCTTATGACCTCACCCAATGATAAAGGAGGAGATCCCCTAGAAGGACTGGGTTCCTAAATTAAGTACAGAGAATACAGAGGAGTAACTGTCCACCTATGAAATGGTGACACGATGGACCCTTAGGGTTTTTACATGTAACCTGTAATGATTTAGACTTTTAATGAAAAGGGTGAGATAGAAGACTTAATAGAGTCAAAAAGAACATCCACTAATTACCGAAGAAAAAATGTCCTTTCCTCTGTCCCGATATATAAACTTTTTTTTAGTTACCATTTACTGTAATCACTTCCTCCTTATCTCAAGTTTAAGTATTATTTAATTTTAAGTGATGACAGAGAAGAGTTCCGACTCTTTGAGGACAAATCAACCTTATAACTCCGACCTATAAGACATTCTCCGTTCGAGTGTGTCCAATACCGGTACCTTATGAGGGACGAACAATGGAAGGTCCTGACGAAAGACGAGTCTAGACAGGAGACATAGGAATGATATAATTCGACTAGGAAAGGTTTTTCCTTAAATAATTCATTATACGAATCTAATTTTTCACGGTTGTTTTGTAATGTGTACCTATAAGGATTACTAAGACTCTGTTCAAACCCAACATGTTCTATTTTTGTAGTCCGGTTTAAGAAGTCTTTGAACGGTTCCCTTTTGTGACGACGAAGGTTTACTTTTTCCTTTATTTCGTGTAATCGAGACCATCTGTGACATTACGAAAGGTTATAGGTCAAAAGAGAGGAGACACTCACATCCCCTCTGATGGGAAGGGTCTAGAGACCGTTACTCCAGCCCGGTAACTGAGTAAGAACAAGTACTTTATACTGACCTTTTCGGAGACACACCAAAAGATGACAAGAGAACTTTCCTCAAGACTTTGATATAAAAAAATTACTCGAAGGTACTCGATGTCTAAAACACCTCGTCTTGTTTCATGAGAACATAACTTGTAAGTCTCAATTGTTCTTTATGGAAACAACATAATTCTACGAATCTATTGTCTCAATCAAACGATGCAATGAAACGATGACATCATATTGGACGTCAAATATGACTGATTAAGATATGGTCAGTTGACTTATTTATCCGTTTGTTTTTAAATACAAAGTTTTTTTACTCTCTTTGAATGAACCGATTATCATGACACTGAAACGTACATAAAATATATAAACATATAAAGATATAAATAAACATATATAAACATGGGTATTTGATGAAAGTACCTACCTGTTTAATATAAAATTTTTAACAATAGAGTTTTTAGCATAGCTCACGTTTTACTTCTGTTCGTGAAACATGACATTCTCTAGAAACACAAGACACAAGACCAAGACAAGGATCTACAAAACGTTTATCTTATATGAGATTTCATTCGACCGAAAATAAATAACGGTCTCAAGTCTAAAGTATAAACACCGAAGAAGGTTCAGCAAGGAATTTACGAAGGTCAGAAATCAAGTTTGTGTACACTTAAAGGGTCGTAAAACTGTGAGTCCAACAAAAGAATCGACAAGTCAAGTCAAGTCAGTAAGTCAGTACAGGCTTAAAAACACTAGGGTACTTGGTGTCGTACGGTCCGGAAGGACAGGTAGTGGTTGAGGGTCTCAAGTGGGTTTGGGTACAGGTAGCTCAGTCACTACGGTAGGTTGGTAGAGTAGGAGACAACAGGGGAAGAGGAGAACGGGAGTTAGAAAGGGTCGTAGTCCCGGAAAAGATTACTCAGTCGAGAAGTGTAGTCCACCGGTTTCATAACTTCAAAGTCGAAGTTGTAGTCAGGAAGGTTACTTGTGGGTGTTGACTAGAACAAATCCTACCTGACCAACCGAGAGGAATCGACATCTCACCACAAAATATACTTCTTCCCTCTTTTAACAACTTCTGTCAATAACTCCGAACAATACAAAGAAAGGAATTACAATAAAGTTCGGTACCTTTGGGGAGGTTACTAGGATCATTGTACACTTCAAAAGGACGAATGGACTTCATCGTTAAAGAGGAACCCTTACTCTTGTTAATTTGTCGCACATCTACAAAGACCTACACAGACACAGACCACCACTTGGTGTTTACAATATATAACGAGGAGGTAAGAGTCGAAAAGCAAAGACAGAAAAATCCAACTATCTCAATCGACCAACGTAATTTATAACAAAACTAACAATTTATACATGTTATGTTGTCTACAAATCCATTGGTGGCACACGTACGATTCACAATTTAGAGAAGTCAACGCAGACTGAGAAATACTGGGGTGCCTGAGATAGGTACCCTAAGAGGTCCGTTCTTATGACCTCACCCAATGGTAAAGGAGGAGGTCCCGTAGAAGGACTGGGTTCTAGTTTGGGCACAGAGAATGCAGAGGACGTAAACGACCACCCAAGAAATGGTGATCGACGGTGGTGATAATGATAGGTTTTTGATATCTCTATAGAACGTTTATTTATTTTTTAATATTTACTGGAGTATCCTTTTATCTTTTTCCTATACTTGTTCGTCAAATGTTCTCTCTGTTAGTCCTATGGGTAATATGTATATTTTTCTACAGGCTAAAGTGATCATTAGTCCTTTTACGTTGTCTATTTATCATAAAACATCGGTATTTTGATCCGTCTTAATATTTTAGATTATTACTAATCGTACAGTCTTTTCACTTAAGATTATGTCACAATGATCTTCACTCGTAACTATGTTCGTCACAAGTTAATAAGCATCTTACCAAAGACTAATAAATCACAATACCCAACTTGTCAAGTCAATCAAGTCAACGAGTCAACGAGTCAAGACAGACTGAGAAACGTTGGGGTACTTGGCGTCGTGCGGTCCGGAGGGACAGGTAGTGGTTGAGGACCTCGGATGGGTTTGAGTACAGGTAACTCAACCACTACGGTAGGTCGGTAGAGTAGGAGACAGTAGGAGAAAAGGAGGACGGGAGTTAGAAAGGGTCGTAGTCCCAGAAAAGTTTTCTCAGTCGAGAAACGTTGTCCACCTGTTTCATAACCTCAAAGTCGAAGTTGTAGTCAGGAAGGTTACTTGTAATTCCTTACTAGAGGGAATCCTACCTGACTAACCTAAGGGAACGTCAGGTTCCCTACGCGTTCTCAGAAGAGGTTGTGGTGTCAAGTTTTCGTAGTTAAGAAGTCGTGAGTCGAAAGAAATATGAGGTTGAGAGTGTAGGTATGTACTGATGACCTTTTTGGTATCGGAACTGATCTACCTGTAACCAACCGTTTCATTACAGAGACGAAAAATTATACGACAGATCCAACCAGTATTGAAAGGAAGGTTCCTCATTCACAGAAGATTAAAGTACCGACGTTAGTGGTAAACGTCACTAAAACCTCGGGGTCTTTTATTTCAGTCGGTGACAAAGGTGACAAAGGGGTAGACAAACGGTCCTTAACTACCCTGACCTACGGTACTAGAATCAAAAGACTTACAACTCGAAATTCGGTTGAGAAAGTGAAAGTAGTTCTCCGAGAAATCAAGAAGAAGTGAAAGACGGTATTTCCACAGATCGGTTTTTTCTATAGAACTTAAGAAATAGGGGTCATAGAGTCTTACACCAAATTAAACCTTTATCTTAATAACATCTACATTAACCAATTCTACTACAGTATGGACTCATTTCACCCGTGGATTAGATTGCACTTACTACGAAAACATACTTCCACCGGTACAGTTTTATGTTCCTCTTACGGTGAATTTGGACCTCCGTCTAATCTAAATAAGACAGAGTTTGGTCTCTTACAGACACCGATGGTCTTCGACTTTTACCTATCTTTCCCAGGAGAAGATCTCTAAAACAACTAACATACAGGGACGAATGTGGAACTAAAGTCTGAAGGACCTTATAGTCTGAAGGATCTTAAAGTCTGGAAGACCTTAACCTTTTATTGTACAAAGACAACGAAATTCAGTGGGTCAAGGTTCATGGAACTAAACTATCGGTGTCTTTTGTTTACATAGACGATTTCGACTGTTGCACGTTAACTATCAGGGGTTAAGATGAATGGAAAGAGTGTGTAAGTGTGTTTCTTGGATCACAAGTTCGATTCTAAATGGTCTTCATAAGATCCCTGGACTTATACTTTACCGATATACACAATACGTACCTGGAGTTACTGACTACACAGGTATCTTCTTAGGATCCCTGGAACTATTCTCCACCGATATACGTATATCTTCCTACTCCCATTTCTCGTCACTCGATTATACCAAAACCGGAGAGTGGGATCGAAACAAATAACCAAAACAAATTGTAAAGGGAATTTATTTCTGAAGGTACTGATTGTTATTGGAATTCTTGTTGACGTTATTATTTTATAATAAAAGATTTCACTACTGTAAAGGAAATATATTTGGGAAACTAGATTAAACTTCGAAAAAGATAAACGTGGACGAAAAACATATTCATGAAAGTAGAAAAAATAATATGTACAATATTAAACCACTTTGGAAAAGAGAGAGGACCATAAAAATGAGGATATATTCAGAGTAAAATAAGTACTGTATAAGTATTATGATTACATAGATAACGAACTTAGTTCTAAGACAATTAGTGAAAGAACAATCGATAAAATTGAAAAATCAAGATGAAAAAAATCATTTATAATACAAATAAAATAAAACCCTATATAAACTAATTGTTACACAATCAAAGTCCACATGTCGTTTCACCAAGTCAAAATGTATATGTATACAGATAAGACCTAGTAGTTTTTTCGTTCTCAAGGTCTTTTTATGGATAAAGACGAAATAACTGATACAGTTTCGGAAACTGTCATACATAGTGTTATTTAACACCTTTTAAGACTTTCTCTACCCTTATGGTCTGGTGGACTGGACGGAGAACTCTTTAGACATACGTCCAGTCCTTCGTTGTCAATCTTGACCTACACTTTGTTGTCTGACCAAGGTTTATCCTTTTCCTCATGAAGTTCCGACATATAACAGTGTGACGAATAAATTGAATATACGTCTCATGTAGTACCCTTTGTACCCCGGCCTTCTTCGTGTTCGACCTTAGTTCTAACGACCCTCTTTATAGTTACTGGAGTCTATACGTCTACTGTGGTGGGAATACCGTCTTTCACTTCTTCTTGATTTCTCGGAAAACCACTTTCACTTTCTCCTCTCACTTTTTCAACCGAATTTCGAGTTGTAAGTCTTTTGCTTCTAGTACCGTAAGTCAGGGTAGTGAAGGACCGTTTATCTACCCCTTTGTCACCTTTGTCACCGACTGAAATAAAAGACCCCGAGGTTTTAGTGACGTCTACCACTGACGTTGGTACTTTAATCTTCTGCGAATGAGGAACCTTCCTTTCAATACTGGTTGGATCTGTCACATAATTTTTCGTCTCTGTAATGAAACGGTTGGTTACAGGTAGATCAGTTCCGATACCAAGAAGGTCATCAGTACATACCTACACTCTCAACCTGATATTTCTTTCAACTCGTGTCTTCTTAACTACGAAAACTTGACACTACAACCTCTTCTGAGAACTCTCAGGGAACCTGACGTTCCTCTAGGTGGGTCACACTAGAGAATTTCCTCTAGTCAGGACCCACAAGTAATCTTCCTGACTACAACTTCGACTTTGAGGTTATGAAACCGGAGGACTACGCTTCCCTACTGAATAAACTTTAATGGGACCACAACCCTTTCTAACTCCCGTCCTCTTCTTCCCCTACTATCTCCTACTCTACCAACCTACCGTAGTGACTGAGTTACCTGTACGCAAACCCATCCGAGGTCCTAAACCACTACCTGTCCCCCCGGATAACACAACGCCAAGTACCCCAGCGTTTCTCAACCTGTCCTGACTCGTTGACTTGACTTGACTTGACTAAGAAAATGTTTTATAACTCGTCTAAAACAACACGATATATCATCCATGAACAATCGATAGATAAAATATATATCGTCACATATATAAAATTAGGATTGGAGAATCAAATAGGGAGACGGTGCAAAGGGGAAACCGTTGGTATTCAAACTAAAGTTTCAGACGTTTAGACAATGACAAACCATTTATTCAAGTAAACACAGAAAAAAAATTTTCTAGGGCACATATTCACTACAGTGTACTATAAACAGAAAGAAACATATTGAATGAAGTGAATCACACTATTGGAGAAACAGGTCGGTTTAATGATGTTTACTGTAATAAAGAAAGAAAAATACTGATCATAAAGTAACATACATATGTGGTGTAGAAGAAATAGGTAAGGAGACAACTACCTATAAATCCAATGAAGGTACAGAACTGATACCATAACATTTATCACGACGTTACTTATAACCCCAACGTACAGATAAAAACTTAATACCAAGAGAGGTCTATGTACGGATCCTCACCCTAACGACCTAGTGTACCATCAAGATAAAAATTAAAAATTTCTTGGAAGCATGATAAGAGGTATCACCAACATGGTTAAATAATTATATAAGGATGGTTGTCATATGATGTCAAGGGAAAAGAGACGTTACAGTTAGTTCTAAGAGAATTAGTGTAAAAAAAATCGATAACATTTATCAAACAATTATCAATTTTGGTTATAACCTATCGTACTTTAGACCAAGTTTAAAATAATAAATAAATACGTATCCTCGATATACTAGTAAGGTAAGAAGGTCGAACTAAACAACTTTTCTTATAGGAAACGGTGAATTCACAGATACTTTGAAACAACTTTTAGTCAACTAGAACACACTTACTCAGACAAAGATCTGAGAAATAAGACAAACAAATACAGAGATAAATCTGGTGACAGTGTGAGAACTAATGGCACCGATGTATCATTGAGAACCTCATTCCGCCATGAGACTGGAACAAGGAAAAAAAGGTTCAAATGAAACCGATAAAATTGAATGTAGACTAAGTTTCAATACCTAGGATCCGGATTTATATTTTGGATTTTGACATTTTGAAGATTTTATTTTGGGTTCTCTTTTATAAACACTAACGTACAAATACGTTTCTTGAAAATGTATACTATAGTTTTCGTACTAAGTATTTTCATTTGTATCTATTTAATCTAAAATAGTTTTAATTCTTGAAGACGAGAAATTTTCTATGACCATTCTCTTACTTTCCAGTGTTGATTCTCTTTATGAACACTTAGTATACAGATTATTTATTGAACTTAATGTCTCTTAATTTCTTGTGAGTTTTGAGGTATCACTCTATTGGGTTATTTTTTATTCTTTTAATAAAAATTCTTTATGAAGTAGTTTATTTTATATATCTACCGTTTATTGTCGTACCTTTCTACAAGGTATAAAATCCTTTGGTGTCTAATTTTGGTGCCCCTCTATAATGGAACATGGATAATCTTAAAGATTAATTTTACTAACGGGTACCGTTCATAGCCACTTCTATACCTTCTTAGAGTTGGGAGTATATGAAGACCTTCCTTATATTTTACCATATTCGTGAAACCTTTTGTTAATCCGTCAAAAAACATTTATATTCGTACATCATGGTATATTAGGTCAGTACTATAAAGATCCACAAATCGTCTTCCTTTTATTTTCTATACAAATATGTCACTATATACTTGTACTTTTACAAATATCACCTAAATAAATATTCACCCTTTACCAGTTTGACGGGTAGTCACCCGTCTCAATTGTTTAAAACCATGTAGGTATGTCACTTATAATGAGTCGATATTTTTCCCTACTTGACAACTATAGACGTGGCCACACCTACTTAAGAGGAGATCGAAAACAAAACTGCTGTAAAGAGGGAATGAGACACAGTCGTCGTGACATCCAGGAAAAGAAGGAGTCGGTACTGGTAGAGTAAGGACAGAGAAATGTACACACACGAAAGAATTAGATCTTATGTGGTGAAGGAGAAATCGCTCGATTTAATATAAGTAGGAACTCAAACGTCACATATGAAGTCAAGGAGATGTCTTGAACGGAACTGATACCTTCAGTAAAAGTTACACAAAGACACACTAAGATGATAGTCTTATGGTCACACTAAAAAAAATCTATCTATGTCTAAAACCACAGTCCGACTGGAGAGAGTCTTAGAAGTCACACACGAAAGAATCGACACACTTAACCTTATTCAATGTGACGGTTTGATTCGGAGTCAAAAGAAGACAACAGTTCACTAAGATGATTCAAAATACTTTTAATCTTCTCTATTACGTATATTTGACAAATCGTACCATGTTCTAAAAAAATCATAAGTACTATCGATGAGAAAATGACTTAAAAACAAGGAACAAATAGTAAGAGTTGGTATTGTAAATTGTTCAAGAATAATTGCCCATACAGGGACCTTAGATCATTGTACAGACCGTTTATTATTGATTTACCTACATTCCTACTTTTGAATTCGACGATAAAAAAGAAATCCTTTCTACAAGATGACAATAACTTTACAATAAGTGAGAGGTGTCCGACGGTGTCTTTGTTTTCGTCGGAGACAGGTCACACCGAGTCGGGGGACCGACGTCAATTAACTGGGTCCCTAACCAACATAATCTGGTTATGTAGACAGGGAAATCCAAAAAGTGAAACCGAGTCCTCTAACAACCAGATCAGACAGACACACCAACTCAGACATTTTACATTTGACACCCTTAAGAGTCACTGGAACATAAAACGATGTAACCTCTTTTTTCGGACGTTACTTTTTTATTCCTTCGAGAATACTCCTTTTTCCTGGGACCTGTAACCACCCCCACCCACTACCCTGTGACTCCGACACACCAATCTGGTCCTTTCCGGTTTCTCATCACTCTACATACATCACTAAAAATTATAATGGATTACAAGTGAGTGAAATAGAGTCCTAAATACCCCAGACTCCTGTAAGCCCAGCAAACTTGTACCGGAGATGTATTCATCTCTAAAAAGAAGAATCTGTACCCTAATCAATATCAAAGGATTCAGGACATCAGTTATAATGAGGAACAACTCCCTTTGCTTACGTTACCGAGTACATACACATCGTGAAACAAGGGGAATAAAACTCCGGTTCAAGTATTTTGTTCATGTCTTCGTAACAACATAATTGTCATTTTTAAAATTGTACGGTATAGAGTGTCAATTCACGTACTTGTAAAAACAACAACAAAATTTATGGGACATCGATAGGTGTCATCCGTTCTATAAACCGAGTTCTGTTCCTTTTTTATAAACATCGGAAAGGTCGAGTTTACATCTCGTATACACACAATTTCCTGGTAATTTACGTCGGTGTAACAGACTAAGTTCCAATCGCCTGACTTCCTTTAACGTTTCACCAATCCTTTTAGGAGGCTCTTTAGGTTTGGAGAGACTACTCCTAGATTGGATCGGTGACTCTGTAACTACGAAAAATTAGGAAGTCAAATCCATAAAACTTTTAGAGGTCCATGGACCGTTTTAGAATCTTCCAAGGGAGTAGGGGACCGAATAGTTGAAAACGTTTATGCTACGGACTTCCGGTAGTAGGGTTTGTCAGTCGTCAGTCGGTCCGTAAAAGTTCCCTCAACTCCGAGTCGACCTTTGTTGGACGGTATGAGTCTTATCTTACTCTCTCGTAGACTCTAATACAGACGACAATAGTCTTATTTACGTGTATACAAGAAGAGTTTTATGAGGACTTCGTGTGTAGGTGGCTTTTTATATCCGGTACAGTGCTTTTCACCCGTTGTAGCATTAGTCGACGATAAAATAAAAGAAATCCCCTTGTTCACCGTACTTCTTAACTCTTATTCTCCGATCTTACTAGTACATGTTTAAGACTAAGTGAGTAATTGTAAGAGAAGAAACTGAAAAGGACGAAAAAGGGATACTCCGAGACGAGGACAGAGACCATTTTAGAATATAATGTTTATTTCTTGATTCTTCTTTTACCCTTGGGTAACGGTTCTACTAGACATTCGTCCGAAAATAAATCTGTCTAAAGAAAAATTTCTATTCCATCATAGACTATTCAGAACACTCGAGGATACAATCTCAAGGTTTCAATCTTTAGAACTAACCATAGACTTACATCTAGTATCACGTTTATTTGACCCATTATATGTTATCTCAGAAGGGACCACCGAGTCACCATTTCTTAGACGGACCATTACGTCTTTCGTACCCTAAGTAGGGACCCAGTTCGTCTAGGAGACCTCTTCCTTTACCGTTCGGTGAGGTCATGAGAACGGACCCTTTATGATACCTGTCTCCTCGGACCGCCTGATATCAGGTACCCCAGCGTATCTCAGTCTATGTTGAATCGCTGATTTGTTGGTGTTGTTTATATATTATAAACCTTATACCTTACCTTTAGAGAACGATAGAACTTTAAAGTCGATTTGGAGTTTGAATCCTGTTATCCACCATTAAATAGGTATAAGAGTTTCCTCGACCGACAATCTAGATGTGTAGGTCCTGAATAATTGTTCTCTTCTTGACCAGGTCACTGACCATGGTACAGATCTTCGGGTTCTCCGTCTAGGGAACTTTCCATAGAAATCCCCTTCTCTCTCAAAACTGAAAAGACGAACGTCCCTATCCCTTGCCTTCTCCAAACCGACTAGGGGTGAGGGTAAGTTCAGTTTTAGTCCCTTAAGATTCTCCTACGTCACATCTTTACACCGCGATCATTTTTCAACTTAGACGGAAGAAGGACTATCGACCTTTCCTCATTCGAAATCGTGAGTCCAGTCAGAGACGTTTCTGTGACCCTATCTTGAACCACTCCCAAGAGAGTCTTCTTGGACTGTAATAGAGGTCCTTAAATCCTCACACTGAATTTGGCCACAGAGAAAAATCGATCCCTTCCCCATCGACCTACTTTATCTGTACACACCTCTGTCTCCCGGTTCATCATTTGACATATAGGTGTAATCTACACTGTTTCTACGATACCCGCCAACTCGGTGTCTCTCCTAGGACGGACGTCCAGGAATCGACATTCCTCTCTATCTGGGTTACCCTCCTTCCTAAACTTGTCCAGTCCGTCCCTCACATGACAGACACAATCCTTACGATTTCTCGGGTCAATGAGGTTAATATCGTCATGCTTACAGACACTGTAAAGAAAGTAAGATACCTACTTTCGTCTACCTTTTACTTATATGTCTGTGTCAGATGAAACTTACTTTAAACTTGTTTGACCCGGAAAATTATGGACTTACTCACAAAGTCTCTCTACCACAGAAACTCCACACCTCTTCCCCCTCGTGCGTCTCAAGACTTCCACCGTTACCCTCCTTTTAGTTCAACAGAGGACACACATGAGAATTAGTCCCGATTGGGAACAACAATAAACAAACATCGGTGATCCATAGTGTCGCTTTATATGTTCAAACTTTTAATACTCACTTGTAAAAACTAGAGTCTTTAGTTTACTATTAACTTAGTAATACAAAAGTTAAAAACTCTAGTAACCTTGTCTTTTATCTCGGAGGGCAAAGAGGGTGTAGACGTAGGAGATCAATTAGTCAAACATTCTTCACCACGTTTGTGGGTCTCCTTGTCTCTGCGTGGACTCCTGTGCCCCTCGACGGTCCGAAGTAAGGGTAGACGAGAAGGTATTTGGAGACAGAGTGTAAAGACCGTTCGCTCAGTTGTACCGAAAAGACGAAGATGAAACAGGGAGAACAGAGTCACCGAGTAGGAAACCGCACGAACCATGTACTCGGGAACCTTCAGAGACGACAAAAACGGGGGCTTGGTCACGGACTCACTGACTAAAGGTGTCGAATACGTTCTACAGAACAACGTTTAACTTTTTGACCCATTCGAGTACCGGACCCCAACTCCTCTCGACACCAAGACACCGACTCCAGTCCTTCCGTCGTCGTCGTCTCTTGTCTGATACCACAAACTGACGACGGAGTCTCTAACAAAGATTCTGCCTTTTTCAGTAAAACAATAAATAGATAAGTAAAAGATAGAGGGAGAAACCTTACATTCGAGGTATTTCCCTGAGAGGGTAGTGGATTTTTCATCCATAGACATTCGAAAGACGGTGCTTACTTATTTTAGAGAAGGATCATTTGTATTAGTATTAGGGTGTTTCAGTCCATAGTAAATAATTTATGAATAATCGATCGTAAGTTCGGGATACGATCCTTGGAATGTCCCAGAATGAATTAAGTGTGAAAAGTTTCCCGATACCTCCACAACCCGACGTGGGACTTCCGGACGCTCGGGACACGAACGGGTCGAAGTTCTGGTTACTACCTCGGGTCTTAGTCTGTGTCTCTTAGTCACCAAATTACTCAACCCCTCGAACGTTCAGACTTCGCTCCAGGATCTTACTGTGGGGTAACACATGTCAACTACCACCCCGTCCTGTCCCGACGTCAGAAGTAAGAGTCCCTGTCCCTCTCCAATGATCAATAACCCCCTAATGTAGTTCAACCGAGTAACCAATGGTCCTTTTGGTCGTCTTCCCGTGTGGGGAGTAACAGGGAAACTATTCGGTTGTCCAAGACTAGATTTCCAGTCTTGTCAGTTTTCGATCCCGGATCCATTTTATACATCCTTCAGGACACTCAGTCCACATCCACTTCGTCCACGACCCGGTCGTCCCCTACACGCCTCTCTTTCTCTTGTCGGTAGAACTGACCGGACAATATAGTATATGAGCAAAATCGACTCTTTTCATCCCAAGTCGTTCTTATACATCAAACGAAGTCTAAAGGGTCTTTTCTTATCAATCTACTCGGGTCGATGTGAAAGGGGTATCCAGCACGACGAAAACACAACGTTCATTACCGAGTAAATGAAAAAAAAGAGTAACGTTTGTTTAAGAGTTTTAATGTCGTGAACATTCCTTAATGTTTACTTTTTGAGTTCGTTCCGGTGTCTTAGACTTCGGTATGCACACATACGTGCGATTCAGTGAAGTCAGTACAGGTGTAGTACACTGAGGTTCCTGACACCGGGTGGTCTGAGGAGACAGGAACCCTAAGAGGTCCGTCCTTATGACCTCAGCCAACGGGACGAGAGGAGGTCCACTAGAAGGGTTGGGTCCCTAGTTTGGGTATAGAGGAGGGAGAATGAGAGGACGTAACCCTTCACTCAAGGATATAATGTACAGTTTATCTAAGAATTGTTATAATTATTTTCCTCTTCTATGGCTATAAGAACAAGTGTTAAATCAAAGGACGAAACACTAAATTACTTTAATCTACAGTGTCAGACGAGTTCTACTTAATTTAAAAGACTGAGAACGATTGTATTTCCTAATTTTTATACAGAAGATTACACTGATCATTTCTAGTATGTATATGATTGGAGTGCATGTGAACCCTAAAAAATCGGTTCGGAAGTTTTTTAAATTATTGTCTCCCTCGTACGAACCATATTTATCGGTTAGACTAGTAACTAAACCGGTTTTAAAAGCAAACCCAAAAAGACATTCTACAATGATTTTTTAGGTTTGTAAAACCGGTTGGGTTATCTAAAGTCATTCGAATCAATTTAAAACGACTTACTTTTGTTTTTGTAAGTTATTTAAGAATAAATTACGGAAGTACTTTAATGACAGAGTCTGTAATCAAATTTTTTTTTTATGGGTCTTCTTTTCTGTTATAAACTGTACACTTTGTTTATCCCGTATGATAAGAGGACTCACGGATACACGTGCAGAACCGAATCCTTCGTCTCTGTCACGTTTATCCAGGATACCTTTACCGTCTAACGGAGTCGTACCTCGCACGATTCTCACATTTTTGACCTTGGGAAAATTTTTGACTCTCAATAAAATTCTCTACTTTATAACGAAGGTACATCGAGTAAATTGGTTATCGAAAAGTACTTTGTTATTCGGAGAAAAATATATTCATAACTGATCCTGTTAGTCTCCATGCAAATTGGAAACAAAATAAGGTCTTAGTAAGGAGCACTATATAATTCCTTCGGTGAACTTTTCTTTTCCGATTTAAATAGAGACATGGGAGGATAATTCGTTTTTTACCTGTTTATGTTAAGTCTTTAAATTTATTCGTCTCTTTACAGATCATTTAACTTTCTCGACCCAGTTGTCAAAAGTTTTAACTACTTTATTTACATCATCTTGTAAAAACCTAGACTTTTTTCAGATGTATCACAGAAACTAAGTAAAATGAAAATTTCTAAGAAGATTTTCAGAAATCTAAGTCACGATATCCTACCACTACAATCCCACGTATAAAAACATCACGATAACCACTTCCTAAAACGTGATAAAAGAAACTAATTCTGAAATGATTTCTAAATACAATGACGGAAAGGAATGACTGAAAATCCGAAAGTAAGCTTTGGACTTTAATGTCAATCTCACACACACACACACTTTCTCCCTCTTACAGTGTATAAGTTTTAAAAGGGGAAGTCAGTTTTAAAGGACTCACCTTTGGGAAATTACACTTCGAATTTACCCCCCTCTTTCATCAGGAGTGAAACACAGGTCAGTCACGATACTATTCGTTACTTTTAGTAGGAGAGTTGTCCTATTTTGTTGTATTAGAACTTAACTAAAGTATTCGGGACCATGGACGACCATGGACCATGAGACGTGTGAGGATAACACTTTATGTCCTAGTTTACTTCGCTATGACCGTCTCATTGTGTTTTCGTGATACTCAGAAAAAAAAAAAAAAAAAAACGGAAAAAGGTCGAAATAACTCCAAAGTGACTGTTTCAACTTATATATATATATAAAACTTCAGAAAAAAAAAAAATTTAATCTCTACGTCGGTATCTTAGGTGTCACTCCCTTCCTCTCCTACCCTACCTAACTCTCTCATAGTATCTTCGCATATTTAAAGATATACATTTTATCTATCGGTCACTGGTTACCAAAACTATATCCATTACTATCGCAGTCAGACCGAACGGAAGTTTTCTATCATTTTTAAGACCGATAAAATTTACCTTGGTGGAGTCCTCTGACGCTAAGAATAGGAAAGATAGAAGTGGAAGAGAAGAATGGATAGAATGAAGGAGGAATTTTTTAGTGGTGACAAGTAATTGACGGTCTACTTGAGGTTTGGAGAAAGGGAACCGTGGTTATGGAGATCTGAGACTGAGGTTGGATGGATGACAACATCCTAGCAAAGGACACAGTCTGACATAAAAAATTATACGGATATTGTTCTGAAGTGTGTCGTGTACATTAATAATTTAAACTGAAACAGTAAGGAAGATACTTTACCACCCCAGACATAGGGGAGGGGACTTTTGACCCGACTGGAGACACTGATCAAACCGGTAATCCTATATCGTCATGACTGTAATACACTGAGGACTCCAATCTAATATTTTTACGTTACGTCAAGGAACAAGAAAACATTGGAAGATCGGTACTACACTCCTTCGGGTTGATTGGGTGTCCCTCTCTTGCGAACCTTTCGGATACAAATGTGTAAGGTCCATTGTCGGACAGACGTCGGTATCGGTTGTAGCCCGTAGAAAGAAGTCTGTGCACGCCCACTGTGACCGTCTACTAAGGACGGAGGTAGACAACTTAGTGAAGATCGAAAGTCCAAGAGGTTTGACCCAGTGTCCGTAACACTTCGTCTCCATTCGTCAGGAGTGACACGGGACAGGTTTACGGACCGGACGTCGTAGATACTCGTAGTATTTTACCGACAAAGTATGGTACTTCCAAACCCTACCAGATCCTCTTCCGTTACCGTGGGGTGAGGTCATGAGAACGAATCGTTTAGGGTACCTGCCTCCTCGGACCACCCGACGTCAGGTACCCCAGCGATCCTTAGTCTGTGTTGACTCGCTGAAGTGAAAGTGAAAAGTGAAAGTACGTAACCTCTTCCGTTATCGTTGGGTGAGGTCACAAGAACGGACCTCTTAGGGTCCCTACCCCCTAGGACCACCCGACGGCAGAGAATCCAGAGTGTCTCAGCCTGTGTTGACTTCGCTGAATCGTCATGTATCATTGTTATTGACCTTACGAGAAACCAATGTCTATCGTTTTGGTGTAAAGTTTGACAATGGTACATTCTCCTCCTTTAGCAACACTCCTATGTTCACGTAGAGTAGGATTCCCGAACTTTTCTCTTTGACTTTTAACTACTCCTTGTTTCCACTCGCAAGGTAAACAAACACTCAGTCAGGTAAAGAGACTCTAGACCAGAGATTAGAGACGTGGAGATAAAATAAATACAAAGTGAGAATCGTCCGACTGGAAGAGACGAAATATCACGTACACTACTGGACGTCTTGGAGTTAAAACAGACATTTGTCTCTGACTCTAATCATAAATAGTTAAGTTAAAATATAAAGACCCTCGTTCCATAAGATAGTTCCGGGGAGGTCAGTTAAAACCGGTCAACCAGTTTACAACGGAATGATCTCAAGTGAAGAGACGTCCCTTGTCAAAAAAAAAAAAAATTTCAGAGTAGTTACAGGAGACCCTTCATCTCGGTATCCGTTTCTGATATCTCGATTACTAAATAAACCCTCCATCTTTGGGTCTCACCGTTCCTACATTATTTTTTCCTATACTTCGTTTATTTCTGTACTTCGTCACACTGAACCAGAAAATAGTAAGACGACAGTGAAGGGTTCTCCGACCATCTTTGACTCCCTCAGCGAATCGTCCATCTAGTCCACATGAAGGGATCTTTCTACAACGGACACTCCCTATGTGAAGGAGTGTAAAGTCTAATGTAGTATGCCCAGGAGTCATCAGTGTGTCCTTCGGACTGTAGTTACCGGCGGTCACCACAAAGTGAAATCAGGATTCTCCCTTTCCGTCGGACTTATCCTTCCTGTGACTGTTTCTCTCTTTCTTCCTCCGTTGGTTCCCTTAGACGTTCCCACGTATACCATCCGACCTATCAACACAAGGTTTCTACCGGAACCGGTGTAGGGACTCTGGACAACTTGCACAGTGTAACGTACCGTTTCCCTTAAATGTATACATTCATTCCAAAACTCAAAATTTTGTCCACTTCACTTCACTTCAGTGAGTCAACACAGGCTGAGAAACGTTGGAGTACCTGACATACATCGGATGGCCCGAGGAGGCAGGTACTCTAAAAGGTCCGTTCTTATGACCTTACCCAACGGTAAAGGAGGAGGTCCCCTTGAAGGGCTGGGTCCCTAGCTTGGGCCCAGAGGACGTAACATCCGTCTGTGAAATGACAGACTCGGTATTCCCTTCGAGTCCCTTCCAAAACTCAAAATTTTGTCAATCTAATAGGATATAATAGACCCAGCTGGGTAAGATTAGTGTACTCGAGAATTTTCATTTCAAGAGACCGACCTGAGTCTCCTTAGACAGTCCTCAGTTTTGTAAACTTCACACCCTTCCTGAGTGGGACGGTCATGACGACAAATCAACGGTTCAGGTAAGGTACCTGACATCGGGAGGTCCGAGGAGACAGGTACCCTAAAGAGTCCGTTCTTATGACCTCACCCAACGGTAAGGGAAGAGGTCCCTTAGAAGGGGTGGGTCCCTAAGTTGGACGTAGAGGACGTAACCGTTCACCCAAGAAATGGTGACTCGGTGGACTCTTCGGGAGGTCGACTACAAATCTCCTACAGTCACCTTCCGTACTCTTCTTTACACCCGTATGAAATCCTCGTTTCTGTCCGACGCCTGTCGTCGTTCCCAGTCCTTAATTCAAGGAATCGTACCTTGACATAAGTCGGTTGTTACATTTTCTCGGACCTAACAATACGGGTCTCAGGTTCAGGGATTTTGACTCTCTTATTCTGCAGGTGTCGTTACGTTTTCGTATTTCCCCAAATAACGATCGAGCTCGGTCCCGGGTCCAGAGTAGGTCGTGTCACCTTAGGTTGTTCTCGGGGCTCGAGACTTAGTGTAGATGAAAATATGTCTGCCAAGAAACAAAGACATTGTGGTATCGACTAACCATACGCGTGCGCCCTGAAAATTTGGAGCGTAGGGATAGACCTAACCGAGCCCAGACCGCGCCCAACCCCCGATGCCCCTAAAAAGACTAACCAGATCGATGTGACGGACACCCTCAAAGGTCACGGAGTCGAAAGGATCTCTGATTTGGATTCCGGGGACGGGGAATCTCGGACTGGACCGAGGTCAAACCAGGATTGTCCTAAATAGGGGTCTCAGAGGTCTTGTCTTGGTCAGAACACGTGTAGAACTAAGACCCGAAACTCTGAGATTCGTCTACTGGGGTAACTCGGTGTCATATGCACCTGAAGACTGGATGTCAACAGTCTGTCATTTACCTACAACGAAATCCGGTGTTGTGAACATCAGCAAACAATATTGTCACCTTTTGATTATATCATCTCCTCCACATTCAGTGGTATCCCCTTGTTTACGAGATTTTCAACAGAGTATAAATGGCTTACTTTGTAGGGTGGTAAAAGGATGGACTTGAACAACGATGATTTTCCAAAGGAACGAGTAGTCTATTTCATAGATAACAATATAGGAACTAAAATCAGGAAAGGGGTGGAAAGGGGTGGTTGAAGTCTATTGGAGACACGAAGTACGGGAGAGGAACCTCGGACGACACTGAAAACCAACGTGTATTACAAATTTTAGATGTACCTGAAGTAAGTTACTTTTTCTAACTTGTCTCTCTCTTTGTCCCCTTTTTTTTAGTCTCAAACTTACACTTTTAGTAACTCCTTTGGTCCATTTAACCAAAAAAATTAAAGGTTTACACAGTAGTGTTTAAATTATGGTTAAAGGTAACCATAAATCATGGTTAAAGGTAAGATTGATCAGAGGTAAAATAAAAACGTACAAAGGAAAAGGAAAGTAATAAAAAACAAAGGATGAAAATAAAGACGATCTTTTTGAATACCTTCATACGACAATCGATAGTACTCGACTGTACGGTTGAGTGATACCTTTTGAAACTGTCACTTTTGATGGTTCAGTTGGTCTAAGGAGGGAGTATCTATAAAAGAGTCATATGTAAACTTATTTACGTACTACTTAACTATTCTAATTTTATCAAATCAACTGTGGTCAGTATTGTTCCTCGAATTGTTTGAGTCAAAGAAAGTCTACTACGACGGATCACGAAAGACATGAGACACACCAACTATCAGGGACTCCAGTTAGTGGACGGGTGTTTACTTCTTTTGTCGTGTGTACGGAGACCCGAAGACAATTAAGAGTCAACAATCGGGGTAACAATAAGATCAAACTTGTCCAAATTTGAACCTATATGAGACTCTAAAGACTTCTTTCCGTAAGATATCAAAGTCTCGTGTCAGTTATAAATTTACTAAGAAGGTTTGACCCGACGATATAAAGACTTATACCGGTTCGTAGTGTGGTCATAAAAAGTCCTCAATTGTTTTACAGTAAAAATCAATGTACAGTAACATTAACAAATCAAGTACAGGAAACTGTTCCAAACCGAGAACAGTTTCACCTATTATTAGGACCTCTTCGATCATTTATAGATGCTGAGTTGACCTACTTCCAGCACTTTTAATTCCACAAGTACGAAATTTTTCTTTAAAATAAACACACAATCAAACTGTGACATAGACCTTCTTCGTCTCGTACATATTACTTTCAAAAATAAATTTTTTTTTTTTAGTATGGTCTGTCTAGTCTAACCGTTGTCTCCATTTGTCACTGAAGACACTGCAGACTATTCTTTGTAAAGAACTTGAACAGTGTATTTTGTAAGACAATACGAAGTCCGACAACTTTTATTAAGGTACGTGTCCCGTGTCAGTGGACTCCGTTAAAACATCAAGTCGTTGTCGGAATCCTGTTTGCGTGTCGAACTTCCACCTTTAAAACCTAATAATATATTAACATTAGTAATGGGTATGACTTATTCTCACTCAGTCAGTTGATTCTTGATAACGTCACACTTAATTGGATGAAAGTGAAAAATTACTGATAAAGATGGTGGGGTTTCTAGTTTCTCACAAACAGTAACTCTTTTAGAGTTTGTAAGAAATTTTTCGTATTAAAGAAAAATTTTTCAACTAGACAGGATATAAATAAGGTATTCTATAAGTTTACATTCATAAGACGAAATAGTTGTTTAAACGAGTTAGTAGATCCCCGCTCCGATAGTTTCTTACGTCTGAAGTTTACGAAAATACGTAATTTTTTCTCTTTTTCGAGTTCAGTGAATCCATAACCGCATTTCTAAAGAAAACTATAGAAACTTCGATTCATAAAACAACTTATGACTGGAACTCTTTCCTCATTTTAACTTCCGTATCCCCTCTCGACTCTGTGTCTGTTGTTGTGTTACACGACATTGAGAACGAGGTCTCTAAGACGTAAAATAGACACACTTGTTTTTTTGTAACTGATAGTAAAGTCATTCGTTTCTTACGACGGACGGTGGTTTGGTAGTTTGAGACGACGACGACGGTCTCTACATGGGACTCCCCTTATGTCCCATCTCCTTATTAAAGTCACTCGGATCTGTGAACGTAGAAGGGTATGTATCTTTTTGAGATTTTAGTAATTGAACTTTACAGACCAAAAAGACTGATCGTGATTAGAAGACTACAAGTTTGAAAGAAAAAGGGGGTCGTTTTTGAGGATATATAGAACCGAGGAGGGAATGGTGAACCTCTTCCGTTACCGTGGGGTGAGGTCATGAGAACGAACCTTTTAGGGCACCTACCTCCTCGGACCATCCGACGTCAGGTACCCCAGCGGNTTACAGACCAAAAAGACTGATCGTGATTAGAAGACTACAAGTTTGAAAGAAAAAGGGGGTCGTTTTTGAGGATATATAGAACCGAGGAGGGAATGGTGAACCTCTTCCGTTACCGTGGGGTGAGGTCATGAGAACGAACCTTTTAGGTTCCTCGGACCTCCTCGGACCATCCGACGTCAGGTACCCCAGCGGTTCTCAGTCTGTGCTGACTCGCTGAAGTGAAAGTGAAAAGTGAAAGTATGTAACCTCTTCCTTTACCGTTGGGTGAGGTCATAAGAACGGATCTCTTAGGGTCCCTACCCCCTCGGACCACCCGATGACAGATACCCCAGCGTGTCTCAACCTGTGCTGACTTCGCTGAATCGTCGTCGTCGTGGTCGGGATGGTGAAATTTTGTCAACGAGTCTTGATAGAATTCTCCGAGAAGGGTCAAATAGTCAAGTCAAGTCAACGAGTCAACACAGGCTGAGAAACGTTGGGGTACTTAACGTCGTGAGGTCCGGAGGGCCAGGTAGTGGTTGAAATGAGTCTGAGTGCAGGTAGCTCAACCACTACGGTAGGTCGGTAGAGTAGGAGACAGCAAGGGAAGAGGAGGACGGGGAGATAGGGAATGTCGTAGTCTCAGAAAAGGTTACTGAGTTGAGAATCGTACTCCACCGGTTTCATGACCTCAAAGTCGAAGTCGTAGTAAGGAAGGTTTCTTGTGGGTCCTGAGTAGAGGAAGTCTTACCTGACCAACCTAGAGGAACCTCAGGTTCCCTGAGAGTTCTCAGAAGAGGTTGTGGTGTCAAGTTTTCGTAGTTAAGAAACCGCGAGTCGAAAGAAGTGTCAGGTTGAGAGCGTAGGTATGTACTGGTGACCTCTTTGGTATCGGAACTGATCTGCCTGGAGACAACCGTTACAGAGACGAAAACTTATCCGATTCAACCAGTATTGAAAGGAAGGTTCCTCATTCACAGAAAATTAAAGTACCGACGTCAGTGGTAGACGTCACTAAAACCTCGGGGGAGTTTTTTCAGACTGTAATAAAGGTGACAAAGGGGCAGATAAACGGTACTTCACCACCCTGGTCTACGGTACTAGAAGCAAAAGACTTACAACTCGAAATTCGGTTGAAAAAGTGAGAGGAGAAAGTGAAAGTAGTTCCCCGAAAACTCAAGGAGAAGTGAAAGACGGTATTCCCACTACAGTAGACGTATAGACTCCAATAACTATAAAGAGGGCCGTTAGAACTAAGGTCGGACACGAAGAAGGTCGGATCGCAAAGAGTACTACATGAGACGTGTCTTCAATTTATTCGTCCCACTGTTATATATCGGAACTGTATGAGGAAAAGGATAAACCTTGGTCAGACAACAAGGTACAGGTCAAGATTGACAACGAAGGACTAGACGTATATCCAAAGAGTCCTCCGTCCAGTCCACCAGACCATAAGGGTAGAGAAAGTCTCAAAAGGTGTCAAAGAACACTAGGTGTGTCAGTTTCCGAAACCGTATCAGTTATTTCGTCTTTATCTACAAAAAGACCTTGAGAGAACGAAAAAGGTACTAGGTCGTCTACATTAAGGGACTTATTTTGTATAAAGAGTCGAAAATCCAACACGAGAAAAGAAAAAGAAAAAAAAAAAAAAAAATCAACTATAGATATCCCTCGATCATTAAGATTGAGAACCGGAACGGACTACCGAGTCACCATTTCTTAGATGGACGGTAACGTCCTCTACATCAAACCAGGGACCCAGTCTTTCTATGGGACTTCTTCCTTTACCGTTGAGTGAAGTCAGAAAAACGGACACTTTAGGGTACCTGCCTCCTCGGACCGCCCGACGTCAGGTACCCTAACGTCTTCTCAGTCTGTGTTGACTCACTGATTTATTCTTATTAAGACTGAGACTCTGAAGATGGGTCCAAACTTTAGTCACTGACTCGTACCAGTATTATTTTATCGTTCAAGTCTTAAATTATCTTTGTCCTTCTGAAACTAACTCGACGATGTAAAGGGGGTGAGAAACAAGAGAAACATGGTCGATGTCTTAGACGAGTGTATAACCGTCTCTTAAACTACCTACTCTTACCCGAAAGGGACCACCGAGTCTGTCATCTCTTAGGCGGACGTTACTCCCTCTGGACCCAAGCTAGGGACCCAACCCTTCTACGGGACCTCCTCCCGTACCGTTGGGTGAGGTCATAAGAACGGACCTCTTAGGTGTACCTGTCTCCTCGGACCACCCGATGTCAGTCACCCCAGTGTTTCTCAACCTGTGTTGGCGCACTGATTCGTCGTCGTGTCCTCACCTTTAAGTGCACAAACAGGAAGGTTGACAACAGAGGTCTTACAAGTGTCTTATACATAGTCTTGGGAATCGACTTGCTATGATATTTGTGAACCACGATCCTGTAACACACGAATCCCGAAGGGACCATCGAGTCTACCATTTCTTAGACGCACGTCACACCCTCTGGACCCAAACTAGAAAACCAACCCTTCTAGGGGACCTCCTCCCGTACTGTTGGGTGAGGTAATAGGGACGGACTTCTTATAGGTATCTGATATTTGTAAACTAGGATTCTGTAATGTTTAGTAATTAATTTACCAGTTTTCCATTATGGTTTTCAATTGAAGTTAAAGAAGTATAATAATTTACGTATAAAAGGGGTTTATGATATTTTACCAACTCTATTAATTTCTCTTTTCTTATGTATATTCAACACAACAACAAATTAGAAAATTCATAGAGTCAATAAATTTAGTCATAACGACGAACCTAAAGTGCTCCTGGTTTGAAGTGGTCCGATTGTTAAAATTCAGTTAGTCTGAACCAGAACTCGAGATTATATACTTTGGATAATTTATCATTTTTATACCATCCTAATTAATCGGAAAGAGGTCCTTTTCACAACCGGTCCAAGTTCTTAAAGGAAATGCATACCCCGGTATCTCTCTTGAATACGAGGAGTAGAGGATCCAAGTTACGTTTCTGGTCTTTTATACCCTCTACCAGTTACTTGAATCTTGTAAGTACTGTGGAAGAGGTCTCCTCTACACCGCTTTGACAAAGGAAGAAAGGAGAGGAATAAGACGAACAGTTTTGATAAGGTAATTCGGTGTATACGACTCATATAGGTCTTTCACCTTTCATAGGTACCTGTCACATTCGTTTTACCTCTGGAACCTCTAATAGGTCGGAACCCTGTACGTTCGGGGTACTCTCGGAACCCATTCATTGACCCGTCTCTCTTGTGAATACTCTAGGTCGTGTCTTTGAAGGTTCTTGATTGTGTACTCCAACGGATTATCACCGGACGTTAATATGTGTCCAGTGGTTTTATCAAGGAGTATCTTTAGGTTCAATATATATGTAGACCTATAAAAAGACAATTATAGGATAAGTAAAAGAGGACTATTCATCATACAGTGTCACCAACTGTTTGTCCGAGACCGACGGATTTAAATTTAGGAGACATGGTGCCCACTCGATATAAACCTAATTAACGAAGAGTCAAAGAGTTAGATTTTTGATCCCATTATCATCATGACATAGCATCACAAAACTCCTAATTTACCGGAAAAGTAGATCCTGTGACGGACCCTGTCTCTCTTTGCGACTTTTTCACGAAAACACTAATGATGATAATGTACGAAGTCCAAACATAAAGTGTCATCCTCAACATGGAATAAAAACTAGTTGTCTATCGAAAGACCCAGTAATCCTCTTTTCTAAGTTGAGTGTCCATTATCAGACACTCAGAAAGATACTTTAATGGGTTTCCAGTACCTCACGAATACACCTATATCATTAATTAAATGGAAAATACGATTAAATGGATTTATACGATAAGGTTAGTCGTATAAACGACACGGAGCAAGAACTGAAACGGTAATCAATACGTCTTGTCAGAATAGGACTATTTAGTAAGTCGTATACAAATCGTGAATGTCTAAATTTTATACCGAAAGACATAAATAAAATTTACCTACAATCAAAGGTTAATAAAAGAAAACTAGTTCTCAGACTTAACTTCCTAAATTACTCAAAATCTATAAAGAATCTAAATATTCATAAAGTGAAAGTAGTATTTTTACTCTTTTAAATTTATTCTCCTTTGATAACGGGTCTTATGTTGGTCTACTACCGGTGACAATTGAATCACAAACAAAGAAAATTTATAAGAAGGAGACTTAGGGAGGTACACGTTTTTTGTGTAAGAAGGAGGGGTTTATCATAAAATAATATGTATAATGAAATATTGAAACTAACAAAGTGATACGTTATATAGTACTTGTATATCGGTATAGAAATCAATATCTAAATATGTAATGGAAACATATAAGATAAAACACACACATGGTCTAGAAAATTTCGATGAGAGACAGTCGTGAATTAGACAAAATTACAACATGTAATATTTGTTTCGACATTATTTATAGTTTTCTCTTTTTTACCTTTGAAAATAGTTATTGATGTGTCACTGACTGAAGTCTCTTGCTTTATATCGTATTAGTTTCACGAAAGGTTAACTTCGAAGGGACCATCGAGTCGACCATTTCTTAGACAGACGTTACGTCCTCTGGGGTTAAGTTAAGGACCCAGCCCTTCTAGGGCACTTCTTCCCTATCCGATGAGTGAGACCATGAGAACCCGAAGAGACCACCGAGTCTACCATTTCTTAGGTGGACGTTACACCTTCTGGACCCAAACTAGGGACCTAAACTTTCTAACGGACCTCTCTTGCCGATGGGTGAGGTCACTCAAAGGGACTACCGAGTCGACCATTTCTTAGACGGACGTTACACCCTCTGGACCCAAACTAGGGACCCAACCCTTCTACGGGACCTCTTCCCTTACCGATGGGAGAGGTCATAAGACCGGACCTCTTAAGGCACCTGTCTGCTCGGACCGTCCGGTGTCAGGTACCCCAACATTTCTCGACCTGTGCTGACTCGACGAAAGTGTAGGGTGACACCTACTCGACTTACAGGGTGAATTCTACAATAAACAATTTTTACTCCGACAGTCTCTGGATATTCAGTAAAATTTTGTAGGGTACTGTAACTATTTATTACTGATACAAATAATCATTACTGAAGATTTATATTTAAGACTATGTCATTAAAGAAAAGGAATAATATTCAGTAAGATACGATTTAATTCTCGGGTGGTTCTTTTTCTTTGTGTTTGTAGAACAATATTTTGTCCGTAAATATAATGTTTTATATTAGTCTATATATAAATGACCCAATTGTTTGTGTTTTTTATTTTATTGGACTTATTTTGTAGTTTCCATATATTCAGAGGAAGTCCACTAGTAAAAAGGTTTTACTACATTTTACACATAAAGTACGTATTACATATAAGTCTCAAAAAAAATTCGGAAAAACTTTCAACTAAAAAAAAAGGTCTTTCTAAATGAGTAGTAAACCCACCTAAATGCATGGACCAGTAACGTGTATAAATAAAATTACCTCAAATAGAGTATATGAGTACCAAGAGTCTAGACCTTCCTCGGAGAAGTCACTCAAATCTCAAAATTAAGTATAATTTCGGTTGCTATTTTTATATTATAACAGTTTTTTTGGGGTTTTGTGACGTTTCTACATTCTTCAACCTTCCACACAATTTCCTTTTGACCTTTAATTAAGACCCTACACCACTCCGTAGATATTCGAGTGTGGTCGTAAAGAACCGTTCACCATAAATAACAGGTAGTCCATTATGACTTTTCCTCAAGTGTTATGCTTGATACGTATTATTTAGGACGGTGGCTTCGTGAATAACCGTCAGTGGAGATCGGTGTAGTGTAGGGTACCATTTACACGAACAACCTTGGTTGAGATTAACCTTGAGTCGATTAATTGCACATTCATGAAAACATTAATTTCTAGACTTCCCAGAAGGAGTAATCTTTTATGATATTTTCGATGAGTCTCGAGGTAGAGGGTCGAAGGTCAGAGTTTGGACGATCCTCGCCGACTACTGTCTTTCCATTCCCGAATAGAATGTTCAGGAGAAATTTGTGAAAAAAAACTCAGTTTATAAAAATAACTACGTCCGGTAGTGAATAGAAATAGTGAAGGTAGTCAAATCAAGTCAACGAGTCACCGTAGGTCGAGAAACTCTGGGGTACCTGACGTCGTGTGGTCCGAAGAGACAGGTAATGGTTGAGGGCCTCGAACGAGTTTGAGTACTGTTAGCTCAGACACTACGGTAGGTCGGTAGAGCAGGAGACAACATGGGAAGAAGAGGACGGAAGTTAGAAAGGGTCGTAGAAAGGCTCAATAGTGAAGGTATTGACTAATATTTACATAATTTTTAAAATTATTTATTTTTATTTTGTTTTATTTTATGGATAAGTAATCCCGGTTGAAGAAAGGTAAGAACCCCAAAATGTCTTGAACTTCTGTGTATATAATCTTTTTAACAAAACGATTTTGTGTGTGTGTGTAGGTGGGTTTAATCCGACCCACCGACCCACTTTAAATAAAAATGGGTCCTATTATTCTTTTTGTTTCGATTCCTTCAAATGAAGATTCGAAACAAATATAAAAAAAGACTCTTGAAATGTTTGGTCGGAAGGCACAAAAAGATTGAAAATAAAGACATCAAGGAAATATCTTTGAAATCAAAGATATCAAAAGATTCGTTAACGTGTAGGACATCACTATTAAAGGAAGTAAGAAAGAAAACCCTTTTTCAATACATTCTATTCAGTGTGGACGAAGGCACTTAATTTATTTGAAAACCCTCAGTCCTACGTAGACCAGGTAGAGGTCATTCTTATTCAAAACTGGTTCTTTATAGTCCATGTCGACCTGTCAGTCGTTGAAGAATGTATACTTACGTTGTGATAAAAAACGAGCTGATAACGTTACCAAACATTGGGATTGACACGAATCAACGAGTCAGTACAGACTGAGAAACACTGGGGTACCTGATATCGGGTGCTCCGAGGAGACAGGTACCCCTAAGAGGTTCGTTCTTATGACCTCACCTAAGGACACGGGAGGTCCCCTAGAAGAGTTGGGTCCCTAACTTGGTCTAGAAGACGTAGAATTCGTCTGAGAAAATGTAGACTCGATGGTCTCTTCGAGTTCTTATGACCTCACCCATCGAATAGGGAAGAGGTCCCCTAGAAGGGCTGGTCCTTAGCCTTACCCCAGAGGACGTAACGTCCGCCTAAGTAATGGTCGAGTCGATGGTCCCTCCGGGAGTATTGGGACTGAGTCAAGTCAAATCAAGTCAAGTCAAGTCAACGAGTCAGCACGGACTGAGAAACACTGGGGTACTTAGTGTCGTGAGGTCCGGAGGGACAGGTGGTGGTTGAGGGCCTCAAGTGAGTCTGAGTGTGGGTAAC
This sequence comes from Capra ibex, assembly GCA_006410555.1. NCBI lineage: Eukaryota > Metazoa > Chordata > Mammalia > Artiodactyla > Bovidae > Capra > Capra ibex. The sequence continues at coordinate 2,476,975 of SJYO01010944.1, forward strand.
TCAGTCACTACGGTAGGTCGGTAGATGTGTCCCAAGTTATACCTTCGAAAAGTAAAAAGAGATAAAGAAAACTCGGTATTAAATGTAAGTTTTCAGGTAAATATTCAAACTGTTTGTAAATGTCAACATTTCACTTCCACAATCACCAAAACAGTACAAGTCGAGAACCACTGGGGTACCTAATATCGGGTGGTCCCAGGAGACAGGTACCTTAATAGGTACGTTCTTATAACCTCACCCAACGGTAAGAGAAGAGGTCCCATAGAAGGACTGAGTCTCTCGGTTGGGGCCAGAGGACGTAACGTCCGTCTGAGAAATGACAGACTCGGTGGTCCCACTGGGAGTGTCAACATTTTACTCCTATACCTCAAGAGTAGCGAGGTTTTCGAGAAAAGTACGGGGAAACGTCAGTTCGAGGAAGTACGTAGTGGTCAGTGATCTCTGACGGGTAGACAAAAGACAAGGGTATTATAACCAAACATCTTACAATATATTATAACAATATATCAGATCGAAAATTTTAATTATATCACGAAAATTCTCAATAGGTAAAACAACGTATATAGTGATCAAATAAGAAAAATTAAAGACTTATGATAAAGTAAATACCTATTGAGTGTTAAACGAATAAACAGGAAGTGGACAACTTCCTGTAAACCTAACAAATGTCAAACCCCGTAAATGTAAAATTTGACGATGTTGCTCAGTGTATGTCCAATAACACACCTGCATACAAAACTCAAAAGAACCCATATATGTGGACTAAATATATCATTTACATACAAATGGAAATAAAAAATTTTTCGGTTTGACAAGAAGTTTCACTGACATAGTAAACGTAAGGGAGATCGTTATTTACTCAAAGTCAAAAAAAGATTAAGAAATGGTTTTGAATAATTCTGGTCACAAAAATATAATCATTAAGATCATCAACCTATCATCATAGTATGACCAAAATTTTAACGTAAAAGGTTTATTAATTTCTGCTCCTCGTAGAAAATACACGAATAAACGGTAAACATATAGAAGAAACCTAAGAAAAGAATAACTTAAAATTTTTAATAAATACAAAAGAGATCTTCAAAATTTTAAAATTGAGAAAATAAACTCACGTTTCTCAACTGAGTAACCTTTTCTGAAACTACGACCCTCCCTAACCCCCGTCCTCCTCTTCCCCTGCTGTCTCCTACTCTACCGACCTACCGTAGTGGCTGAGCTACCTGCGCTCAGACTCACTTGAAGTCCTCAACCCCTACCTGTCCCTCCGGACCACACGACACTAAGTACCCCAGCGTTTCTCAGCCTGTGCTGACTCGTTGACTTGACTTGACTTGGATAAAACTCAATGAAAAACATGTGCTACTCGATTCCCAACACCAAGTAAGTAAAAGGCTAACCTATAGGAGGGTCCAACTTGATGGTAATACGACCGGATTGTGTACCCCGAATCCAGGGTCTCCTCTCGTAAAAAGTCAAAGACGAGGTGGGGGTCGGAAACCGTCCGGAACGTGAGAACATAGTGATTTCCCACGAAAAAGGTACGATGTGACTTGTTGAAACAGAGAACTATAAAACACGTTCTAAATACTTCCATTGTCCTCCAAAGAGTAAAGACGTAGTGGGAGTCGGAATCCGTCCAGGACATGTGGACTCAGAGTCCTGATCCCAAAGGAGTCGCAGGGATGGACCAGGACTCACGTGGACCTCTCACGTCCGCCTCGACGAACGAAGAAGGGGACCACGGTCAATTTGAAACAGTGTATATCCACCCGTTAGAACCCACGTTAATGTAGAAAGGGAAGGACAAACCGTCGACTCATGACGGAACTTTCTCTGTCTAAGACCAAAACTGAAAAAAACCGAAAACGTGTTTACCCTGAAACCGGTGAAGGGGTTAACATCGACTAGAAACGGGACCTACCCCCTACTTTCCCAAAAGACAGAAGATAGTCTCGTCGAAACGGAGCACCGTTTGTTTCCAGTCGAGACCCTGTACCTCTTCGAAGAATGAGGAGGTAACCGTACACCGAAGATGAAGCACAAAATTGTCCTAAGTTCTGTGTCCTCCAAAACACGGTTAGTAAAGGAATATAAGTTTTGTAGATCTCTTATCTACCCGAAGACGTCCATGAGGGTAAGTAAGAGTTGGAAACCATTTGGAGTGTGTGAACATAATGATATCCTCCGTGTGTCCAGGAGGCGGGACGGAGGTCAGAAATAGTCACGAACCATCTCCGGGAACCCTTTATGGAGTTCTCACCTATACCTGAGGTCAACATAGATCCCAAGGATCTCTAGGACTTGACAGTCAGACCAGAGTTGACTAGGAATCCTTAACTAGTGTTAAAGTTCTCTATTTCCTTCCAAGCGTGGAGAGTCACCGAAGTACATGGGACGGGAAAACAGGAAAGAGACGGGAAAAGACGGGTCCCTGAGAAGAGGGACCAGAAAACTACTGGACAAGAGTAGAGTAATGTAAAGTTTACGAAAAACTGAAGTGTCAGAAGACGAATTTAGTAGTCAAAACCAAAATAGAACGAATCTTATACCTATGAATAAAAAGGAAAGAATAACGTCAAAAGAACTTTCCGAACATGGGTAGAAATCCGTCACTTTTTTCCTTGGTCAGTTATTAGAAGACTTTCTCAACTAAAGTTCAACAGTCCCCGGATATCTATGTGGATAAACCCTTTTGAATACAGACAATAACAGAGTACATATAATATCGAGAAAAACTTCTCCTCAGACACGTTATGTCCACACATATTAGGACCAGAGATATCGAATCTCCGCAGTCAAGACAACAGGGAGTCACTACGGTGTGGATTAATTAGGTTATCTATTACCTATCTGTACTAAGGAAAGAGAGTTCTGATCAACACATTGACTTAACCCTGTAAGAAGAAATTACCATAGTAGAGAAAAATCTCCTTAAAAATACTAATTCGTCTAGAATCACTGCAACTTCTTAATAAACCATAACTAAAGATACTTTTATATTACGAAACCTTATATAAAAATAACGTTTTCACTCTTTTCTGCTCCGTTAAACATATACCCTCCGTAGTATGATAGAACGTACAAACAAAAGTCGTAAAAAGACATGGTAAAACAAACAACGTAAACCGAGTTCAGATTTTTCTATCAAAAGATGTAAGTCGACGACGACACAAATCTATTAAATTTATATGACAATTCTTAGTCTCTCTCCTATTTCAGAGATATTCTTGTTTCTCAACGTGTCCTAACAACGACTTTAATTCTAGTAAGTCTTTAATTCTACGTCAACAATAAACGTCATTTAATGACTCTTTGACAAGGTGGTATGGATTGGATAACTTGACTAAAAACTTTACGGACTTTCCATCTGTTAGTTGTTCATGGATTTCATTAAAGAATTTAAGAGCGTCGGAAATTTAAACAGAAATGAATCGAGACATACGGTGTTATAATTTACATTATGATTTAATATAATTGTAAAAGGAAGTAAGAATAAGTATATAAAGTAGGATACAAATCCATTCAGTACATTATTGAGTTTTTCTCTAGTTTATATTTGAGACATAAGTTGACGAATATTAAGTAATTCCTTCTCTAAAATATTTGGGTTTATAATGTTCAATATTTCAACATGTAACATAAAATTTAATGATTCTGTGTTAACAATGTCCGAAATCTCTATACTTGATATTTAAGGTACCCTTTTATTCCCTTCGTAAGTACCTTTCCACTGTTAAACTAAATTTCTTAACTATCCTAAACCTATTTACCTCTATTACTTCTTTCTTTTTAAGGTTTGTTTCATTTCTTGTCTAAGGAGTGTCGGAAATCTTTGTAGAAACCTTGTTCTTTCTGAATCGTAAACTTTCGAAGAAAAGTTTACACTTCAGACGTTAATGATATCTCGATACATGTGTAATAAATGTAACATTGGATAATTAATAAATGTGATCATAAAGGGGGTTCGACACGATCTTTTGACCTATTTTTACGTGGTAATTTATCTTTAAAATTTGACACTGACAGAAGGATATCAAGATAAGACTTCCGTTCATATTTTGAATATGGGAAACTTTCTCTCTTGGTCCACTATGTTTTTAAGGTCTCCTCCCGTCGTTTCTATTTCTGTCATCTTAATTGAGTCCACTTTTCTTGTCTCTTAAAAGAAAATGTTTAAGGTATTAAAAGTGTCATCATTCGTAGAGATACCACGTAGTATACAATCGAAATTTAATAATTAACCAAAAGATTTATTCTTTTTGGTTAATTATAAAGTTTCGATTGGGTGAAGTACCCTTTATCTACCCCTTGGTCACCTTTGTCACAGTCTGAAATAAAAAACCCCGAGGTTTTAGTGACGTCTACCACTGACGTCGGTACTTTAATTTTCTGCGAATAAGGAACCTTCCTTTCAATACTGGTTGGATCTATCGTAAAACTTTTCCTCTCTGTAATGAAACGGTTGTTTCAAGGCAGACCAGTTCCGATACCAAAAAGGTCACCAGTACATACCTGCACTCTCAACCTGACACTTCTTTTGACTCGCGGCTTCTTAACTACGAAAACTTGACACCACAACCTCTTCTGAGAAGTCTCAGGGAACCTGACGTTCCTCTAGGTTGGTCAGGTATTTCCTCTACTCAGGACCCACAAGAAACCTTCCTTACTACGATTTCGACTTTGAGATCATGAAACCGGTGGAGTACGCTTCTCAACTGAGTAACCTTTTCTGAGACTACGACCCTCCCTAAACCATGTCCTCCTCTTCCCAATGCTGTCTCCTACTCTACCGACCTACCATAGTGACTGAGTTACCTGCACTCAAATTCACTTGAGACCCTCGGCCACTACCTGTCCCTCCGGACCACACGACACTAAGTACCCTAGCGTTTCTCAGCCTGTGTTGACTCGCTGACTTGCCTTGACTTGACTTTATTCTTTTTTACTTTTGTGTGTATTAATTCTACGGAAAAATAGGTAGATAAAGAAAATAAGGAGACTTTCTGAATGTCAACAAGTGAGAAGACTCCTTACCACGTCCTCAATAGGGTCGACTTCAGTTATGGTTAAGTTCATCAGGAAACTTTCAGATGATACACGAATGTACACAATCCACCATTTCTATACTATATATTAAAGTAACTGGTTTAATATGGACTAAAGTATTTCAAGTATGGACCAATCAAGTAATAAATGAAATACATATTTACTTCACCTAACTAGTGACATGAATACTGTGGTGTCAGTATTGAGACTCCTACCTTACTTTGATACTGACCGTTTGATCTTGAACCCGACTTAAGACTTATCTCGGTCCCCTTTCATACCATAGATCCCTGGTATAACATTATTATTTTTGTAACTTTTCAAATTCTTGTCCCAAAATACCTTCTAAATCGAAACTAAGATTAAACATAGTCACAGTAATCTTCTGTCTAACCAATACCATTTGTTATCTGATTTAATTTCTCGAAACTATTCTCCGACATAAAATTAAACAGGATTGACAATGGACATTCGAACTATGAGACTCCATACTGTAGTAAAGAAAACTCGGAACAAACACTCGAATATATGTTAATTTTCCGACAGACCGGGGATGGATTTTAAAGTGTGATCTCCTACGAAAGAAGGGTGACACTTCCTCCCACTACAAATCCGTCACTATGAACATATAATGATGATTTTAGATGAATGTCTTATCTCGATATTTTATGATCTACCGGTATTTCATAACTTTTGTAAAAGTATTTTACAATGAGTTGTATAATACACAACTTTACATTATACACGTATGTGGTAATATATAAATGGACGTAAAGGTCTAAAATATCGGTAAAAGATCTTTCCAAGTTTAAATTAATAAACTTACAAAGACATAAATTGATACGACAAAAGAGTCATCAACTTCTGGTTACCTTCATCTCAGTTTTCGATGAAAAATTTCGTTTTAAATATTTTGTTCTAAAATTTTTTTCTTTTTATTCCTTATCTCTTACGTTGTATCGAAGAGTGATAAGGATCGACTAAAACCTAAACGCTTGGGAAGAGGATGGAATGGGAGGGAGACAGAGTTAGAGAACGGGATAACCCGACGGACGAGTCTTAGGGATTCGTGAACCACAAGAAAGGGTGGAGGTACGAGACAGACTTCGAGAGAGATATCCGGACTTTATTAGAACGGAGAGAAAATGGGTGACTTTAGAAAACATAGTAAGTTCCGAGTCTAGTTTACAGAGAAACTAATACACAGTATTGGTTTTTACAAACGTTTTAAGATTGACCAGGTGTTCAGTCTGTAAGAGACACGACGGTCCAGTGAACGAACAAGAAAAGTAGTACCCTAAATTACCCTTATAAAGTCGTAAGAACCACCTTCCCAGGGATACAAGTAGTACACACACAGTGGGTACACGGATTTTTCTAAAAGGTATTTAATAGAATTTGTTTACTCATCTCTCTGTATTCTACTAGCCTACCGAGGTGACTGAGTTACCTGTTTTCAAACTCGTTTGACTCCCTCCATGACTTCCTGTCCGTCCGGACCACACGACGTCAAGTTCCCAGTGTCTCTCAGTCTGTTCTGAACCGATGACTTGTTGTCTCTGTATCATCTACAGTAGGAATAAGAAATTGGATACCAAATCTCTCTATAAAACACCTACGGGTACTTTTACCGTCCACGGATAAAATAGAATTGTGACAGTCCGTCCCGGTACACTCGTTACTGGTGAACTCTGTGACCCTAGTCCCCTTAGACTCCAGTGTGGGATCGTGACCGTACATGACCGTCACCTTAGGTCGTTCAATGAATTGGACAAACTCGGAATCAAAGGAGTTTATGTTTTACCCCTAGTACGTAGGATGGACAGTTTGAATGACACTTATAATCTTTGTTTATAGGTTCAGAGGACCTTTACTATTACTAATGAAATAATTCCAACTGGGACTACAAACCTGTCAAGATGTCAGACTGATCTCAAAGACTAAACGGAGGAAGTTCCTCGAAACAATATAGATTACACTCCACCGACATTACTTTGAGGTAACCACTAGCGATTTGAGGAGGACACAGATCAATCTTGAGCCTCTCCTCCACTTAACTCTGGGAAGAATGATACGAGGTCCCTTCGTAGCAATCGTACGTCTTCTTAAACTAAAGACCTAAAAAGCGACGTGTCTAAAGTGTGTCACAATAGGTAACGGTCACCTTCTCTTCCCGAAAATTTCTCTCAACTATGGTACTAAGAGTATACTTGTCACGAAGAGTACACTATTGTACTGGTTGGATTTCAATTCATAAAGTTTTCCTTTCCTTTTCACTTAAAACAAGAAACCTCGTTTTGTATGGTTCTTGTCGTTCTATATTCTTGAGCTTATTTAAACATAGTATCCATAACTAAGTATTCTTATCGTTCGTTGTCATTGTTTTATAAGAGTAGTTAATAATCTCGACTAAACACCCTTTTTGACGAAGTTTAAACATGTAAACATCGGTCTATGTTGACTCGCTGAAGTGAAAGTGAAAAGTGAAAGTACGTAACCCCTTCCTTTACCGTTGGGTGAGGTCACAAGAACGGACCTCTTAGGGTCCCTGCCCCCTCGGACCACCCGACGGTAGATACCCCAGCGTGTCTCAACCTGTGCTGACTTCGCTGAATCGTCGTCGTCGTCGTCGTCAGAGAATAAATAATTACTTTTAGAACCAAAGCNTCGCTGAAGTGAAAGTGAAAAGTGAAAGTACGTAACCCCTTCCTTTACCGTTGGGTGAGGTCACAAGAACGGACCTCTTAGGGTCCCTGCCCCCTCGGACCACCCGACGGTAGATACCCCAGCGTGTCTCAACCTGTGCTGACTTCGCTGAATCGTCGTCGTCGTCGTCGTCAGAGAATAAATAGTTACTTTTAGAACCAAAGCGTATTTGAAAATTAGAACAGGTTTTTTCAACTGATGGATTTCTTATTACACGACTCCTATCATCTTACAAGGACAATTAACTCTTAATATTTGTAAGTTCTCCTATATTATTTCCGAGGAGTCAAAGTTTCCTATTCGAGATCCTTATGTACCTTTATTCATTTGACTAATTAGAGCGTCCCCCTTTTTTTGTGCAAGAAAACCCAAACCCAACCATAGTAGACTTGATATCCAACGTGGGGTAAGAACCAACCATTCTATTTAAGTACACCTAGATGGTAACACTTTATATTATTTACACTGTATTACATTATCTAATACCAGAAGGGTCCACCGAGGTCACCATTTCTTGATTTTGTGGACGGTCACAAAATGTTCGATTTTTATGGACAGTCACTTCCTCTGTGTTCTCTACATCGAAGCTAATGACCCAGCCCTTTTAGGGGACGTCCACTCGTACCGTTGGGTGCGGTCATAAGAAAGGACCTCTTAGGTTACTTGACTCCTCGGACCACCCGAGGTTAGGTGTCCCAGTGTTTCTCAGTCTGTACTGACTTCACCGAATCGTGCGTTACATTAGTCAGTAAGTCAAGTTAGCGAGACAATACAGACTGAGAAACACTGGGGTACCTGACGTCGTGAGGTCCGAAGGGACAGATGGTGGTTGAAGGACTCGAACGAGTTTGAGTATAGATAGCTCAGCCACTACGGTAGGTTGGAAGAGTAGGAGACAACAAGGGAAGAGGAGGGCGGAAGTTAGAAACGGACATAGTCCCAGAAAAGGTTACTCAGTCAAGAAACGTAGTCTACCAGCTTCATAATCTCAGAGTCGAAGTCGTAGGCAGGAAGGTTACTTATAAGTCTTGACTAAAGTAAATCCTAACTGACCAGTTAGATAATGTAACTGACGTTACATTATCTAATCATAAATTATCTTTTATGATCTTACATAAAGTGAATTATTACTGTTGTTCCCAAATACCGATTACAGAAATTTAATATATGTATATGTGTACACATAATATGTATATTTGTTTTACATAAGGAGTGACCCACAGTACCAGTTTTACAAACGTCTTGTGCTTAGACATCCTTTATGCCTATTTTCGATCACGAAGGATGCACGACAGAGGATCTCCATCAGGAATCTCTTCTTTCCCACTCCGTCGGGACCGACCAATTCTGTAATCGACCGCCCTTCACGATCCTCATAAATTTTAGGGGTTTCAAGGGTTCGATTTTTATGTAACAGATATTAAGTTTGAAAAACTACTAAGTGACTGGAAAATATTTAAAACACTTCATGTATCGACAATAGGAATAATAGTCAATAATCATGTATCGTCACAAGACTTCTGGCTCGATTGTTACACACAATCAATACTTTTCTGACTTGTCAAAGGACATACACCTACATTCGGTCCAATTTTATTTTCCTAATAAGAAAAGGGGTACCTAATGTCTCCCACACAAGGTACGGGGGTTTATGTCTCCGCCCTCGAGAATTTTACTCTTAAATTCGGGAAAAACCGGAGTCTTTCAAACTTTCATTAATCTATTATTTTCTTACCCTTCGGACAGGATCTCCAAAAATTAATCTCCAGGTGTCAGGTCAAGTCAGCGAGTCAGTATAGGTTGAAACGCTGGGGTACTTAACGTCGTGTGGTCCGGAGGGACAGGTAGTGATTGAGGGCCTCAAGTGAGTTTGAGTGTAGGTAACTCAGTCACTACGGTAGAGTAGGAGACTAGAGTAGAAGACAGCAGGGGAAGAGTAGGACAGGGGTTAGGGAGGGTCGTAGTCTCAGAAAAGGTTACTCAGTTGAGAAGTGTACTCCACCGGTACTCGACCTCAAAGTCGAAATCGTAGTAAGGAAGGTTTCTTGTGGGTCCTGACTAAAGGAAATCTTACCTGACCAACCTAGAGGAACGTCAGGTTCCCTGAGAACTCTCAGAAGAGTTTGTGGTGTCAAGTTTTCACAGTTAAGAAACCACGAGTCGAAAGAAGTGTCAGGTTGAGAGTATGGTTATGTACTCATGACCTTTTTGGTATCGGAACTGATCCGTCCGGAAACAACCGTTTCATTACAGAGACGAAAACTTATACGATAGATCCAACCAGTATTGAAAGGAAGATTCCAGGTGTTCGGTGTAAGTTAATAGGAATAAAAGAGGAAACCATAAAAAGAACAACGTCACTGTTAAAAAAAAAAATTTCTTTAATGAAAACATTGTTTAATAAAATACCTTCGTTGAAAAGTTGGTTTGTTAAACATCATACCATCCCCTTGGGAGAGATTAAACCTATCATCCACTAAGTCACCATTTATTAGGTGGACGCTTCGTCCTCTGTACCAAACTAGGGACCCAGCCCTTCTAAGGGACCTCTTCCTTTACCATTGGGTGAGGTCATAAGAACGGACCTCTTAGGGGTACCTGTCTCCTTGGACCAACCGATGTCACGTACCCCAGCGTTTCTCAACCTTAGTTGAATCACTGTTTTGTGATTTTTTAACAGTACGAGGGTCCATCACGAACACGATTTCTTAGACGGACGGTTACGTCCTCTACATTCTCTACACCCAAGCTAGGGACCTACTCCCTCTAGGGGACCTCCACCCGTCCCGTTGGGTGAGGTCATAAGAACGGACTTCTTAGGACACCTACCTCCTCTGACCGTCCGATATCAGGTATCCAGAGTTTCTCAACTTGTGTCGACTTCACTGAATCGTACGTACGTTCAAAATGAACTTTTTTTTTTACTGAATGTCACACATGTTATCTGAAAGGAAATATCTTTAATTTATTTTGTATAGGACTATACTACGGACCCCTATAGACAGAAGGAAAACGTAAACCAGGCGAATTCATCTTCCACAATCTCCTCTTTACCCTTTCTTTGAGTGTCTAATATAGTGACGTCGTGACAACTCCGTGACGAGTGTCTGCCATTCCAAGAACTGTTACCTTTTTTATTCGGTTACTTCAACTTATATACACTGTAAAAAGGTGGAACTTCTATATAACTGAATCCGGATTGAAGGGATTCCCTTGTTAAAAGTTGAACTTTACGTACTTTAACCTTTTCATTAGCATATACAACATTGTATTGAAAGAACATTTACATCGAGTCTCGTAGGGAATTATTTCCTTCGATGTCAGACTTTCTTGAACCATTAATCACCTACTAAACATTGGTCCTCGTTCTCCTTTAATCCTTCGTCACGGAACCAATTGGTAACAGTAGTTGAGGTCTCAATCACTGTAAAGAAAATATTGAATTTTCTTACAGTACCTTCTTAACCGTTGTTGACTTTCTCTAAAAAGAACAAAGACCCCTTTCGGTCGGAGACCAAAATCAGTACAATAATTCTTTCTTAAGGATAAGACACGTAGAGTAACCATTGTCAGTTTCCAGAAATTGACCATATTTTAAAGAAACGGTTCGTTTTAAAACAGACATACTTTGAGAACCATAGAACGAGTGTACCACATCGTGGGTTTCCCGAACCGTCGGAAATAAAAAGTACCGAACCTACTTCCTTTGTTTTCGAAATGAGTGGTAACACTAAATTCATAAAAGATTAGATGTAGTCCTATGTAACATTATTTTTATTATGGTGATCGTTAGACTTTATCCTGAGAAGAGGGAGGTACTTTCAACGACTGTCACACTCTTGACCCCGGTATTTAGTAGTAGAAGAGTTACTTCCTAGTTTTATTTGTCAGAAATAGATTAAATGTCTACAAATGACTGAAGAGTATCCAGTATAGAACTAGCGAAGTGACTAGAGACTCGTCCTCAAAGTGCGAAAAACTTAGGGTCTTTTACGGAGACTTATTAAACTGTTCTTAAGAAAGTAAGTTTGAAACCACATACATCTCTAAGTCGGAGTACTTACGTAAGTAAGTTAAAAAAAATTACTTATTTCTTTATGTCGAGGACACAGTTTGGGGATGTTAGTCAAAATACCTACGACGACTTTGTGAGTCTAGAGAAAACAATCTGACTGGAAGACCCTTTTCTCTAATCTTCTGGTAACACTCCCTAAAGGTCACGACTCTTACATGTAGGAACCGACCGAGTCTTCCGTTGTGACGGAATAACTAAAGAAACGGATATCTTTATCCGTTGTAGATCTTTGTCGGTAGTGTAAGTTCTAAATGTCGACGGCTCTTCTGGACTCCGAGTTTTACACCTAAAAGTAAGGAGGGAGTGACTATACACTTACAACCCGTCTACAACACTTTCTGAAGTAACGTCCCCGTAACAAAAGTCGATATACGTCACCGGAACGGAGCCATTAAACTCCGGTTTATTTTAATTAAATCAAGTGTACTAAAACTTCTTAAGACCTCAGGGAACTAAGTCAGAAGGAACGTATCCTTTCACTTGACATCCTCTAGGTGAAAAGAAACGAGAATAGAGGAAACCACCCAGGTCTGTGATCCCTGAACACTCGTAGGTGAATTTTCTAATTGTCTCATATTCCTCCTCACAATCATCAATTCAACATAGGCTGAGACACTGGGGTACCTGATATGTCGGACAGTCCGAGAAGACAGGTGCCCTAAAAGGTCCGTTCTTATTACCTCACCCAACGGTAAAGGAAGAGGTCCCCTAAAAGGACTGGATCCCTGACTTTGACCCAGAGGACGTAACGGTCATCTAAGAGGTTCGGTGGTCCCTTCAATTACACTTCTCAATATGTTTATCGTGTGTATAAAGGTAGATTTTCCGGTACGGTATAAAACTTGAAGGACAAGTACAAGATTTTAAAGTAGAGATTGGATATGTAAAAGTCGAATAGTCTTTGTAAATTCGTTGGTCATCAAGGTTATACTGAATGGGGTTCAGGTTGTTTACTCTGTGAAGTCTCTCAATAGTAGTTTTTTCATATACCATTCAATATATACCTCCGATTTAATATTTAATATCATTCTGTAAAAGTCTTTATAAAAAAGGAACTTTTTTTTTTTTCGTGACTGGAATTCTTTCGTTTGAATTACCTGAACTTTGTGTTTCGACGAAACTGAAGATAGATCTCGAAATTTCGAACTTCTTAGCTTTAAACCAAATTTTTTCAAGACACATTTTGTCGTATACCCTTAAAGTGTTTGAAATAATATTAAAAAGCACAGATTATAATCTTTACGTGACCATCTAACTACCGTTTTTACTGGGGTTATCAGGTGGGAAACGACATAGATACAATGAACCTCAAATTGAAAAGTCGAGAAGGTACGTTTTCACTCTAGATAAAGGTGTAAGGAACTGAGATCTGGTTAGAGTAGTCAAGGAATCGTATACCACCTTTACTACTGTGAGGTCAAGACTTGATTCCGGGGTCCTCCGGAACGTCCAAAGATGAAGTAAGAGAAGTTGGGAACGAAAACGGTACTCTCTCTGACGGTACCGTCTCATCTCAAGTCTGAACATTGAATCCGGTAGAATCTCGAAATTCGGAAGTCGATTGGACTCGACTTACGACTACGTCCTTGTGTTGAGTCCACTCTAGTCTACACAGGTCGAATCCAGTCGTCTTGTCGTGTCGACCGGGTCACTGAGTACTTTTTATTTTTTTACCAACCATAAAATTCAGTAATTCAAAAACCCACTAATGAGTCGACATCTATTTATTGCGTACACACGATTCAACGAAGTAAGTACAGGTCGAGACAAGCTGAGAGACTTGACGTCGGGTGGTCCGAGGAGACAGGTACTCTACGACGTCCGTTCTTATGACCTCATCAAGTTATAGGCCTCTAACTTGGGTGTAGAGAATACAGAGGACATAACCGTCCATCCAAGAAATGGTCTTCACGTAGACCATTCGGGTCGATTCCTTATGTTTCTAGATTTATCCATTTCTCAGACGAACGGTCACGCCCTCTGTGTCCAACCTAGGAACCCAACCCTTCTAGGGGACCTCTTCCTTTACCGTTGGGTGAGGTCATAGGAACGGACCTCTTAAGGTACCCGTCTCCTCGGACTACCCGATGTCAGGTGCCTAAACGTTTCTCAACCTGTGTTGAATCCCTGTTTTGTTGTTTATCATGGATGAAAATTTTATCTTCTTGATTATTATCATCATCTACCACTGTCTTCGAATAAGAGTACTAGTAAAACATTACATGCATATATAACTTAGTGATACAACATGTAGACTTAGGTATACGATAACATACAGTTAATATGGAGTTAATTTTACTTAATTTTTATTATATACGGTATATTCCATATGGTAGGTGTTCTGTAAAACATATATAATGGTAAATTGGGAATGTTTCCGACCAGAAAGGTTACATACTGTGACGTAGATACGTCATGGTAATGACTTATAAAAAAGAAAAAATAAATAATTATAACACCACCAAAAACGGTATGTAAGTGTACTTAGTAGGTACCCACATGTACACAAGGGGTAGGACTGCGAGGGAGGGGTAGGGTAGGGAGTCCCAGTAGGGTCACGTGGTCGGGGAGTACTCGTGGGACAGAGTACGTAGTTCGGACCTGACCGCTAGATAAAGTGTATACTATTATGTGTACAAAGTTACGATAAGAGAGTTTAGTAGGGTGGGAACAGAAGAGGGTCTCAGGTTTTTAGACAAGAAATGTAGACACAGAGAAAACCACAGAGTGTATATCCCAGTAGCAGTCGTAGAAAGATTTAAGGTATATATACGTAATTATATGGCATAACCACAAAAAGAAAGACTGTATGAAGCGAGACATATTTTCCGAGGTTAAAGTAGGTGTAGTAATTTTGACTAAGTTTACGTACGAAAAATCATCGACTTATTATAAGGTAACACATATACATGGTGTCGAAAGAATAGGTACACAGACGACTATCTGTAGGTCCAACGAAGGTACAGGACCGATAACATTTATCACGACACTACTTGTAACCCCATGTACATAGAGAAAGTTAAGACCAAAGGAGCCACACATACGGGTCGTCACCCTAACGATCCAGTATACCGCCAAGATAAAGGTCAAAAATTCCTTAGAGGTGTGACAAGAGGTATCACCGACATGATCAAACGTAAGGATGGTTGTCACATTCTCCCAAGGAAAAGAGGTGTGGGAGAGGTCGTAAATAACAAACATCTGAAATACCATGAAGTAACACCAAAACTAAACGTAAAGAGACTATTACTCACTACAACTCGTAGAAAAGTACACAAACAATCGGTAGACATACAGAAGAAACCTCTTTACAGACAAATCAAGAAACCGGGTAAAAAACTAACCCAGTGAATAAAAGGACCTTAACTCGACGTCCTCAACGAACATATAAAAACTCTAATTAAGAAACAGTCAACGAAGTAAACGATAATAAAAAAAGGTAAGACTTCCGACAAAAAAGTGGAACTAATATCAAAGGAAGTAACACGTTCTCGAAAATTCAAATTAATCCAGGGTAAACAAATAACAACGAAAATAAAGGTAATGAGACCCTCTACCAAGTATCTCCTAGGACGATACTAAATACAGTCTCTCACAAAACGGATACAAAAGGAGATCCTCAAAATATCAAAGACCAGAATGTAAATCTAGAAATTAGGTAAAACTCAAATAAAAACACATACCACAATCTTTCACAAGATTAAAGTAAGAAAATGTTCACCAACTGGTGAAAAGGGTCGTGGTGAACACTTTCTCCAACAGAAAAGAGGTAACATATAAGAACGGAGGAAATAGTTTCTATTCGACAGGTATCCACGTACCTAAATACAGACCGGAACGATAAAACAAGGTAACTAGATATAAAGACAGTAACACGGTCATGGTATGACAGAACTACTGACAACGAAACATCATATCGGACTTCAGTCCGTTCAACTAAGGAGATCAAGGTAAGAAGAAAGAGTTCTAACGAAACCGATAAGTTCCAAAAAAACATAAAGGTATGTTTAACATTTTAATAAACAAGATCAAGAGACTTTTTATGGTAACCATTGAATTATCCCTAACGTAACTTAAATATCTTACGAAACTCATCATATGAGTAAAAGTGATATAACTAACAAGGTTAGGTACTCGTACCATATAAAGAGGTAGACAAACCAAGGAGAAACTAAAGAAAGTCGTTAGAAAATGTCAAAAGATATGTATCCAGAAAACAAAGAAATCCATGTAAATAACGATTCATAAAATAAGAAAAACAACGTTACCACTTACCTTAACAAAGGAATTAAAGAGAAAGTCAAAAGAGTAAGAATCAGATATCCCTACGTTCCCTAAAGACGCACAATTAAAATATAGGACGTTGAAATGATATAAGTAACTAATCGAGATCATTAAAAGACCATCTCAGAAATCCCAAAAGATACATCTCCTAGTACAGTAGACTTTTGTCACTCTCAAAGTTAAGAAGAAAAGGTTAAACCTAAGGAAAATAAAGAAAAATAAAAGACTAACGACACCGATTTTGAGGTTTTGGTTCAACTTATCATCACCACTCTCACCTGTAGGAACAGAACAAGGACTGAAATCCTCTTTACGAAAGTTAAAAAGTGGTAACTTCTATTACAAACGTCACCCAAATAGTATATACCGGAAATAATACAACTCCATACAAGGAAGATACGGAGTTTGTATTGACTTAAGAATTCTAGATAGACCTGTAAAGGGTGTGCAAATAAATAAATAAATAAATAAAACTCTTTCTGAGGATAGGTCGGTATAGAGGATTTAAACAGTTCTTTTGATGTAACTCTCTACTCTCCTTTTACAAGTATTTTGCAAATTAAATAAAACATGTACGGGATATTGGAAAAGAGTGGAAATTGTTATAAAGATCATCATGTGTATTTTAAAAAAGAGTGAAGGATCTGTGTACGTATATTTTTCGTTCTACTTTGTTTTAAGGACTTCTCTTTTACTGAGACCTTTCTAAAAACATATACAGTGGTTAGAAGTCTCTTACAACTATTAAAGGAGATCGTTTCAAACCAAAGAGATTTGTCAACATTATCGAGTGTATTCCTTAGTCTGTACTTTATTAACTAATGTCAAAACAGACTGTGTCTAACTTATCTATTGGTACTCATGGAACTTCTACCGGTCATATCTTACTTGTCTCGTGACCTGTCTCTACTTCATCATCCAACATAAAAGATTTGAGAAGTCTATTTATGATATTCCATGAAACCTCCTACTACGTTTATAAATTTAGTAAATATCACTCACCTTATTTTAACACAAGTTAGTCAATTCAAGTCAACGAGTCATTACAGGCTGAGAAAAGCTGGGGTACCTACCGTCGTACGGTCCGGAGGGACAGTTAGTGGTTGAGGGTCTCAAATGAGTTTGAGTACAGGTAGATCAGCTACTACGGTAGGTCGGTAGAGTAGGAGACAACAGGGGAAGGGGAGGGAGGAAGTCAGAAAGGGTTGTAGTCCTTGAAAAGGTTACTCAGTCAAGAAGCATAGTCCAGTGGTTTCATAACCTAAAGTCGAAGTCGTAGTCAGGAAGGTCACTTGTGGGTCCTGACTATAGGAAATCCTACCTGACCAACCTGGAGGAACGTCAGGTTCCCTGAGAGTTCTTAGAAGAGGTTTTGGTGTCAAGTTTTCGTAGTTAAAAAACCACGAGTCGAAAGAAATATCAGGTTGAAAGTGTAGGTATATACTGATGACCTTTTTGGTATCGGAACTGATCTACCTGGAAACAACCGTTTCATTACAGAGACGAAAACTTATAAGTCAGATCAAACCAGTATTGAAAAGAAGGTTCCTCGTTTGTAGAAAATTAAAGTACCGACATCAGTGGTAGATGTCACTAAAAGTCAAGTTAAGTCAAGTCAAGTCAAAGAGTCAGAACAGGTTGAGAAACGCTGGGGTACTTAGTGACGTGCGGTCCGAAGGGACAGGTACTGGTTGAGGGCCTCAAGTGTGTTTGAGTGTAGGTAGCTCAGCCACTACGGTAGGTCGGTAGAGTAGGAGACAGCAGGGGAAAAGGATGACGGGGGTTAGAGAGGGTCGTAGTCTCAGAAAAGGTTACTCAGTTGAGCAGTGTACTCCACCGGTCTCATGACCTCAAAGTCGAAATCGTAGTAAGGAAGGTTTCTTGTGGGTCCCGACTAGAGGAAATCTTACCTGACCAACCTAGAGGAATGACAGGTTCCCTAAAACCTCGGGGGGTTTATTTCAGACAGTGACAAAGGTGACAAAGGGGTAGATAAACGGTCCTTCACTACCCTGGTCTACGGTACTAGACTCAAAAAACTTACAACTCAAAATTCGGTTGAAAAAGTGAGAGGAGAAAGTGTAAGTAGTTCTCCGAGAAGTCAAGAAACGAAAGACGGTATTCCTTCCACAGTAGACGTATAGACTCCATTAACTATAAAGAGGGTCGTTAGAACTAAGGTTGAACACGAAGTAGGTCAGGTCGTAAAGGGAACTACACGAGACGTATTTTCAATTTATTTGTCCCACTGTTATATGTCGGAACTACATGAGGAAAGGGCTAAACCTTGGTCAGACAACAAGGTACAGGTCAAGATTGACAACGAAGGACTGGACGTATGTCCAAAGAGTTCTCCGTCCAGTCCACCAGATCGTAAGGGTAGAGAAATTCTTAAAAGTTCAAACAACACTAGGTGTGTCAGTTTCCGAAACCACATCAGTTATTCATCAGTTATTCTTCGTCTATAAAAAGACTTTGAGAGAACGAAAAAACTACTAGGTCACCAACAACCGTTAAACTAGAGACCAAGGAGACGGAAAAGATTTAGGTCGAAATTGTAGACCTTCAAGAGCCAAGTACATGACAACTTCGGACTGAACCACTTAAAACTCGTAATGAAACGATCGTACACTCTACTCATGTTAACACGTCATCAAACTCGCGAGAAACCGTAACGGAAAGAAACCCTGACCTTACTTTTGACTGGAAAAGATCAAGACACCGGTGACGACTCAAAAGGTTTAAACTACCGTATAAGTCACGTCATGAAAGTGTCGTAG
Source organism: Capra ibex (assembly GCA_006410555.1). NCBI lineage: Eukaryota > Metazoa > Chordata > Mammalia > Artiodactyla > Bovidae > Capra > Capra ibex. The sequence goes on from SJYO01010944.1 coordinate 2,495,866, forward strand.
TAGAACATCCTAAACCTAATCGAGTTAACCTTAAGGCAGTGGAGGTGATCGAAACAAGTATCACTACGAAGGATTTTGGGTGAGTTGAAGCGTAAGGTCCTACAGACCGAGATCCACTCACTAGTGTGGTAGGACTAATAGACCCAGTACTTCTAGAAAAAAAAAACTTATCAAGAAGACACATAAGAACGGTGGGGAAGAATTATAGAAGACGAAGACAATCCAGGTATGGTAAAGACACGAAATAACACGGGTAGAGACGTACTTTACAAGGGAACCACAGAGATTAAAAGAACTTCTATAGCGATCAGAAAGGGTAAGATAAAAAAGGGTGAGAAAGAAACGTAAGTAGTGACTCCTTCTGAAAGAATAGAGAAGAAAGATAAGAAGCTTGAGATGTAAGTTTACCCATATAGAAAGGAAAAGAGGAAACGGAAAGCAAAGAGAAGATAGTGTCGATAAACATTCCGGAGTGGTCTGTCGGTAAAACGGAAAAACGTAAAGAAAAAGAACCCCTACCAGAACTAGGGACGGAGGACACGTTACAATACTTGGAGACAGGTATCAAGAAGATCGCGAGATAGTCTAAAATGGGGAACTTAAATAAACAGTGAAGGTGACATATTAGTATTCCCTAAACTAAATCCAGTATGGACTTACCAGATCACCAAAAGTGAAGAAAGAAGTTGTTGTGTTCTCTTCTGAGATGTGTACCTGTAGTGGTCTAACAGTCATAGCTTTAGTCTAACTAATACAAGAAACATCGGTTTCTACCTCTTCGAGATACATCAGTCGTTTTTGTTCTGGTCCTCGACTGACACCGAGTCTAGTACTTGAGGAATAACGGTTTAAGTCTGAATTTAACACAAGTTATAAGAAGACATAAATAGGGTAGTCCAATAGTGTATTCACTAAGGAATCAAATCACACTAGATCTCATTTACTTTTTGGAAACTCTTATGATTGTCTTAAACCTTCTTTTCACCTCTCTTTGTTCTCCTCTCTACCCCTCCTCCTACATTGTCGAAAAATTTCACCGGACCTTTTTTTTTACGCACGGAACTGTCACCGGTATTACTACTTATTCTCTCAAGTCTCTCTTTTCATAAGAAAGAGAAAATGGAGGTTTGTAATTCCGGTGTCGGAGGTTAGATTGATTCAACCTACGGTTTGTTTACACAACCGACAATGCCGATATACTTTCAGTTCAGAATACACGAAATAATCATGGGAGTCGTCTGACTCTGACTCGAGAACGGTCACACCTTCGGAAGGTCTAAGTTTTCTATTCACGGAACTCACCAGTTCAACAGACACTCTAGACTTCCGGTGACTCGTACAGCATGTGACCAAAAGACAGTGTCACGTAAAGTCGGACCCGTTAGTGTCAAATAAACCCACGTCTCTTAACAGTCCAATACACACACACATACACGGACCTTTGAGAAAATTCAAATCGAAAGAGACAATTAGAAGAACTCATTGAAGGGAAGAAGGATCGGTCCTTTTTTTCTGTAATTTTAAAATTTAGGTGAAACATTGGTGTAGACATCTTAATAACTTAGACTTAACACATACACAAAAAACCTAAGTCTAGAACGAAAACTGAGGTCTGAGGAGTTTACTTACCCTTAAGTCAGACCCAATTGGTTTAAGGTGAATTACGGTTACGAAAACATCGACTGAGTCCGTCTGGGTCAATAACCTCAATATCCTCCTTTATCTGGTTGTTCAAGTCCAGGTCTGACCAACTGATAGAATGAGACCTTTAGGTTCATGTCCAACTCCTAATCCGGACTTCAACTATCAATAAGGTAAGTGACGAGTCTCAAAACTTAGTGTAATGAAGACGTCTTAAAGTAAAACCTCGTCCCTTTCATGTTTACACAAACAGTTCACTAATTTAGTTGATGAAACTAAAATTTCAAAGTTCCTGGAGACCTCCCTTTCTTAACAGTTTCAGTTCTTGCCTCTTACCCTTTCCTTATAAAACTCCTTGCGAGAATCTAAATTCGACAATACGTGATCGTGAATAAAAGTTACAAAGGAATTTTTTTAGATTTGTATAACTCGGGAAAGTTAAAGTAAACATTTTACGTATATAATATGATTGTAGATGGAAACCTCCAATGATATTTCTAATTTCTAATTAAATGTATGTGACAATCGTGACACCGAATGTAAATCATTTAACAATTAAGTTCAATGTAAAGGTGATTTATTTGACTACACGACGACGGTGTTACAGGAACGGAAGTAATAACCCTAAAAATAAAGAAAATCTCAAAATTCCTAATAAAATAGATACTTTTACGATATATAATAAAGTTTAAAACCGGTCTTAAATTTGACGAGATTATTTTTGTAACCGAATTTTTCTCTCAAGATAAATGAAGTAGAGAGAGTTTTGTCAAGTCTCATTACATAAATCACCGAATTACCTTAACGATTCAGGTCCAGAAGGGTAGAAGGTCGATACCAACGGAATATAGAAAGGAAGTCGGTCACTTTGTACCCTTTCTATTTACATGTTCAAATAGGTAAAGAATATTCCCGATGAAAACTAAACTACGTGTGTCAGTGGGTGTAGGACTCAGTGTACCCAATGTAGTTTTACTTTTCCTCAAATCCTTCACATCTGACCCTACAAATTGATTCTCTAGTACAAATTGAATTTATGACGTCTTCTTCCCCTGTCACTACACCACATATATTCCTGTCCCTCCACCGATCAGTCACACACTGCTTCACATAAACGAACCCACCTATCACATATCTCTACCATCTTTACAATTGACACCTTTCCGGAAATTTGTATTATAGAATTTCCATTTTATCAGAGTAAGGAAATACAGGCCCGTCCTCCTCTTCCCCTGATGTCTCCTACTCTACCGACCTACCGTAGTGGCTGAGCTACGTGTACTCAAACCCACTTGAGACCCTCAACCACTACCTGTCCCTCCGGACCGTACGACGCTAAGTACCCCAGCGTTTGTCAACCTGGGCTGACTCGCTGACTTGACTTGACTTGACTTTATCGGAAATGTTGCTGTGTGTTTTGATTGATTAACCGTCATTAGTAGTGGTTTTTGTCAACAGAATGACAAGTCTCTACGTACGTCTTTATAAAATTAAGTATTAAAAACAGCTAAGTTTTAACTCCCAAAAAAGGGTATAAGGCATAAGGAGTAAGTTGTTCATAAATAACTCGAGGACAAACGACTCCTATAAACGACTCCTATGACATCACTGGTTTTTGTCCGTCCTTAGAGACAGGAGTACTTTAGACGTAAGATCAAACCTCACTATACGTCATCATGGTGATAATAGTGTACCTCCAGTTCCCGTCAAATACACTTTAACAACCCACTTACATGAATCAGGTACCGGAATACTTACCTAGAGACCCCAATTAAGAGTTCGTTTGACTCTTTCCTCGGGACACTATATAGATAAGAGAGTCATGTTCTTATTTTATTCTTTAAAGGAAGTGTAGTTATTCGTATGTTTTTTTTTTTTAGTGTTTTGTGTCGTGACTCTTATCACTTTATTTACGTTCTCTCTTAAGTACACATTTTCTGTCATTTGAGGGTCAGTCTTTTCCGACCAAGTTTTCACGAAATTTTGAAATCAAATCTTTTATACTCACTATTCTACACATAAAATAGTCCAGAGTTGAAAGACCCTTAGTGACTTCTAAGATCAACTCCTATGTCTACTGGTTTACTTATTCCAAAATTAGTACTCTCTTTTTTACAAAACAACCGATAAGTATTAAAATAAAGACTACTCCTCGTCTGACATATTACAAAACAATACGTATATACCTTCACTAGGATTTCAAAAACGGGTAACTAAAAGATCTTACATTAAATAGTTGGTATAAGTAGTGTCAGTAAAGACCATGAAGACTCTTACTGTTAAGGACCCTCAGTAAAAATGGAAACCTTAGTCTAAGAGGTCTATAGTTTAGATCTTTATCCTTGAAGTTTATTATAAATACTCATAAGAATACGTGTAATCAAACTCATGGCAAAAGAATCTCGAGATACTTTACGGATTAAGGAATACGTATTTATCAAGGAGTTCATAAAGTTATGTCGAGACGACTAAGGACGAAGAAGTAAGTCGAATGACTTACTTCATTACTCATTTCGACTTAGAAATGAGTGGGGTCTGTTTATCGGTACTAGTGAAGGTGGAATTTGTTTTACTAAGGCGTACGTAAAAGGTTTACTTGCATGTATGAAATATAATTCATTACTCTCTTATTTATGACGAATCAGGAATAGTAAAAAGTCGAAGTCAAATAACGTACAATAAAAGTCAAAAGGCAAAAAGAGTAAAAATACTCGTCGAGTATAAAATAAATATTTTGATCTTAACTGGGTTTACCTGTTATTCTGACCATTCAAAATATATAAGATGTCGTAGAAGTCTTTTTCTTTATGTATGAAAAGGACCCTATACAAGGGTAATTTTACATCATACTCATTACATAACCTAAGTAAATATTCCCTTAACCCTTTTTTTACAATGGTATTAGAAAGAGTAGATTTTCGGTAAGGTAAGATTCACAAGTATACAGAGAAAACCCAACTTTCAAATGTTCCGACAATAAGGGTCACTAAAGGAAAGACAGACAGAAAAAAAAAAAAAAAAGACGTTTTGTGAAACAAAGGTAAATCATGTTCCGTACCTTCTCCCTAGGTCACACCAATTTTTTGACGGATGCCGACGTCTCTTCCCGAAGGCCGTCTTAGGGACTTTGGTCTCCTCGCGGAGTTTCCGGAGACCCAAAACCTTCGAGTCCCAGTCCGAACTCCCACTCGAAAAGTCTCTCCATGAGTGGGTGTTATCCCCACTGCCACCTCAACGGTCGGACGCATTCAACCAGTCCACCAGTGGTAAGAGAACTACTCAAAGTGGCCGAGGGATCCTTCGTCGAAAGAACCTTCAGTCTACATCCCGTACGTCGTCCGTCTTAGGTCCCGACGACGACGACGATTCAGTGCAGTCAGCACAGTCTGAGACACGTTTGGACATTTGCCGTCGGGTGGTCCGAAGGGGCAGGGACCCTAAGAGGTCCGTTCTTGTGACCTCACCCAACGGTAAAGGAAGAGGTCAAATACTTTCACTTCTGCGAGTCAGCACAGGCTGAGAAGCGCTGAGGTACCTGACGTCGGATGGTCCGAGGAGGCAAGTATCCTAAAAGGTCCGTTCTCATGACCTCACCCAACGATAACGGAAGAGGGTCCCGTGCCTCTAGGTTTTCTCGCACTAAGTGCAAGAAGTGGGGCTCTTGCCGCAGAAGGTTTCGTAGGACCAAACTAGGGTGAGTAGAACTCTCTAAAGACGTGCAGGACCTTCTCCCGTACCACCAAAAGAAAGTTCTCAGGGAACCCTGGTGTCGTAACGCCACCTTTATCTTGGATCTCTCTCCATCCACATCCTCCGGGCGTCAACATCCAACTGGTCCGATTAAGACTGCTTTGACCCTCGAGTAGTAACTAGTCATTATCTCTCAATGCGAGTTTTTTACCACAACGGACCAAGCCCACTACCTCCTCTTAACTCAAGGGTTCTAACTGTGACTTTTTTTTCTAGCCTCCCACAGTCTCTGACCTCGTTCCCCACCCCTACCCCCGGAGGCACTTAGACAAGGCAGGTCCGTGACAACTACCTTCTCTGTCTAGACACCCTGGTGGGTCGCATGTCGACGATATGACAAGAACTAATCATTTGCAATCACCAATATAGATACACCCTTAAAACAACTATCCGTAGATAAAATACCCCGAAGGGGTGACCGATTTACCATTTCTTATACGGAAGGTCACGTCCTCTGTACCTAAGACTTGGGACTCACCTCTTCTAGGGAACCTCTTCCTTTACTGTCGAGTTGAGGTCGTCAGAACGGAACCTTTAGGGTACCTGTCTCCTCTCCTCAGACCACCCGTTGTCAGGTACCCCAGAGGTACTCTACCTGTGTGTGTGTGTGTGTGTGGGATAAAATAAAAAGAATTTAGAATTTTTCAGAACCTAAAGTCTCTAAATTGATTCGTTAATTCGTAATATCGACGTTTACAATTCTGGAAATTTCAGAAAAATTCGAGGTCTAATGAAAAGTCCTATCGTTATAGGTAACCCACTGTATTACCTTATATTAAAATAGGACACCTTTCTACCTTGTAACACGTCTAAAATAAAAAATGAAATACCTTCCTCCGACCGTACAATTAAAAATTATTTTGTATTTATATTCTATTATTGCCCAAAATAAACTTACACCCAAATTGAATAAGACAAAGAAAGTAAATAAAAAAAGAAAACTAGAGTCTCTCGGTATATAAATTAAATTCTTCTGGCAGTTCAAAATATGTTTCTCGGACCAGGTAGAGAAGGTTTTGACTTAAATGGGGAAGACTTATCAGGGAGGAATACCCATAAACGAGGATTGAAAAATACGTTATAACATTAACTTAAAAATTACAAGTGAGAATAGATAAACAAGTAATTTGAACCGAGACACAAGGTAGGTCTCCGATGGAGTAAATTTCACCTAATTTTTGTACATAGGAACCGGATTCGACCAAAAAAGTATTAAGATAAAGAAAATCATTTTTCCCATCTTAGTATCTAAATATTTTTCAATTTTCTTTGTCAAACAGTTCAATACCAAGACGTAAAATATGGAGTCGAAACGACATAAAAAAGACTTTCACAGACTCTAAAAGGACGAAGTAAAAAATTTGGTAAAATAACACTGTTTACTGTGAGTTTTTCGACACATATAAATTACATATGTTAAACTACTTAAACCTCCATTTATACGTAGGTACTTTGATAGTAGTGTTTGGTATGGTATTTATTCAGGTAGTACAGGTTTTTAAAGGAGGATAAATAATAATTTAAAAACACTATTTTCGTAAATTGTATCCTCGATAGGAAAATCCTCTAGAAATTCATAAGTCATGTAATGACAATCGGTATCCACGATACAATGTCACCCGAATAAGTAAACACATTGATTGTAAAATATGGAAATCGAAAAAACCAAAATCGATATTCTTAGTCGAAAAAGTATTATAACACACTAAGTATTGTACTATTTATATAAACCTTTCAGTACCTTATAAGGAGTCGTAATGATCTTTTTCGTTATATTTAAAAACAATGAAATAACCGAAACTAATATTAATTATATAACATATATACTTTGTATATAAACCCGACCAAAACCTGTATCCACAAACTTAAAAAAAAGGTTGTAATTTAAAGAAAATTCTTACTCGAAGTTGAGACTTTTTACGATTGAAATACTAGACGAGACTCTTTACGAACGGTAACCGTTACTATTGACACTTTAGACTGTCGGAGTGGGCTACACCTAAACCTGTCTTAAAAAATAAACTAAATCGGGAGTACCTACGTTTGGGTAACTTTATCCAAGGTTTCATCACTAAAATAGTGTAGAACTTGTATCACATTAAGTCGACTTTGATGGGTGGAGGTGGAAACGTGTCAAAAGTAGGTTTAAGTATATATCCGAGTCACAACGAACTTTTGATCAAGAACCAAAATTACATTCAAGTACTAGAACCTTTTGTTTTTAATTTAAGTACGTTAACCACAATCGAAGTTGAACCTTCGGTTCGGGTATAAATGGGTTCAAGGAGTAAAGGGACCTTTATGAGATAAGACGAAGGACCGACCTTAAAGACTCTTCCGTTACATTAAATCAACAATTTTTGACTCTCTAACAATGCCATTTATTTTTTGCCTGAAATTAAACATTATCAACAACAAGTCCGTGATTCAACACAGGTTGAGAAACACTGGGGTACTTGACGTCATACGGTCCGAAAGGGCAGGAAGTGATAGAGGACCTCACACGAGTTTAAGTACAGGTAACTCAGTCACTACGGTAGGTTGACAGAGTAGATGGCGACGGAGGAAGAGGAGGAAGGGAGTTAGAAAGGGTCGTAGTTCCAGAAAAAGGTCACTCAGTCGAGAAGCGTAGTCCACCGGTTTCATAATCTCGAAGTCGAAGACGTAGTCAGGAAGGACACTTATACCTCCCAACTAAAGAAAATCCCAACTAACCAAACTAGAGGAACGATAGATTCCCTTAGAATTCTCAGAAGAGGTCGTGGTGTCAAACTTTCGTAGTCAAGAAGTCACGAGTCGGAAGAATTACCAGGTTCAGAGTGTAGATATGTACTGATGACCTTTTTGGTATCGAAACTGATATACTTGGAAACAGCCGTTTTACTACAGAGACGAAAAATTATACGACAGATCCAAACAGTATCGAAAAGAAGGTTCCTCGTTCGAAGAAAATTAAAGTACCACTGTCAGTGGCAGGTGTCACTAAAACTTCGGGTTCTTTTATTTTAGACAGTGACAAACATGAAAAGGGGTAGATAAACGGTACTTCACTACCCTGATCTACGGTACTAGAAGTACAAAACTTACAACTCAAAATTCGGTCCAAAAAGGGAGATGAGAAAGTGTGAATAGTTCTCTAAGAAATCAAAGAGAATTGAAAAGACGACAATCTCACCATAGTAGACGTATAGACTCCAACAACTATAAAGAGGGTCGTTAGAATTAATGTCGAACACTAATTAGGTCGGACCGTAAAACGAACTACATGAGACGTATATTCCCTGAAGGGACCACCGAGTCTACCATTTCGTAGACGGACGTTACACCCTCTGGGCCCAAACTAGGGATTCAGACCTTCTAGGGGACCTCTTCCTTTACCGTTGGTGAGGTCATGAGAACGGACCTCTTAAGGTGTCTCCTCGGAACATCCGATGTCAGGTACCCCAGCGTTTCTCAGTTTGTGCTGACTCACTGAAGTGAGTGAGTGAGTGAGACGTATATTTAATTCACACCACTGTTATATGTTGGAACTATATAAGGAAAGGGTTAAAACTTGGACAGTCAACAAGGTACAGGTCAAGATTGACAACGAAGAACTGGACGGATGTCCAAAGAACCCTCTTTCCATTCCACCAGACCATAACCGTAGAAAAAGTTTTTAAAGGTGTCGAACAACACTAGGTGTGTCAGTTTCCGAAATCACATCAGTTACTTCGTCTTCATCTACAAAAAAAGACCTTAAGGGAATGAAAAAGATATTAGGTCACCTACAACCGTTAAACTAGAGACTAAATAGACAGAAAAGATTTAGGTCAAACAGGTAAACCTTCAAGAGCCAAGTACCTGACGACTTCGGATCGAAAGTCATAAAACTCGTAATGGAACGAACACACGTTTTACTCGTGTCAACATACCGTCAAACTTGGAAGAAACCGCAACGGAAAAAACCTTAAGAACGGACCCCTTAGGGTACCTGTCTCTTCTGTCCGTCCGATGCCAGGTATCCCAACGTTTCTCAACCCGTACTGACTAGTTGAATTGTACGTACGTCGTAGCAAATGCATATCAAGATAGATAAGGACGGTTTAAAAATTTTAGAGAAGACAAAGATCATGTATAAGTATATTGAATCAAGATTAAAATCCAGAAGACTTAATATTCTTGACTAGGTCATCCTTCGTACGTTGTCGTTATATTTGTCGTCGTTTGTTGTCTTTAGTCAGTTACTTCCAGGTTATTGGACCCTCATAAGACAGGGACATAAAGGTAAATTTTAACATGTTGATAATGTTTTTACGTACCCTTTATTAAATATACTAATTTAAGATAAATGGTGTAATTATTTCTTAACTACAATGTTCTAATTGTCATTTACTAGTCGAAGGTTTTAAAATACTTGACATTTCGATAAAATGACTTCGTTGTTACCTGACAAATTAAAATTTAAAACAACTTTATATCAACTAAATCTTTCAATACATAAAAGTCCACATGTCGTTTCACTAACTCAATAAGTGTATGAGTAAGAACAAATCTGATAAAAGAGGATATCCAGTAGTGTCCTATAACTTATGTCAAGTGACACGACACATCATACACAGAATCACAAACAGATAAATAGGGTTCTAGGACTAAAAAGGGAGGGGGGTATAAAGAGGAAAAAATTAACCTTAAATAAAAGTTATAGACAATTAGACAAAGATAAAAATTTTATTCAAGTAAACATAGTCAAAAGTCAATCTAAAGTGTGGTCACTATAGTATACTATTAACAGAAAGAGACAGAAGTGCATCTTACCATTAGAGATCCAAATCGGTACAACGACGTTTACTGTAATAAAGTAAGAAAAATTACCGACTCATTATAAGGTAACACATATACATGTATAAGAAATAGTTAAGGAGGTAGTCACCTGTAAATTCAACGAAGGTACTGAACCGACAACATTTATCAGGACATCACTTGTAACCCCACGTACATAGTAAAACCTCATACCAAAAGAGAATGTTAAACGACTTAGTATACCATCGAGAACCTCTTCCTTTACCGTGGGTTGAGGTCATAAGAACGGATCTCTTAGGACACCTGTCTCCTCGGACCACCCGACGACAGGTATCCCAACGTGTCTCAGTCTGTACTGGTTTCGCTGAATCGTACGTACGCAACCTCTTCCTTTACCGTTGGGTGAGGTCATAAGAACGGACCTCTTAGGGTCCCTTTCTCCTCGGACCACCCGTCGGTAGACACCCCAGCGTGTCTCAGTCTGTGCTGACTTCGTTGAATCGTCGTCGTCGTCGTCGTCGTAACATCGAGATAAAATCAAAAATTTCCTTTAAGGTATGACAACACACACATAGATAAATGTAAGGATGGTTGTCACAACCTCCCAAGCGAAAAGCGGTGTGTGAGAAACCATATATAACGAACACTTGAAAAACTACTATCGGTAAGACTGACCACAAGTAAACCTGAATACGACTTCGAAGTTATGAAACCGATGGACTAAACTTCTGGACTGAGTAATCTTTTCTGGGACTACGACTCTTTCTAACTTCCTTTTTCCTCTTCCCCCCCGTCGTCTCTTACTCTACCAATCCATCGTAGTGAGTGAGTCACCTGTACTTAGACTCGTTTGAGAACCACAATCACTACTTGTCCCCTCGTACCACTCGACGTCAAGTACCCCAACGTTTCTTACTTAATCGTTCACTTGTTGATGTTTAAGACTGACCACACTCCACTATTGAGTAACATCAAAATTGAACGTAAAGAGACCATTAATCACTACAACTCGTAGAAACGTACACGAAAAACCGGTAGACATACAGAAACCTCTTTACAGATAAATCTAGAAGACGGGAACACAGTCCTCTAATTAACGAACGAAACAAATTTTTATAAAAGATGGTAAAAGACCCAACAGAAAAGTATAATAAATACCAAAGGAAACGACACGTCTTCGAAAATTAAATTAATCCAAGGTAAACAAATTAAAAACAGAAATAAAAGTAATGAGATCCTCCACTTAGTTTTTCTATAATGACGTTATTTACAGTTTCACAGAAGACGGACACAAAAAGAGACTCAAAAATCATACACCAGAAAGTAAACCAGAAAACAGGTAAAACTCAAATAAAAACACATACTATAATCTCTTACAAGATTAAAGGAAGAAAAAGTACATTGACAGGTCAAAAGGGTCGTGGTGAATAACTTCTCTAACAGAAAAGAGGTAACTTATAAGAATGGAGAAAACAACATCTAGTTAACTGGAATATACGTACCCAAGTAAAGATCCAAAAGCTAGGACAAGGCAACTGGATATAAAGACAAAGACACGGTAACGATCTCACAAAACTACTGACCTCGAAATATCATAACACACTTCAGTCTTTTAAACCAAGGAGGTCGACAAAAAGAAAACGTTCTAAAACAATCCAATAATCTTCCCAAAAAAAAAAAAAAAATTTAGAGGTATGTTTAAATTTTAAAAAAACAGGATAAAGACACTTTTTACGGTAACCAAAAAAGTATCTCTAACGTAACTTAGACATCTAACGAAACCCATAATATCAGTAAAAGTGCCATGACTAAGAAGATTACGTTCGTGCACGATATAGAAAGGTAGATAAACACAGTAAAAGTTTAAGAAAGTAGTCGTAGAATGTCAAAAGTCTCATGTCCTGAAAACGGAGAAATCCATCTAAATAAGGACCCATAAGAAAAACTACTCTACCATAGACCCTAACAAAGGAATCAAAGATAAAGACGAGAAAGAAACAGTCACATGTCCTTACGTCTTCTAAAGGTACATAATCAAGGCATAAGACACACGTACGAACACACGGGTCAGTGAAGCAACACAGACGAAGAAACGTCGGGGCACCTGACATCGGGTGGTCCGGGGACACGGGTACCCCGAGAGGTCCGTTCTTACGACCTCACCCAACGGTAAAATGGGTCCAGTAACTACTCTACATCACAAAAGACCATCGTAGAATCCTAAAAGATACATGTGAGAGGATAGTAGAGGTCACTGTCAAAGTGAAGAAAAGGTTAGACATAAGGAAAATAAAGAAAAAGAAGAACCTAACGGTACGGAACCTGAAGGTTTTGATATAACTTATTTCACCGTTGTTACCTGTACAAACGGAACAATGATTAGTATCTCTCTTACGAAAGTCTAAAAATGGCAACTTTTACTACAATAGACACAAAAAAAGTATATACCGAAAATAATATAACTCTGTCTAAGGTAAAGGTAAAAGAACTCTCAAAAAAAAAAAATTAGAATTTACACAAACTTAAAAAAGTTATCGAAAAAAGACGTAGATAACTCAACTAGTATACCAAAAATAAGAAGGCAAATCACATCACATAGTGTGACTAACTAAACACTTATAACTTCTTAGGAACGTAGGGACCCTACGTAGGGTGAACTAGTGCCACATACTAGGAAAATTACATAACAACCTAAACCACACGATCATAAAACTCCTAAAAACACAGAGACAAGTAGTCACTATAACTGAACATTAAAAGAAAAAAACACCATAGAAACAGACCAAAACCATAGTCCCACTACCACCGGAGTGTCTTACTCGAACCTTCACACAGAAAGAAAAGAGACGTTAAAATTTTTCTCAAAGTATTACTATCCACAAGTGAGAATAAATTTACAAACTATCTTAAGTGGTCACTTCAATGGATCAGGACTTAAAAATAAAAAGGACTTAAGAAAAGTAGAGTCAACGTTAAAGTCATGAACCACCAACCAGACAAGTATAAAAGACAAAACAGGACCAAGTCAGAACTTTCAAAAAGGGAAAGATCCTTTTTGCGTAAAGAAGATCCACCAGGTAAAATAACCGTATATCAACAAACGTTATTAGGGAATACTACGAAACATAAAGACACCACAAACAACATGAAAGAGGACAAAGAAATAATAATAATAATAATAACTAAACTCGGGAGAGTCAAAAAAGAATTATTCAGACCGATTTCCAAAAAGTTAAAACAAATAGAAGAGTTTCTTGGTCGAGAATCAAAGTAACTAGAAAAGATAATTATGACAAAAGAATTAGATCTAAAAATAAAGACGAGACTAGAAATACTAAAGAAAGGTAGAGGACTGAAACCCAAGAAACAAGGAGAAAGAAATGAACGAAATCTATATTCAAATCGAACAAATAAACTCTAAAAAGAACAAAGGACGTCATTCTAACATAACAATATTTAAAGGGAGAATCCACACTAGGGAGTGTGAGTGGATCTCGGTCTGTAAGATCTTACACTTCAGTCCACCTGGAATCCTTCGTGGTGATACTTGTTTCGATCACCTCCACTACCTTAAGGTCAACTCGATAAAGTTTAGGACTTTCTACTACGACACTTTCATGACGTGAGTTATACGGTCGTTTAAACCTTTTGAGTCGTCACCGGTGTCCTAACCTTTTCCAGTCAAAAGTAAGATTAGGATTTCTTTCCGTTACGGTTTCTAACAAGTTTGATGACGTGTTAACGTGAGTAGAGTGTGCGATCATTTCATTACGAGTTTTAAGAGGTTCCGTCCGAAGTCGTTATACACTTGGTACTTTAAGGTCTACAAGTTCGACCAAAATCTCTTCCGTCTCCTTGGTCTCTAGTTTAACGGTTGTAGAAGACCTAGTACCTTTTTCGTTCTCTCAAGGTCTTTTTGTAGATAAAGACGAACTAACTGATACGGTTTCGGAAACTGACACACCTAGTGTTATTTGACACCTTTTAAGATTTTCTCTACCCTTATGGTCCGGTGGACTGGACGGAGAACTCTTTGGACATACGTCCAGTCCTTCGTTGTGTACCTTGTTGTCTGACTAAGGTCTATCCTTTTCCTCATGCAGTTCCGACATATAACAGTGGGACGAATAAATTGAATATACGTCTCATGTAGTACTCTTTGCGACCCGTCCTCCTTTGTGTTCGACCTTAGTTCTAACGACCCTCTTTATAGTTATTGAAGTCTATACGTCTACTGTGATGGGAATACCGTTTTTCACTTCTTCTTGATTTCTCGGAGAACTACTTTCACTTTCTCCTCTCACCTTTTCCAACGAATTTCGAGTTGTAAGTCTTTTGCTTCTAGTACCGTAGACCAGGGTAGTGAAGTACCGTTTATTTACCCCTTTGTCACCTGTGTCACCGACTGAAATAAAACCCCCCGAGGTTTTAGTGACGTCTACCACTAACGTCGGTACTTTAATTTTCTGTGAACGAGGAACCTTCCTTTCAATACTGGTTGGATCTGTAGTATAACTTTTCGTCTCTGTAATGAAACGGTTTTTTCCAGACAGATCAGTTCCGATACCAAAAAGTTCATCAGTACATACCTACACTCACAACCTGATATTTCTTTCGACTCACGACTTCTTAACGACCAAAACTTGACACCACAACCTCTTCTGAGAACTCTCAGGGAACCTGACGTTCCTCTAGGTGGGTCAGGTAGGATTTCCTCTAGTCGGGACCCACAAGTAACCTCCGTGACAACAACTTCGACTTTGAGGTTATGAAACCGGGGACTACACCTCTCGACTGAGTAAACTTTTCTGGGATAACGACCCTTTATAACTCCCACCCTTCTCTTCCCCTGCTGTCTCCTACTCTACCAACCTACTGTAGTGACTGTGTTACCTGTACCCACACCCATCTGAGACCCTGCACCACTACCTGTCCCTCCGGACCGTACGACGTTAAGTATCCCAGCGTTTCTCAGCCTGTGTTGACTCGCTGACTTGACTTGACTTGACTTGACTACTTGAACCTCAACGAAATCGACGTAGGGACTCCAAAAACTGACAACACAAAAACAAAAGTGCACAGATGCATAGAAAAATAAACGAAAAACTAAGGAAATCAGTAGGTAACCAACAAATCATTGTATAACAAATTGTAGATACACAAACATAAAAAATGTCAAAAAAAGGGACATTGACTAAAGATTAGAGTATCGTAACACTAACCTTTTATACAAACTATACCTAAGTCAAAAGAATTTAAATAGTTCCGAACTAAACACCGGGTTTTACAAAGTACACGTAAACTCTTTTTTCACATAGGACAACGAAATCTTACCTTACGAGATATTTGTAGTTAATTCAGGTGAACCACTTTATATAGTAAATTCCGGACACAAAGGAATAACTCAAAGACAGACCTATGAGACAGGGAACTACTTTCGTTCCACAATTTTAGGGACTGATAATGACACAACGATAAAGGAGAAAATACCTAAAATCTTAAACGGAACGTATAATTCTACGAGGATACAACCCATGTATACATAAATATTAACAATACAGAAGAAGAACCTAACTGAGGAACTTGTAATACAGTATTGAAAGAAACAGAGAACATTACAAGAAATTTCAGACAAAACAGACTATTTAGGTGAAGTTGAAATAAACTAAAGATAAACGTACCTTATGTAAAGAGGTAAGGGAGTGAAAGTTAGAAATACACAGGGACGTAGATTTACCCAGAGAAGATCTGTCGTACATATACCCAGAATAAAAATATAAGTAAATCGGTCAGACATAGAAAACCAACCTCGTAAATTAGATAAACGTAAATTTCATTAACAACTATACCTACAAGAAGAAGGGTTAGACAACAAAACCTAAATAAAAGATCCAGAAAGAAGAAAGGAAGGAGAAAACAAGAGAACACTAAACTACAGATAAAAATCACTACACAAACCTAACGAAAAAGAAAAAACACATAGATTTCTTTCAATGTGCCGAGTTTTATCGGACCTCAATTTTGTGCCGAGACCCAGGAGAGGTGGTAAGACACGTTTTGTTTCCTGAGAGTGTGGTCTTCTTTTTATTACGTGTAATTCCAAGTAATGTGGGTCGAGGGTCGGGTGGGGTCGGAGACTGTCTAGAGGGTTTAAGGAACGGGGTCGGCAAATTCTCTATTGATGAATCTTGTTGGAACCTCTTCTTGTGTGGGGGAATTCTGTCATGTAGAGGTGTATATACGGATATATATCAATGAGAAAAGAACCCAATCACGTCGTCGAGAGATTAGACTGACGACGGGGAAAAACGGAGTAATTTCCACTAGACAAGGACACTTCACGGTCAGAGTAAGAAAAAGGTTTGGAGTGGAAGAGATTGAAGGAATGGGATGTCATAGACAACATCTAAATACCAAACACCAAGGATACTCTAAAATTAAAAAGTCAGATGTATATATACATACTCCCAAAATTCAACGTAACGGTCATAGAACATAAACATGAGAGGAGAAGAGTAATTACGAAAACTTGACACCACAACTTCTTCTGAGAACGCTCAGGGAACCTGACGTTCCTCTAAGTTGGTCAGGTAAGACTTCCTCTAGTCGGGACCCTAAAGAAACCTTCCTTACTACGATTTCGACTTTGAGGTCATGAAACCGGTGGAGTACGCTTCTCAACTGAGTAACCTTTTATGAAACTACGACCCTCTCTAACCCCCGTCCTCCTCTTCTCCTGCTGTCTCCTACTCTACCGACCTACCGTAGTGACTGAGCTACTTGCACTTAGACTTACTTGAGGCCCTCAACCACTACCTGTCCCTCCGGACCGCACGACACTAAGTACCCCAGCGTCTCAGCCTGTGCTGACTCGTTGACTTGACTTGACTTGATGTATTTTATAAAGAAAGTATCATGTATGGAGTCATTCTCATGGAAAGTTAGTGTCAAGTACAAGAATAAAAGTACATAAGTCATAAATTTAACGTTTTTATTATGACTCTACTTGGTCTCCCTACCCTACCCCTCCCTCCACCCTCCTCCCAAGTCTTACCCCTTGTGTAAGTTCAGTTACATACCGTTTTGGTTATGTTATAACATTTCATTTTATTTTTTTTTTTTATTACGTAGAAAACAGTTTTCGGTTTGATATTTCTATACATGAACTCTTTTCATTACGTCATATGTGTTCCGTTAATAAAAACTTAAGAAGGTAGAAACACGATTATATTTATTTAATTTTTGTATAAAGAAAAAAAAATTTGTTTTATACCAGTACGTTATACGAAATAAAATGTTGTACTAAAAGTACTTATACTAAGAAAGACATCTATTTATAAGGTATTAAATGAGTCAGACGGAAATCATCACCTCTAAACAGGAGAGGGATAATTATTACACGTCTATTTACAAATACATCTTTACAAGAATGGATCTTGACATAAAGTAATTTAAGTGATTTAGTTTAAAGATCAAACCTCCTATACGTGTAAAATTTAAAATCCTAGAAGACTTTACAATGAAAATATATTATGTAACGTAAAATAAAAAACAAAACGAAATATACTGACAAAGGAAGTGATTCGACTCCAGGATCTCCCGTCCCTGTAAAAGGACAAATCGTCACAAAAACCAATATTTATGAATTGTAAAATAAGACTTTTAATTTCTGATCTGATAAATTGATATAATTATACTGACGAACGTAAGGAATAGGAGAATATCAGGTAGAATTACGATTTGTGGAAGGGATCCTTACTTCGGTAGAAAATAAAGGTGGGAAGGAGTTATGATTGTCAGGACTATCACACAGTGTCTAGTTATTAAACGATTTACGATGGAATATTAGTCATCTATATTGGTAATATAGATGATGACACCCGTCCTTAGGGAATCTTCTTTACCTCATCGGTAGTGCCAGTTGTTTTCTCAGGTTTTTCGTCATGGACCTACGTTAGAGTTTTTACTGTCTTACTAGAGACAAGCAAAGGTTCCGTTTTGTAAGTTATAGTGTCAATAGGTTCAGATACGGAGTTGGTCATTACGACTTCTTCGATTTCAACTTACCAAGATACTTCTGGATGTTCTGGAAAATCTTGATTATGGGGTTTTTCTACAGGAAAAGTAAATTCCCCTGACCTTACGTTTTCATCCTTCAGTTCTTTTTGTGGACCTCATTTTCCGTTTAAACCGGAACCTTACGCCTTACTTCGTCCCGTTTCTGATTATCTCAAAACGGTTCTTTTACGTGACCAGTATCGTTTGTGAGAGAAGGTTGTTGTGTTCTCTTCTGAGATGTATACCTGTAGTGGTCTACCAGTTGTGACTTTAGTCTAATTAATATAAGAAACGTCGGTTTCTACCTCTTCGAGATATGTCAGTTGTTTTTGTTCTGGTCCTCGACTGACACCGAGTCTAGTACTTGAGGAATAACGGTTTAAGTCTGAATTTAACTTCTTTCATCCCTTTTGGTGATCTGGTAAGTCTATACTGGATTTAGTTTAGGGAATACTAATATGTCACCTTCACTCTTTATCTAAATTCCCAGATCTAGACTATCTATCTCACGGACTATTTGACACCTACCTCCAAGTACTGTAACATATCCTCTATGCCTAGTTCTGGTAGGGGTACTTTTTCTTTACGTTTTTTCGTTTTACCGACAGACTCCTCCGGAATGTTTATCGACACTTTTCTTTTCACTTTTCGTTTCCTCTTTTCCTTTCTATACTCGTAGACTTACGTCTCAAGGTTTCTTATCGTTCTTCTCTATTCTTTCGGAAGAAGTCGTTAGTTACGTTTCTTTATCTCCTTGTGTTGTCTTACCCTTTCTGATCTCTAGAGAAGTTCTTTTACTCTCTATGGTTCCCTTGTAAAGTACGTTTCTACCCGAGTTATTTCCTGTCTTTACCATACCTGGATTGTCTTCGTCTTCTATAATTCTTCTCCACCGTTCTTATGTACCTTCTTGACATGTTTTTTCTAGAAGTACTGGTTCTATTAGTACTACCACACTAGTGAGTGGATCTCGGTCTGTAGGACCTTACACTTCAGTTCACCCGGAATCTTTCGTAGTGATACTTGTTTCGATCACCTCCACTACCTTTAGGTCAACTCGATAAGGTTTAGGACTTTCTACTACGACACTTTCACGACGTGAGTTATACGGTCGTTTAAACCTTTTGAGTCGTCACCGGTGTCCTGACCTTTTCCAGTCAAAAGTAAGGTTAGGGTTTCTTTCCGTTATGGTTTCTTACGAGTTTGATGACGTGTTGACGTGAGTAGAGTGTGCGATCATTTCATTATGAGTTTTAAGAGGTTCGGTTCTAAGTCGTTATGCACTTGGCACTTGAAACTCTACAAGTTCGACCTAAATCTCTTCCGTCTCCTTGGTCTCTAGTTTAACGGTTGTAGACGACCTAGTACCTTTTTCGTTCTCTCAAGGTCTTTTTGTATATAAAGACGAACTAACTGATACGGTTTCGGAAACTGACACACCTAGTGTTATTTGACACCTTTTAAGACTTTCTCTACCCTTATGGTCTGGTGGACTGGACGGAGAACTCTTTGGACATACGTCCAGTCCTTCGTCGTCAATCCTGACCTGTACCTTGTTGTCTGACCAAGGTTTATCCTTTTCCTCATGTAGTTCCGACATATAACAGTGGGACAAATAAATTGAATGTACGTCTCATACAGTACTCTTTGCGACCCGACCTTCTTCGTGTTCGACCTGAGTTCTACGACCCTCTTTATAGTTATTGGAGTCTATACGTCTACTCTGGTGGGAATACCGTCTTTCACTTCTCCTTGAGTTTTCGGAGAACTNGGACAAATAAATTGAATGTACGTCTCATACAGTACTCTTTGCGACCCGACCTTCTTCGTGTTCGACCTGAGTTCTACGACCCTCTTTATAGTTATTGGAGTCTATACGTCTACTCTGGTGGGAATACCGTCTTTCACTTCTTCTTGAGTTTTCGGAGAACTACTTTCACTTTCTCCTCTCACTTTTTCAACCGAATTTCGAGTTGTAAGTCTTTTGATTCTAGTACCGTAGGCCAGGGTAGTGAAGTACCCTTTATCTACCCCTTTGTCACCTGTGTCACCGACTGAAATAAAAAACCCCGAGGTTTTAGTGACGTCTACCATTGACGTCGGTCCTTTAATTTTTTGTGAATGAGGAACCTTCTTTTCAATACTGGTTGGATCTATCGTATAACTTTTCGTCTCTGTAATGAAACGGTTGTTTCCAGTCAGCTCAGTTCCGATACCAAAAAGGTCACCAGTACATACCTACACTCTTAACCTGACACTTCTTTCGACTCACGGCTTCTTAACTACGAAAACTTGACACCACAACCGCTTCTGAGAACTCTCAGGGAACCTGACGTTCCTCTAGGTTGGTCAGGTAAGACTTCCTCTAGTCGGGACCCTAAAGAAACCTCCCTTACTACGATTTCGATTTGAGGTCATGAAACCGGTGGAGTACGCTTCTCAACTGAGTAACCTTTTCTGAGACTACGACCCTCCCTAAACCACGTCCTCCTTTTCCCTTGCTGTCTCCTACTCTACCAACCTACCGTAGTTACTGAGCTACCTACACTCAGACTCACTTGAGGCTCTCGACCACTAGCTGTCCCTCCGGGCCACACGACGCTAAGTACCCCAGCGTTTCTCAGCCTGTGCTGACCCATTGACTTGACTGAGTGACTGGAATAGTAGAAGCGACTAAGAGATCATAGAATCAATATAATTTAAAGGTAAATCTTATCTACTACTCGTTAACCCGCGGTAGTCACATTATATTATATATACATATACACAAATACAAAAAATTTATGATGTATATATTACATACACAATATTACATATGGTTTATACATATATTGTTTCATATTAAAAATCATGAAAAATATATGTGGAATTTATATAAAATATACGATTAATATACCTGATTCAAATACATAAGCTTTGAACACTTAGATGTAACTGGTGTAAGAGATTTACTGGCAAGACAAGTAACACATAACCTCCGTGTGCATTTATATATTCCATCACCGAAGGTTTGAACCGACATGTAATCTTAGTTCACTTCACCTCCCGACAACTTTTACGAATCTGGGGTAGACAATCGTAATCTCAGACCCTCCCGTCTGACTCATGGATCCGTTAACACAAGAATTTTAAAGTGGTCTATTAAGAGTACGTCACTCTCAATTCCGGGTACTAAAAAAAAAAATTGATTCTCGTAACAGAGAAAGAATTTCAACGTAAAAACATCGGGACTATAAGTTTGCACCCTTGAAAATAGGTCTACCTCCCAGTTTCAAACACAACATATGTTACGTTTGTTCACTAGAATACCCTTCACTTCTACCTTTGTCTCGTTCAAAGTTTCTGTTCTCTAAACTAATTATAAGAACCTTTATCCATCTTGACTTCGTCGGATCCCTATAAAAGTAGAAAAATTAACTCTATCTTAACTGTGACATAATCATAATCCACATGTTTAATTACTAAACTATGTACACATATGACACTTTACTAATTGATTTGTTTTCAAATCAATTGTAAACAACGGTGTGTAGTCAAGTCAAGTCAGTGAGTCAGGACAGACTGAGAAACACTAGGGTACCCGACGTCGTGTGGTCCGGAGGGACAGGTAGTGGTTGGGGCCTCAACTGAGTTTGAGTACAGGTAACTCAGTCACTATAATAGGTTAGTAGAGTAGGAGTCAGCAGGGGAAGGGGAGGACGGAAGTCAGAAAGGGTCGTAGTCCCAGAAAAGGTTACTCAGTCAAGAAGTGTAGTTCCCCGGTTTCATAACCTCAAAGTTGAAGTCGTAGTCAGGAAGGTTACTTGTGGGTCCTGATTAGAGGAACTACCAACCTAGAGGAACGACAGGTTCCCTGAGAGTTCTCAGAAGAGGTTGTGGTGTCAAGCTTTCGTAGTTAAGAAGTCACGAGTCGGGAGAAATATCAGGTTGAGAGTGTAGATATATACTGATGACCTTTTTGGTATCGGAACTGATCTACCTGGAAACAACCGTTTCATTATAGAGACGGAAAATTATACGACAGATTCAAACACCAGAAATCACTGTGTTAAAACTACTCAGATCGGTCGACATGACTCTTTAATACTAATCTTAATCTTAAACCCCTTTTATCATTTATCTACCATACTACGAGACACCTATACAGGTAAAATTCAACCCCTAAAACTAAATCAAAACAGAGACTAGAACTTTTCTCACTGTATAAGTTTTCGTGATTTAGTAAGGAAGTTCTCAATAAAGAGTTTCCTATTCGTCCTTTCTTAGATTCTATACGGAAAAGATGATTGTTAAATTCAGTTAGTCTAATTGAGTTTTAGTCTCTCATACCCTTTCACTTTAATCACGTCGAACTTTCTCCACTGAGTCCGAGTTATAGGTTAGACGACAGTGAACCATTCAGGAAGCAAAACCTATTCAACAAACCGAAGTGAAAAGGGTAGACATATACCACCTTATCAGGGATAAGAAGAATACGAGACCCCAGTAGTAATACCAGTTTCCTCTATTTATACACTTTCTCGAAGTACCTGATAGTTCGTAGTATATTCATTCGTACTAAGACGGAGAAACGGTTACACTACTTTTTTATAGAGGTCTTTCCAGAAACTAAAGGACTATAAAGTGGTTCACGTGTAAATGACAGGTCTCCTAGTACGTTTATAAAGAATAATAAATAAAGACTGACGGAACGTCACTTTCTGAAAGGAAATAGGAAAACTGTCTGAGAGACTGGGGTGATGGGAAGATTACACGAAAATAAGTAACTCCAATATATAAGTTCAAGACAAAGGAGTCGTTCAACATAGAAGTCCTATTTTACGACATTTTGTTTAATATAAGAATGATTGTATGGTTATGTCTGTCGAACAGTAACATGTTGAAACTACAGTCATACGATTGTTTAACATAGGGGGACTCCCCATTTACACTCCGTCCTGTCTGGACTCTTGAGACAAGACCGTACATACGGTAATAATAATTATTCACATTTCATTCGTCCATTAAACAATTCCATAAAGTTGAACTTAGTACGAAACCAAGGTCAATACTCTTTATCTCGTACTCTTTCATTTGAACGACCATGACAATGAAAAGAACGAGAATAACAACTTTATGGGGGATAGAATGGTAAATCTTTTTTCTAAAAACCTTTAACGGCTAATAATACTAGGTCTCATTTCGTCTCTATCTGAATATCTTTAAATACAGTCGTGCAGGACCTGATTTTCGTCTTAGTCTGCTGTTTTTTTAAATCATTCACGAGACAATCTAATGTGGCACATCGATGGTTTACAGAAAGCTCCGACCACAAGGTTCCTTTGTCCGTTTTCAGTATAATTAAATTTATTTCAAATAGATTTTTCTTTACTTCTCAATGTATTAATACTCTAGTTAACAAAGTCATAAAACGGTTGTCTTTGTAAAAGACGGATCTTACTTAAGGGATTACAAGTAAAATTGAAGTTACTGAGTTCGTTACAAAAAATATGAAGAGTCTATTAACTTCTCGTTATACTTTTATTAGTGCAATAACGAATAAATTTTGACGGTTTATATAATAAGGATCTTCCGACAATGATACGTTTAGGGAAAAGGTGTTCCGTTGGTCCGTGAGGTAAGAAAAAACGACGATAATTTCATCAAACATTACGCATATTGAAGGTTCCGTTTTTCTTTATCTCCTCCATCTTCATAACTTTTCCAGAAATTTTTATATATATCTACACAACATTTGACTTTAACTCGGTAGTAATGTAATATAAACTTTTATAGTCTTTTTACAAACAGTAGATGTTGAGTTTAAAGGATAACTGATGATTTATCTCGGGTCTACGGAAGGAGACAATGAGCATCAGGAATGTGAAACTAGGTTGAAGGAACGGTGAATATGTGTGATATGACGACCGTATAAATTGAATATGGAAAAGTAAAAAATTTAAGATCAGTTTAACTTGATAAGTAAGAATGAGTAATTTATTTACGTCTTACTCGTAGTAATTTGTGAGATGTTTATCATTGACGACCTCTCCGACACCTCTTTTTCCTTGGGAGGATGTGACAACCGTCCTTACATTTAACCATGGAAGTAATACCTTTTGTCGTACCTCCAAGGAATTTTTTTTTTGAATTTTATCTCAATGGTATACTAGGTAGAAAGGGTGAGGACCTGTATATAGACCTCTGTCGAGATTAAGTTTTTCTATGTACGTGGGGAGACAAATGTCGTTGTGATAAATCTCATCGGTTCTGTACCTTCGTTGGATTGACAGGTAAGTGTTTCCTTACTCATTTCTTCTATACTGTAGGTATGTTAC
Organism: Capra ibex; assembly: GCA_006410555.1. Classification (NCBI taxonomy): domain Eukaryota; kingdom Metazoa; phylum Chordata; class Mammalia; order Artiodactyla; family Bovidae; genus Capra; species Capra ibex. The sequence continues at coordinate 2,520,414 of SJYO01010944.1, forward strand.
TTTATGATGAGTCGGTATTTTTTCTTGTTTTATCTTGCTTTATTATGGTAAACGTTGTTACCTGGACCTCTAATCGTACGATTCATTGGGTCTCTTTTTGTTTACAATATAGTATAGTAAATATACCCTTTAGATTTTGTACTATGTTTACTTGAATAAACGTTTTGTCTTTGTCTGAGTATCTGTCTTTGTTCAAATATCAAAGGTTTCTCCTTTCCCCTTCCCCTCCCTGTTTACTCCTCAAGTAACATATATTTTCTCTATTTGTCGTTCCAGGATGACAGATCGTGTCCTTTGATATAAGTCATAGAATTTGATAGTACCTTTTCTTATACTGTCTTATGTATATATATATATATATATATATATATATATATGTGTGTGTGTGTGGAATATTGACTTCGTGAAACGACATGTGGACTTTGATTGGGTTGTAACATTTAGTTAAATTAAGTATGAAGTTAAAAATTTCCATACGAAAAGATGTAGATACGATGTAATAGGAAATGTTTCGAGGGTATAAGGTAAGAATCGAAAGTACTATGAAATTAACACGGATAATGTCCCTCGTATCATCGACATCTCCACTAAATAATGGGTCTAGATAATTATAGAGGAGGGGGAGAAAGGTGTGTCGAGAGTAAACGAATCGACACACTACAGAATCCTTTTTTGTAGAGTGCCACTCAGGTAAAAGTCGTAAGAGACGGATTCCTTAAGCGTTCGGGTGCGAAACCGAAGACAAACTTGTTCCTATGTCTGACCCGGGAGAACGGAGTAAGTCTCGTTAAATCTTACAGACAAGGTCGAGGCCCCGAGGGACTTCCTCACCTACTCCAGAGAACGTTGACGTAACGTCAAGTCGGAAAGGAGAGACAAATCAGGACGAAGAGAGTAAGGAAATATCTATCACAAGGACTCTCTTAAGGTTCTTTACTGTGTGTACGTTTAAAGATAAAATCTTAGATGAAGGACCCCCTTGAAGTGTATCTGTAAACCGTGGTCTTCAACAAACTTCTTTGTATAAGATTTTAGTGTAAAACTGACCTAACGGGTGACCAACCGACTTTCACTTTTGGCATAGTGGACACGACTTGGTTAAAAGTAGTCACGACTTTTCGCTACCCTAAGTTCACCTTTACTTACGGCACCGTCCACTTTAACCAAACCCCAATCATAAATATTCCTGACACTTTCACGTACCGATAACGACTTTCGTCAGTTCGAAATCTTCAATTTCTTACAGACTCCCACTATTTAGTTAGTGGTTATGTCCCGGTTCACACTTTCGGTCTCCTGTAGAACCTGGTGTGTCAGAAAGTAGAAGACGTTGGGTCCGTCTTTTGTGACTTATGAACCGACTCTTAAATTAATTTGTCCTTCATCTCTAAACTTGATGTAATTCTTAAGTTCAGACGAGAGGTAGTTCCAATCCTGAAGACAACCCATACTCTGAAACCAACGTCTACAGACCCAACTACATAACTTTTGCAATTCAGGGGTAGAAGGGTACTCGGGAGAACCGGATGTCTACATCGGGTAAGAAGAGTTTACTTCGGATTACGAGGAAGGAGTGGAGTCTCCTACGTCCTCGGAGACGGAGCACTCTGATGTACACTGACGAGTCTTCGATCAGAGGAGAAGTGAGGACGGTGGTCTTGAAATTGACTCCATTTCAGTGTTTTTTTATGAACCGATCCCCACGATACCCCTACGTTTCCTTCCCCTAGAGTACGACTTCTTCTGATTTCGATGTCACATTTTATTTAGACTCAGGTCTAAAATCATTACGACCTAGTTCCTTTGTTTCAATCAATGTCTCTCAAATAGAATACCTTCGTGGAAGGGCACGGTCCTAAATGACGGGACTACATTCCTGAGACCCCGTATGTCGTCTGTGGGACGACCCTACTTGAACCTTCTAAGGTTCAAAAACCTACGAACGTTGGTCATTTCCCGAAATGATCCGATCTTTTCGGTCTTTACCACCGTTTATCTACCCCCTTTCTACTTTGTACAATCTCTTACTCCGGATAATCTCTACTATATAATGTGTTTAGATCTTGGTGAAGGGCGGGTGTGGGGTCGGTCAATACAAGACGTTTCTCAGACCTCCTCCCAATAATGTCCCGATTCCAGGAACTCCGACAACCCGTACTTTCCTGGACTTTGGTGTCTCATCTCTACCTCTCGTTTTACGCATGTCAACGACAATACTCTCCGTTTCCGACCACAAAGTTGGTCCTAGGACGGGACGTCTGTCGAACAACAAATCAGTGACTCAAGACAGACTAAGAAAACACTGCGGAACCTAACGTCGGGTGGTCCGAGGAGACTGGAACCCTAAAGGGTCCGTTCTTATGACCTCACCCACCGGTAAAGGAAGAGGTCCCCTAGCAGGGCTGAGTCCCTAAACTTGAGTACAGAGGACGTAACCGTCCACCTAACAAATGGTGACTCGGTGTTCCCTTCGGGACGTCTCTCGAATCTTCACCAATTTTCTTTTTACAGGAGTTTCTGTTCTATTTCTCATCGTGTGTTCGTTCAACGAAGTAAACACACTGGTTATATTTAACGCCACGAACGATTCAGTGAAGTCAGCACAGGTTGTGACACGCTGGGGTATCTGCCGTCGGGTGGTCCGAGGGGGTAGGGGCCCTAAGAGGTCCGTTCTTGTGTCCTCACCCAACGGTAAAGGAGGAGGTTACGTACTTTCACTTTTCACTTTCACTTCAGCAAGTCAGCACAGACTGAGAAACGCTGGGGTACCTGACGCCGGGTGGTCCGAGGATGTAGGTACCCTAAAAGGTCCGTTCTCATGACCTCACCCCACGGTAACCACTCCCCGTCGATTTTCGGGTCCGAGTCTCTATGACGGGAGAATGGACAGACAGCCTACACAGTCGACTTGAGAACAAAGGGTCACTTTCATTCACCCCACCTCCCCTCATTCCTTTTCCTCCCTTTCTTCCCTTTTCCCTCTTACTCGTCCTTCATTCTCTTTTACTGACAAATTTTTAGAAGTGGTGTATAAAGAGTCTGGGAGGTTGGTCTTTATGGTTACCTTTCAGAAGAGTACGTCCAATGAAAAATATACAACACATAAGTGATAGTTTACTAATCAGAAGAGTTATAAAATTTGCAACCTCCATTTTCCCCCTGTGTTAAGGAAAAATCCAACTCCCATCTCTCCTTTCTCGATACATAAAAAGGGGTATTATAGTGAGTTAGGTTTATCTCCGTCTATGTGTGACTATTATTCAAATAAGGTTTTACAGTAAAACCTCAGACAAGGGTAAACAACAAATCAGTGAGTCAGTACAGGCTGAGAAACGTTGGGGTACCTGACATCGTGTGGTCCGAAGGGACAGGTGTCTTAAGAGGTCCGTTCTTATAACCTCACCTAACGACACGGGAGGAGGTCCACACAAGGGAATCTTACGTATGATAGTAAACTACCACAGTAAGATCTTCGTTTGGATTAGTTCGACTTTATGATACGTTTATTTTGTATAACGAAATCATAAGTCATATACACGGTAAGAATTTTTATACACATGTTTAAGTAACTATGAAGAAACACTTACACCTCGAATTAAACCGAGATGAACGTATGTACCACCAGAATCACTGAATAAAGATTACTTATCTTAGATAGTCTTTACTGATACAGTAAAACCTCCTCCTATACCGTTGGGTGAGATCATAAGAACGGACCTCTTAGGGTACCTGTTTTCGAACTACCCGATGTCAGGTACCCCAGCGTTTCTCAGCCTGTGCTGACTCACTGATTGTGTATGCGGTAAAAGACATTATTCAGTATTTTCAAACAAAGGAGAAACATGAGAAAGAACCTAGTGAATGAGAGTCCTCACACTATTCCTGGGAGTTTGTCAGGTCACCTCTCCAGACAAACAGTTTTTGGATTTCGGAAGACGGTTTTCGTAAACTCACTCAGCAGAGACACCACCCAGAAGTCGGGAGGTTATTCTGAAGTCTATTGACGTCGGGTTCGACTATACACCGGTGCGTCGGAGTACTCTCTGATTCGGTCGTGGTGAGTTCATTCGGTGAAGGTTAAAAGATTACACATCTTCCATTTTTACATTCCATTTTACGAACAATAAAGTTCAACATCTAAATCTGTTTTAAAATATCGTAATCGATAGATTGTATGATGTAATTTACTAAAAAAAAGTATTAAAAATAGTTCTGTTTGAAGTCTTTCTCAATTAAACTAGTCTTTATTAACTTCATCTTATGTTTCCCTTGAAGACCTGTTGAAATCCCGACCTTGTAAAAAAGAACCTTTTAATAAGAATCAGTAAACTCCTTTAACACATATTGAAAGTCATCAACTAAAGGAACAATAATGTACTTTACTCCGTTTAAACACCTATGACTTTTGACAACAAAAGGATAATAGCACAGGGAAAGAACTTACTACCGACTGCCTCCTTTGTCGATAGGGTATTTCGTTCAGGCACCGAGAGGAGTCAACAGTAAATTCACGAGAAAAGGACCTTAAAACCATACGACAATCGAGAACAGAGAAATCTTGGCTCTTTAATAATTGTGATGAATACTTACCATGACCAGAAAAGTAACCCATCCCCTTAACCTAAACAACCGAACTACACCAAGAAACGTCTCTTAAGGTTTTGGATATCCTTCTCACGAAGGAAGGTGAGAAGTATAGTCTCAATTAAGGACACCTAGGAACTCCAATGCGTGGGATCCTACCGAAAGGGTCAACGTCATATTCTAACATTGAGGTCTATGAACTACTGGGAACTCTAAATGTGTCAGAGAAAAATGGAGAGAGGGAAGGGAGAAAGGAAGGAAAGTCTCATCAACCTACGGATTACACATAGTTCAAGATACGAACTACTAAACATACACTTCAAGTCCGTCTGTCAAAAACGAGTACTCTTTGAGCGACAATTCTTACCTTTACCTGTTCAATTTTTCTTCAATAGTCTTACATTTTCTATGATTACCTTCTCGATGACTCACGATACGGTGGATCGAATCTGAATCCTCCAGTTGTTTCCTAAGACCCTTATTCACCATAAACCTACCCCAAACTTTATATTTGCACTTACTTCGTCTCTTCTCACCCCTTCTCGATCTATTCTTCTCTCTTTAAGTATATATTTTCGGATCTTTGTCTTCTAGAACCGGGTAAGTCTCTGTGTAATTATGTTTCTCGCATCCTATCGACCTACCGACTATGTTTGTCGAACTCATGTAGTACTACTCTCTACTCTACCCTCTCTGACCGAAGTACTTTCCGAGAAAACAATGTGATTCTTCTTACTGAAATATGACATCCAATATCCCTAGATAAATTCCTATCAATTAATTATTCCACCTCAATTATACTCGTCTAAACGAAGAAAATTATACAAACGAGACAACGGTTATTTGTTACGTAATCTCCTTCGTTGTGACCTCTTTCTACCCAGAACGGTATTATATATTGTCAGTGTAAAATTATCCCTGAAACTCTTTCTCCACATGATCTTTACAAAGGTTTCGACACCCGGACTCGGTGACCCTTTCACCATCATGACAAATGTCTCTTCTTGTGACTTTCCCCGTCTCTGAAAAGACCTTCAGTCCTTAAACGTCAATTCACAAAATAAAACTGAGATAATACAAATACTCCTGATAATTGATTTAATAGTAATAAGTGATTTCGAGAAAGGTACAATATTTGAAGATATTTTAGACGGTAAATAGTTTTGTAAGATGACACATGGTGGCAACGTACTATTTAATCGACAACATTAACTATAATAGTATGATTCGTTTTATTCAGTCTGTTTCTGTTTATAGTATACTATGTATACACTCATATTCGTTAATTTTTTATTATGTTTACTTGAATAAACGTTTTGTCTTTGTCTGAGTGTCTCTTGTTTGAACACGAATGGTCCCCTCTTCTCCCCATCTAACCCTCAAAACATAACTGTAAATGTGTGACGATATAAATTTTATCTATTGGTAGTTCCTCGATGACACATCGTGTCCCTTAGGTAGTACTATAAGGAATCATTTCCCTTATAGTATTTCCCTTATGTATAGTATTTCACTTAGTATTTTCCCTTTTATTAAAATTTTCTTATCTATTTACGTATACATATTGACTTAATGAAACGACATATGGACTTTGATCATGTTGTGACAATTAGTTGATATGAGGTTACATTTCCTTTTAAAAAAAAATTAAAAAAAAAATTTTAAAATTTTAGAAATTAAGAATGTACGCAAGGGTTTGTACTTGGGGGGAGGGTGGAGGCAGGGGTTTTGTAGAGAGACCCAGTAGGGGTACGTGGTCGGGGTTCGTACGACATAGGACGCAGTCTGTATCTGACCGCTAAGCTAAGAATGTACTATCATATGTACAATCTTACGGTAAGAGGGTTTAGTAGGGTGGGAGAAGGAGAGGGAGACTCAGGTTTTCAGGTAATATGTGTAGACACAGAAAAAACGACAGAACGTATGTTCCAGTAGTAACGGTAGAAAGATTTAAGGTATATATACACAATCATATGATATAACCACAAAAAGAAAGACCGAATGAAGTGAGACATATCCTTTTAAAAAAATTTTCCCCTTTTTAATCGACATCATTTTTCTCTTTTTTTACATTTGAAACTAGTGTATACAGTAAATTAGTCACTGTACTTCTTTTCTTAAGACACCAATTATAGAAATAAGGACCTCACCTTAAATTTATACTTTTAATGTTTGTTTAACATCTATCTCCATTTAGGTACACAAATTTAGGTGTACAAATTTCTCGTCATCTACAACTAGACTTGTAATTCAACTCGTCAGTCAGTCATTCTTCATACTATCCTAAACGGTCTTAATACAAGTGACCACCGATTAATCTCTTTTATATTCCCGTGACCTTAAGTCATAACACAGGATTCCGTCGTATATCTCTACTGTCGAAGAACTCTTGTTTATTAAGTATTTAAATTTTCTTTTCTATAATGGACAATTTTTTACCTGGTTAAATTATACTTATAAAAAATTTTAACACAGAGAAAGAACAGTTCATAGTTACTTATTATTAAGATAAAATGAAATTAACTGTTTCAGAGGCTATCCTAGTTCTCTCAGTGAGTAATTCTATATACTTAGTAATTGGGACTTTAAAATATGTAAAACAAAAATTTTTATTTAAGATTTGAAAATTGTCACGATTAACTCGTTTCTAATTAAATAGTAAAAGTATATTACTTCAAATCTGAATCTCCTCTAACATAAGTCCATTCCTTTATATTAAAAGAGAGTTCCGTTTATGTATAAAGTCTACTATAATATACAATAAAATATATCTTCAATTAATACTTTTATCTCTGTCAGATAACGTTATAGTAAGTAATTGAACAGTAATTTTCTCCAGACTAAAAATTACCAGTAAACAAAATATTAATCTTTTACGACAATCTCACCAACTAAACATTGTATAATCCTAGATAAATAAATCTAGGTATCTTTTATGTATTTTATCCAATTAAAAAAAGACTCATTTTAATAATGTCGATACGAACTTAATATTATCTCCGGTGTATTAAACCCTGTTATAGATCCCGTCTAATATTTTCTCCCACTTTAGTGAAACTACGAAATGTATCACACTCAGGGTGTTCGAAACAATGGTGACCCGTTTGTAACTACACGTAAGATCAACCACCACCATAACGACCAATAGTGGTAACGGTGGTCAGATGGTATTGGTCAACAACCCAAGAAACACAGGGTTTCTCAATCCATGATTATAGATAGATTATCGAGAGATAATCTTTAAAGTTCTTTTTAAGACAACACATTCACTTCCTTACTGAGTCAATTTATAAGTTCATTAAACAAGAACCAAGATTGTCGACTGTCACCGAAATAGACAATGATACTTACCAAAATACAGTGGTGAAGTACTTCAATTTCAGCACTACTCGCTTAACTGAACGGATGGGGTTCTGGTAAAGTAGTTAGAGGTAACGCTGGGGGAGGGACGAGAAATTCACCCAACAGCGACACGCGTCGGACACTCTTCTATCGTAACCAAAGAACTGACTTAGTTCCACTTCGAGAGAGGGAACTGTGACCCTACTGAAATCCCCAATGTAATAGATTCATCAAGGTTAGTCTCTCTTTTAGTCGTTACGACGAAAAAGTATGTCGAACCGTCACTCTGTCGTAACCCTGAACCATCGACGACCCTCGGTGAAACCCCAGTACTTCCTTTGGTCCGTCAATGAACACAATGTGAGACCTTCATTTTCAGTAGAAATGTTCTGTCTTAAGGTCTTATTTTTCATGTAACAACGAACGTGAGTCTTACTAACGGATACTTCGGACGTCGTCACGTCTGTGATATTTACCTCTCTTTCCCACATGATTCTGTTTTTTATGTTATTTACGTAAACCCTAACCCTCTTTTCATTTTGGTCGTCTTCATAAGACCTGATCATGTCTAAAACACTCTGTCCACTTAAAAACTTAAATGGAAGTTTCTATGAAATTTGAGACTGTATTTCAAACATTTTACCGTACGAAAAAAAAGGATTTTAACTTGTTAACGTAATTTCACGTTCGTACATACATACACACACGATTCAACGAAGTCAACACAGACTGAGATACGTTGGGGTACCTGACATCTCACGGTCCGAGGTGAGAGGTACCCTAAGAGGTCCATTCTTATGACCTCACCCAACGGTAAAGGAAGAGGTACAGAGAATACAGAGGACGTAAGTCCGACGAAAACTGGGGATCACGGTAAACCCTTCGGGATTTTACGTTCGTACGGTTGTAAAATTTCCCCTTCTAATGGGTTTAAACACGGACCGATAATGTTATAAAATTTTTGCCAGTGTGTTTATAAATTTGTAAAAGTTCAAATCCTCTCATACGACCCTGAACGAATCGTACGTTTTAGATCATAACTCATGGGATACTGTATTAATTCACTAGGATATACAATTATTATCTTCCATAATACACCGTTCCGAAATACATATCAAAGGTATACACCAACTAAAACTTTTGACAAATTATAGAAACGACGACTTCCTCGTTCTCTCCCGTTGAACTTTTGTTCCTTTGTATAGTGTAATTCAACATTAATCGATGAAGGGACAACCTTTAGGGTGATTTTATAACCTGTTCTTACAATTTATGAAACGAGGAATGACTACGGGGTTACCACTTATGTCAATGAACCATATATTTTTACTTATTACCCACTTACTTGTTTCTCTATATTCCTCCTTTGGTACTTCATCCCAGTCTCTCACTCAATACGTCACTGCACCCTGTCTTTTCATGTGTGTTTTTCTCATCACTTTCGAGAACGAACTTCTTCTCCAATCGAAGTAAAAGACATACCAAAATTGGTGGTTGACTTCAAAAATTATTCCTTAAGTAATACCCATATCGATTAGCATCGTTCTAATGTACACTGGTCTCCACCTGTGACTATTTCCACCTGTCACTGTTTCATCTCAGTCAAACTATCAAATTTTTCGGTAACATTCTGTCGTCTAAATATCTTGACAATTTAAATAGAAAAAGAAAAGTTAAGACATTAAGATTTAGATTTCGATCAAGTCAAGTCAAGTCAAGTCAAGCCAGCGAGTCAGCACAGACTGGGAAACGTTGAGGTACTTGGCGTCGTGCGGTCCGGAGGGACAGGTAGTGGTTGACGGTCTCAGGTGGGTTTGGGTACAGGCAACGTAGTCACTACGGTAGGTTGGTAGAGTAGGTGACAAGAGGGGAAGAGGAGGACAGGAGTTAGAAAGGGTCGTAGTCCTAGAAAAGGTCACTCACTCGAGAAGCGTAGTCCACCGGTTTCATAACCTCAAAGTCGAAGTTGTAGTCAGGAAGGTTACTTGTGGGTCCTGACTAGAGGAAATCCTACCTGACCCACCTAAAGGAACGTCAGGTTCCCTGAGAGTTCTCAGAAGAGGTTGTGGTGTCAAGTTTTCGTAGTTAAGAAATCGTGAGTCGAAAGAAATATCAGGTTGAGAGTGTAGGTATGTACTGATGAACTTTTTGGTATCGTAACTGATCTACCTGGAAACAACCGTTTCATTACAGAAACGAAAAATTATACGACAGATCCAACTAGTATTGAAAAGAAGGTTCCTCATTCACAGAAAATTAAAGTACCGACGTTAGTGGTAGACGTTACTAAAACCTTGGGGGTTTTTATTTCAGACTGTGACAAAGGGGTAGATAAAGGGTACTTCATTACCCTGGCCTACGGTACTAGAAGTAAAAGACTTACAACTCGCAATTCGGTTGAAAAAGTGAGAGGTGAAAGTGAAAGTTCTCCGAAAAATCAAGGAGAAGTGGAAGACGGTATTCCCACCACAGTAGACGTATAGACTCCAATAACTATAAAGAGGGTCTAGAACTAAGGTCGCACACGAAGAAGGTCAGGTCACAAAGAGTACTACATGAGACGTATATTCAATTTATGCGTCCCACTATTGAAGTTTTGTGAACTCTTTATTTATTAACACAGTTCTTTATTCTTTTATTTCTTGTACTTTCCATCTGTTATACTTCTCTAATATTAAGACAGTTGAACCTTAACAATTTTTTAATCACTAGGTCCGAATAAATATTCATATTGAGTATTTAGAGTAAGTTTGCATTCGAATTTGGAGTAAAAACCAACACATACCGTGGGTCTACTTAATGACACTCTTAAGGAGACTCTTTAATGTCAAATTCATTACAAAAGGAACCCCCTTTTTTGAGTTTTAAACCAGATAATACTGGATACACACACCGAGTCAATGATTCAGTACAGCTGAGACGTTGGGGTACCTACGAAGGGTGATCTGATGGGACAGACACCCTAAGAGGACCGTTCTTATGATCTCACCCAACAGTAAAGGAGGAGGTCTCCTAGAAGGACTGGGTCCCTGACTTGGGTACAGAGGACGTAGAGGACGTCGATACCAATCCCGGTTTCGAGTAATCGCAATCAGTGAATTTGAGAATTACACCTTCTCCCTTTTTCCTACTAATTTTTTTAAAACAAGAAAATAATTAAGTTGTAACGTATCAGGTAAGACACTGACATTTTACTTAAGTCCTAAGAATAATAACCAGTTAAGACCGTGAGTTTATGGGTAATTTTTCGGTCTTTTTTCCTACATGACACTGTCGAGTACCATAAACTATTACATTGGTATAAGTCAAACTGTTTGTCGTTAAATCGGACTGTGGCTCGTAAAGTGTACTTACGGTCCTTCTCTTAATTGTGATAAAGAGTCCATTTAGAACGGAATTTTCTAGCATCTATTCAAATAAAAATATCCCATTAATAAGACAAATACACATCTAAAGACGGAAAATATAATACTGATTAAATTTTATTTAAGAGTAAAACTATCTTATAAATCGAGTATGTTTGTAAACAGTGAGTTTAGATTAATAGCACCATAGTGTATATAAAGTTAATGAAATTATGAAATGATAAAGGAAGTTAAATAAGTAAAGAGATAATATAAACGTGAAGTAATTAAAGTAATGTAACTATTAAAACAATCATTTTATCTCGGTAATTATCACCCCCAGTTTATACAGTCCAAATAAAAGTATTAATCGAAGTATACTACCCATAATGAACCGTTACATTAGACAAATCATTATGAAAGAGAAATCTGTGACAATTAGGGTTTGTGATTCTAGATGTCACTTGGTAATCCTCTGAAGTGGGGACCGAAGTCGATACAACGTAAGGTGTTAAATTCTCCAAAAGAACCACTTCTAGAGGTTACTGGTGGAACAGTAATTGATGTATTACAGTGTTCCGTAAAAGGTAATTGGTAGAATAAAAGGTAAATAGTAAAGATACGGTTTTATTTATTGTACATTCAGTTTTCCATTTATAAATTTTCAGTTAGTTAATTTTTACTCTTATCTAAACTTATAGTTCAGAGACCTCCGTGTCATTAAGTTATTTGAATCTTCTTTAGTCTTCCCTCTTCCATCTTTCTGAATTTCCGTATGTACTGTATAAAATTGACCAATGGAAAACAGAACAAGAATTCTTACATACTTCATTTGTAACTTCTATGAAAATCTTTAAAGATTTTTATTATACAATCCAAAAATCAATAACTGAACCTTTAAACATGGACTGTATTAAACTCACCTTTTTATTCAAGTTTGATTACTCAAATCTATCATATTAGATTGAAGACCCCCTTTTTTTTTTTTGTTTTGGATCCTTTTCTCAAGAGAGACATACAAACTTATATCCTCCCTTTTTTATATTTATATATATATAAATGTGTGTGTCTGTGTATGCCCAAAGGGACTATCGACTCTGTCACTTCTTAAACGGACATTACACCCTCTGGAGTCAAGTTAGAGACTCAACCCTTCTAGGGGACCTCCACCCGTACCGTTGGACGAGGTCATAAGAACGGACCTCTTAGGGGTACCTGTCTCCTCGGACTACCCGATGTCAGGTACCCTAACGTTTCTCAACCTGTGCTGACTCTCTGATTTGTGTCGTACGTCGTACGTGTGTGTGTGTGTGCATATTTTCTTCCTACCTCACATATAAATTGGTTCCAGATTTCGATTATGTAATTTTTTTTTCTACGGAGAAACTCAAGGTAAACACGATGACATTGTTTTTGTGGCATTGGACCTACCAATATTTATATTCCCGAAGGGAACACCGAGTCGACCATTTCTTGACGGACGTTACACCCTCTGAACCCCAAGTTAGGGACCCAACCCTTCTAGGGGACTTCTTCCCTTACCTATGGGTGAGGTCAGAAGACCGGACCTCTTAAGGTACCTGATATATCAGGTACCCCAACGTTTCTCAACCTGTGTTGACTCACTGAAAGTGAAAGATGAATCTTTCGTTACCGTGGGGTGAGGTCATGAGAACGGACCTTTTAGGGTACCTACCTCCTCGGACCATCCGACGTCGGGTACCCCAGCGATTCTCAGCCTGTGTTGACTCGCTGAAGTGAAAGTGAAAAGTGAAAGTACGTAACCTCTTCCTTTACCGTTGGGTGAGGTCACAAGAACGGATCTCTTAGGGTCCCTGTCCCCTCGGACCACCCGACGGCAGAGACCCCAGCGTGTCTCAACCTGTACTGACTTCTCTGAATCGTCGTCGTCATCGTCGTTACTTGTAAATAAAGAGTGTTAAGACCTCTGATTCTCCAGGTTCTAGTACCACGACCGGTTGACTACCAGACCACTTTACTCTCGGGGTAACGGAGTAACTATCGATAGACGAGCGAGATGAGAGTGTTCCATCTTCCCGTTCCCATGAAAGAACCGAAGGGTACGATTTACGATATGGATGGAATAACGAAAATTAGGACTTTTGAGCCATTTAATTCATAATAATAATAAAAGTGAAATGTCTATTCTTTTACCACTATATCTCAGACTCCTAAGAAATACTTCAATATTAATCATCTACATAACCAGTCGAAAACGTCGTTGTCGTTTTTGTATGTTTGTTTGTTTTTTTAGGGACTTTTAGAGTACATAGACATCTATTTAACCATGTTTGAAGAAACTGGTCCGAACAAACCCAAGTCGACCCGGACCGAAGTCTGATGACCAATTTAAGTTCAGAAGAGACTCATAAAAAAGTAAGACATTACTTCTAGGTGAGAGACTCCGTTCGACAAGAGTACCTCCTTCCTTCTTCAGGTTTCCCTTTTTTAATGTATTGCCCCTGACCGTTTGACAGTGAACTTAAAGGTAAGGTCTCAGTACCGTTCAGTGTCCAGTTCGGGTTTCAGTCAGTAGTCCCTTCATAAGAGACGGGTGTAACCCCGTACCGTTCCTCTCTCTCCCTTTGTTCTTGACTGGTGTCATCCGTTGTCGCGACCGTAAGTTTGGGTCCTGACAGAGTTAAATTTGAGACGACAAACTTGATGAAAGGATAAGATTTATTTATCCTTGGATAAAATAGAAGGAAATACCAATCTTAAAAGACTTACTTCATAGATTAGCCCTCATTTAATTAAAAAAGGGAGTCATCAACTATTTTAAATCCTTTTGTATTAGAGTTAATAACTGTATGTCTTCTAATAGAAGATATCGTTACTATTATTTTAACAATTAGTAAACTGTCTATGAATTATTAGAGGATATCACAAATTTGAAATAAAAGTTGTTCAACCGACTAAAGGTATCAGTACAAAAATTTCTATATGTAACGAATTATTATATAAAATTATGAACTTTAAGATAATGTACAATTTAGATCTATCAATAGTGAAGGTGGGTAAACCATTTATACCAAACTAATTACTATAGAAACTATCGAAAACATTTATATGAACCTTTTAAATACGGTGTTTTGTCTGTGAGAGTCTATTGATCCCCAAATGTTTCACAATCTTCAGAAAAAACATCGTTGAGTCGTCACAGACACGTTCAACCTTTGGGAAACTAAGTTGGAAGACTAAAGACCCTTAAATACAACATGTATATACTATCTTTTTTATGTTTAACACAATAACACATAACGGTATATGTTATTATATAACATATATAATATATGTATCAGATATAGTATATATATGTTATATAAGTTATATAATATATCCATCATATACGCATACATATAATTGTGTTATAAACTTTGGCATATTTGCCATGTCACATCTACTGTCGTGGAAATACCGTCTTTTGTTTCTCCTTGACTTCTCGGAGAACTACTTCCACTTTCTCCTCTCACTTTTTCGACCGAATTTTAAGTTGTAAGTTTTCTGATTCTTGTACCGTAGACCAGGGTAGTGAAGCACCGTTTATCTACCCCTTTGTTACCTTTGTCACTGTCTAAAATAAAAGAACCCGAGGTTTTACTGACGTCTACCACTGATGTCGGTACTTTAATTTTCTACGAACGAGGAACTTTCTTTTCGATACTGTTTGGATTTCTCGTCACTTCAGTTGTCTTAAGTTTACCGACTTAGTTTCACAAAGGTCGAACGTGTCTGTGACGACTTAACGATGTATATCCTGAACATTGTGAAACAGTTGGGGATCAATAGACTCTCATAGACAAAACACCATATTTAAAAGGTTCATATAAATGGTTTCGATAGTTTCTATAGTAGTTTGTGGTGCAACTGGTTTACGAAACTTCACTGTTGGTAGATTTAAATTGTATATTATCTTAAAGTTCATAATCTTATATAATAATTTGTTACATATAGAAACTTTTGCACTGACACCTTAAGACGTTTCAACTTATACTGTTTGGATCTGTCATATAAGTTGTTTGTCATATGATTTTTCGTCTCTGTAATGAAAAGGTCGTTTCCAGGTATATAAGTTTCGATACCAAAAGGTCATCAGTACATACCTACACTTTCAACCTGGTATTTCTTCCGACTCCCGGCTTCTTAACTATGAAAACTTACCACCACGACCTCTTCTTAGAACTCTCAGGGAACCTGTCGTGTCTCTAGTTTGGTCAGTCAAGATTTCCTTTAGTTAGGACTCGTGAGTAACCTTTCTGACTACGACTTCGACTTTGAGGTAGATTATGAAACCGGTAGACTATCCTTCTCGACTGAGTAATCTTTTCTGGGACTACGACCCTTTCTAATTCCGTCCCCCTCTTCCCCTACTACCTCCCGTTTTACCAACCTTCCGTAGTGACCGAGTTACCTGTACTCAGACTCGTTCGAGGTCCTCCACCACTTCCTGTCCCTTCGGACCTCACGACGTCAGGTACCCCAGCGTCTCAGCCTGTACTAAATCGCTGACTTGTCGTTGTTATTCTTTACTATGTTTACAGGTAATTTCCCATCTCCAGTTTATTAATAATGTTCACCATGTTTTTATAATTCTTTTTCGAGATATAAGACTATATCTTATTAGAGTTCTAGACTAAAATTTATGTTTTGTACTCCCTGTCTTGTTACATATATAGAAAATACTTTCCTTCCTCTTTTTAGTCTTTTATACGGACTACACAAACCCTTTCTATGTGTCCTTTACTTATTTGGTGGGATATCTGATCTATCCCTGTTCTAAGTCTCCCTCGAAGAAATGGTACACGGAAAAACACCACAAACCTAAAAACTTGGTACTTTTATTTCCTTTTAAAGGAATGAACGTATCATAAGGTTATGGTTTTGTTATATTACATATCTAGTAATTGAAGTACCCCTGAAAGATATGTTATTTAAATCAACTTTTTATATGGAATCGACATAATAAACACTTCCTTTTCAGACAAGATATACTACTAGACAAAGAAAAATCTTTAAGGTGACGTATAAGAACCAATCAATATATTTGATAAGATTTGGTGTCTTTGAAAAGTGAAGGAAACCAGAAACTGATAAAAACATTTTTGATACCTTCATAAAGTATAAATGACCGTAGACCTATATACACACAAAAATATTAATCAGTCAGGAACAGATTTTAACCTACTTCCCTCTGCGACTCAGGAACCTAAAATCTATTCACTTCCTTAACTCCCCCATACCTGTCCATCCCGGGAATAAAAGTCTTGGAACAGTTGTCGTTACTGAGTCCAGTTGAAGTCGGTCGTGAACGGTAAAAAGAATTCCAAATCCTAAACATCAAAATTCGGGTTCATCACCGTGTTAGAGCGGATTATCACTTGACCATTTATTGTTTCCTGTACCTGTCTTAAGTGTGTTCACTTCATATTAAGAATCCACTTAGGTCAATTTCACAATGTAAGTTATTATTAGTTTTCTTATAAGTAAATTTCTCTGATGAACTTTTCATAAATTAGTCAGATATATTAACTTACGAAGATTAAGGTGACGTACTGATTTAGCTTTACTTCATAGTTCAACTTTCTCTATATTCCGTTTCCAACTAAAGGGTGATACCAACCTTCTGTCGAAAGAAAAAATTTTTTATTAAATAAATAAAATTAACCTCCGATTAATGAAATGTCATAACATCACCGAAAGCGGTATGTAGCTATGTTTAGTCGGTGTCTACATGTATACAGGGGGTAGGACTTTGGAGGAGGGTGTAGGAAGGGGTAGGCTAGGGAGTCCCAGTAGGGTCACGTGACCGGGACTCGCGGGTCAGAGTACGTAACTTGGACCTGACCGCTAGATAAAGTGGATACCATTATATGTACAAAGTTACGATAAGGGAGTTCAGTAGGGTGGGAGCGGAAGAGGGTGTCTCAGCTTTTCAGAAAAATAGAGACACAGAGAAAACGATAGAACGTATATCCCAGTAGTAATGGTAGAAAGATTTAAGGTATATACACACAATTATATGACATAGCCACAAAAAGAAAGACTGAATGAAGTGAAAGATATTATCCAAGGTTAAAGTAGGTGGAGTAATCTTGACTAAGTTTACACACGAAAAATTGTCGACTCATTATAAGGTAACACATATACATGGTGTCGAAAGATAAGGTAAACAGACGACTACCTGTAGATCCAACGAAGGTACAGGATGGATAACATTTATCACGACACTACTTGTAAACCTTATGTGTACAGAGAAAGTTAAGACCAAAGGAGCCACACATACAGGTCGTCACCCTAACGATCCAGTATATGTCAAGATAAAGGTCAAAGAATTCCATAGAGGTGTGACAAAAGGTATCACCGACATGATCAAACGTAAGGGTGGTTGTCACATTCTCACAAGGGAAAAGAAGTGTGGGAGAGGTCGTAAATAACAAATATATGAAAAACTATCGTCGGTAAGACTGGTCCACTCTATCATGGAGTAACACTAAAACTAAACGTAAAGAGACTATTACTCACTACAACTCGTAGAAAAGTACACAAATAATCGGTAGACATACAGAAGAAACCTCTTCATAGACAAATCAAGAAACCGGGTAAAAAACTAACCTAACAAATAAAAAGACCATAACTCGACGCACTCGATGAACATATAAGAACTCTAATTAAGAAACTGTCAACGAAGTAACGATAATAAAAGAGGGTAAGACTTCCGACAGAAAAGTGGAACGAATATCAAAGGAAGTAACACGTTTTCGAGAATTCAAATTAATCCAGGGTAAACAAATAACAACGAAACTAAAGGTAATGAGACCCTCCACCCAGTATCTCCTAGGACGATAATAAATACAGTCTCTCACAAAACGGACACAAAAGTACACCGAGAGTACAAAGACGTAGAGAATATAGTTCTGGGTCTGAATTTAATAAGGTCTGGTAGAAAAGTTCCTATAAACTTACCACATAAACCTACCACTTATCGTAACCTTCCATCTCTATTATAGAGAGAGGTCTCGTTTTCCCTTTCGTCTTGGGGTCGAAACGAATTCACCTTTCCTAAGGTGAGTAATATCTTTACAGGTCAATGACGAGCCGAACCCGGACTTCAAGGGAGGACTTGATTGAAAGGAGGGTACATACTCCAGTTGTAGATTAGGGTTAAAGATAAGGAACCATTCTAGGGATTTCCGGAGTACAAGGACGTCAAGTTAAGGGGAGATAGATCGTTCTGTCGAGACGAAAGTCGACCCAGAGGAAACATGTTTCTTGGAAAAACGGGATACTGTCAATAATTACGTTGATTCAATTACTTTGCGTACGGAGAAAGAAAACTTTACTACAGAACCTCCTCGGACAAGAAGGACGACCCATGACCCTGTGTTATTGTGTTGAAATGTACTCCACGGGACAACTGACTGACGTGCGAGACCCGTCCCACAGAGAAGCCAGAACCATATCTTTCTAGAGTTAGAATGTAGTAATAGGACTACGAGAGGACTAAGCCCAGAGGACACCGGAGGGAAAATAGTCAACCAAGATTTAACAGGTCGAGGAGGTCCTTCGGACTTTGAATCCTTAGGTCCCGAGGACCAAAGTAATCGTGAGGATGACAGGAGGTGTATCCGTATGTCGTTAGACGACGACGACGACTACGATTCAGTGAAGTAACACAGACTGAGACACGTTGGGGAATCTGTCGTCGGGTGGTCCGAGGGGGCAGGGACCCTAAGAGGTCCGTTCTTGTGACCTCACCCGACGGTAAAGGAAGAGGTTGCGTACTTTCACTTTTAACTTTCACTTCAGCGAGTCAGCACAGGCTGAGAAGTACTGGGGTACCTGACGTCGGGTGGTCCGAAGAGGCAAGTACCCTAAAAGGTCCGTTCTCATGACCTCACCCCACGGTAGTGGAAGAGGTTACCGTTAGACTCTTTGACGGTTTAGGGTCCCTCTGATTTCGTCCCCAGAGAAGTTTCCATACCGACTACTGACCGACATGTCAACTTGAAGGTACTGTCAAAATTGAAGAGTCATTCTCCAAGATGTTCTATACCGAAACGACTTAGAAGTCCCATCTTCCCTCGTAAGAAACTTGAGACTCAGTGATCTGTCAAATCTAAAGACAAATCTGAAAACCCTCAAAGGATCGAATGACCGAGAGTCCGACAGAGAACTGACACCAACTCTTCGACCCTTAAGGAGTCGGAACTGATAGAGGGAACTGGGAAACTGGGAACTTCTTTAAGAAGTAAATTAGAAAGTGTAGGAATACGAGACCCTTGTAACGATAAGATAACAGTCTAAGAGGACCCTATATTGACTGAGAGTGGGAACCCGAGTAAAGGACAACGAACGGGACATTCGTCGGAGACTTGACGGAGACAACGGGGACTTGTGTCAGCTTGACACAGTTCAAAACCGTTGTCACTACCCACCCTCTGACACTTTTTAGACGAAAGAAGAGTAGACTCTTTCCAGACACTTAGGTCTCGATCATAGTTTCTTCCTGGTGAAGAGTCGGGGAACAGAGGCGGTTCACTCCCCCGTCTGCCTCGTGAACCTGGGTCCCGTCCCTAATATGAAAATCACTAGCGGACGGAAGGACTTGACGAACTCCGAAAGAAAGGTCCTCGACCCACTGAGTCGATGTCTCAGTTGGGAACTGTCTGTCACTACTCCTCTCTTACTCTCTACTTCTTTCCTTGATCCTAACCCGACGGGAGTGGTTTTGTCAACTACCTAAGTTCAGGGAAAATATTCCTATGAATACTAACTTAAATCCTAAGTGACTCCATTGGTCCTATTAGAGAAGTAGAGTTCTCAGAATTGAATTAGTATTATCATTTCGTACAAAAAAACGTATATTCTTTTGTAAGTGTCGAGAGTCCTTAGACCTGGACCAATATAAACCCCCCTCCCCCAGTAATACGTCGAATGATATGTGTTCTTTTGCAGGGACCACCGAGTTTACTATTTCTTAGGGAAACGTTACGTCCTCTGGACCCAAGTTAGGGATTCAGTCCTTCTAGGTTATCCCTTCCCTTACCGATGGGTGAGGGTATAAGAATGGACCTCTTAGGGTATCTATCTCCTTGGACCACCGGATGTCAGGTACCCCAGAGTTTCTCAGTTTGTACTGACTCGCGGATCGTGTGTGTATGTGCATTGACAGTTTAATTTAAAGTCTCGGAGTTCCCGGTTAGACACCGAGATCCGGTCATCCATTCTGTACCTGTTCCACTTTCTCCGACTTCACCTGTAGAAACAAAAACAAACTTATCAATCGTAAATAAGTCGGAAGACTTTGTCGGGGAGGTAAAAGGAGAAGTCGGAACACGTCCGTCTCAACATCAGGGATCAGTAGGGATGTGAGTACCGTAGGTTCCCTGAGTCAAGACCGGTTTTAAAGATTATCGGATCAATTTCACTTACCAAGCCACTGGGTTGACTTCGGTTACTCCGAAAACGTTCTCCATAGCACTCTCTTTACGGTGTAAAAGTTGACGAGAACTTGAACCTTCTTACGTTGGGACTGGATCGACCGTCGGTACGACGGTCACATTTTGGACTCTTATTTCAGTTTTCCGTCTCTTGCATTTTCATCTCTCCTTAGGTAAAGGCTACTGTAGTCGGTTTATAGAGACGATTCCTGGTTTAAACGGGAGTCTGAAACAACATAATTAGTCACTTTAGGGAAAAACTAACTTCGAAACAAACAAACAAGTATATTCTTGTGGACAGGCTGACCCTCGAAAATTTAAGTTTCTGACGATACTTCGAATCTTCGTACTATAATGTTCTAGCGAATATTTCACTTTTGCTCCTTCAACAAAGTGAAATATTACTAACCAATAATGTCACCACCAAGGGTCTATCGTTACTTAACCAATTTAAAATGATAGAATATGGAAAGAATCCTTCTACTGAAAAGAAAATACTAATATCTTCCGTAAATACTCTTCGTCGGATTTTCCGTCGGGTTCAACACAAAGTGAACAAAACGTGCTTTTTGATTTAATTCAAAGTGAATAGACCGAATTTACTAAAACTGACAAATCCCTTAAACCCTCAGATCCAAAAAACAAAAAAACAAAAAAAAAAAAAATTAAAATTGTGGTCCTTCCGTCTCCCGTGTCGACCTTCGACGTCCGACACGACAAACCGAAGCACACACACATACATACGTATATATATGTATCACCCCCGTCCCTCTTCTATCTGGTCTACCCCAGTGGACTCGGAGTAAAGACCCCTAGAACGCTCCAGGTGACTCGTCGTCCCCTCGGGATCTTATTCTTTTAAACCCACGAGGTCCACGGTCTCCAACGAACAGATACTCATACCAGGTACGGTCGATGACTCGTCTAGGACTAGGGCCAGATGACGAGTGGGGATTGACTCCCAGTGTCACACACACACGGAAGGTCTGTCTACGTCCCTACGCAAGACTAGGTTTCCGATACGAACTCACTATGATGGTTTCTCGACTTACCCCCTCAGGTGACATACACGATCTCGGAAGGTCTTCCGGTTTATGGGGTTAGTCACTGAGTCCGAAGACCGGTCACTGGGACCCCGGGGTAGGTCGAAGACGGGTCCAGGTTCCAGTCAACGTGTAGGGAAGTAGTCACGACTTAATATAAACAACAACAACAACAATAAAAGTTACTTTACAAAGGAGTATCATATATACTTAAGACTAATACCAAGAAAGAAGACACGATCGTGTGATTTTGTATCTGTAATTGGACAAAATTATAGAGTAGTACAGAGTCAAGGGGGAAGACATGTTCTCCTAAATCGAGGTAATTTATGAATTTTGTAAACGTATATATATCAAGCACACCTTGAGACCTCGGCTTGGCCTCGGAGACGCCCTGGAGCATCGGTTCCGTCGTCTCCTCGGCTCCGTGGCGGACGTAAGGTGCCATTATGCGCATCGGCTCACCGACGCCATCATGAGTATCGGCTCATGATGTTCCATCATGATGTTCGGCTCATGACACTCCGTCATGAGCATCGGCTCCGTGGTGGGCGTAGGGCGGCGGTGCAGGGTCGTTGAGGACACGGTGGGTCCCCTCGCTCGAGACTCGTAGAACACCAATCCGGTGAGGAACCCCGGTCCTCGTCCCTTCGCCCACTCTCTTACGGGGTCTGGTTGGTTAGGGGGTTGAGTCGGAGAAGGGTGGCGGGTTTAGTAGTATTGGGTGAAGTTGTTCCCGGGAAGGATACCCGAGATCCGACTTCAGTTCTTGTTCTATCGAAGGTTCATACTAGTAATCCGTCTTCTTCTAGAGGTGTTGACCTATCTTCTCCACTGTCCGTACTCGTAACCGTGGTTGAAGGACGACCCGCACTTTCTACCGTAATTGGAGACGCTTGAGTATTTGTTCGATGTCGGTCCGAGTCGCTTCTTCCAGTCACTCAGGAGTAATTTGACCGGAGTCAACCTCTTGTAGCCGTTTAAATAATTTCGATAAGTCCGAATACCGTAATTCGGTGTACTACATAAACTTCATTTACTAGAAAAACTCTTACCTTTGTACTCCAAGTCTGATGCAACCGTCGGGATCGTCCAGACCGGTTTTGCTTTGCTAAGGTATGTTGGTAACTGTAACCTCTATTCATACGTCTTTTTGTTTGTTCTACAAAACTACTTCCTTTTAATTTTCGACCGGTTTCACATTAATCAAACGTCTACCCTTGGTTGTTTACGCGGTCAGTTCGTCCATACTGCCGTATACCCTGCTCCTCCGTGGAAATACTAGGGTTTTACGTTTGACTGTTTGCAAAACTAGTCTGGTGTTACTCGGACGTTTACCCGTGGTTGTTTCCTCCGTTGGTCCGTCCCTACAATCGTGACCAATGGGCTTCTCTATAGATGCTAGTCTTCGATTGCAATGGTGGGTACCTCTTGAGGTGTTAAAGGGATGTCTACCCATGGTCGTTCCAAGAAGGGTCTTTCCTTACTCACACATACCGGAACCCACCGTTCACATACTAGGGTTTATGACACGACGAGGGTGTCTTGGAGAGTAAGTGTCACCTTCGGTTCCTTGTCCTTGGTCACCCAGCCTTTAGTCACTATCACTAATAGTCCGTCTTATGGGTCTACTCATAGTACCGGTCGTGGTTCTACTGATGGATCTCTAATGGTCATACCACCGGTTCCGTAACTACTAATCCAAGTGTCTCCTCGAGTCATAAATCGGGTGACAAAAATAAGTCACTCTTGGTTCGATCGGAACTCAATAAAAATAGAACAGAAGGATTTTGTGATAATACGAATAACATGGATTTCCTTGATAACGGAATGTATGCAAGGAAAAAGGAAAAAGTCGGAGAAGGGATTTATCAACGGAAAATCACGACACTGTCAATTTAGGATGTCGTGTTGGTTATTGAGCGTATACTTCATTTTTCCTTATAACATTTTCTCCTCATAAGAACATGTCAGTTAAGAAAGGAATTTTTTATACGTAAAAATGTCAGGAGATGAATTTGACCACAAAAGTTTGTTATCCTTCGATAAAAAAAAATCAAATCATAGAGCAAAGATACACCTTCTGATTTAAGTACGAATATCGATTTACACCAGAAACGGTTGATTTAAATTCTACGTCGTAAAATCTTTAAATGTATAGTTACAGAGATGTCATAACAAACGATTGAAAATTTATTTCAGGACTAGTCACACGTTTTTTTTTTTCTTTTAAACGTATATATTTTATCCTATTAGTTCCAATTTCGTCTTTTATAAAGGTCTTAGAAAGGTTTTAGTACTCTACGTTCATTTTATTACAAATTCAAAATCTTTAATTTAATATAGACTGAGATTCAGGGATAAATGTCCCCACCTTACTATAGATTATTATTAGAAATCACATTATATGGAATAGTCTCCCCTTTTTTCGTTTCTGGAGATCAGAAACCAGGAAGCTTCAACGGTGTTTCTCCGAGTGTCTTGTCTTACAATAACAGGTAAGTTTCTGTCCATTATGGTGTATGTCGAAGAGACGCTCCCACCAAGGTCTTAGAAACCGACTTTGAGAGTTCCAACACTGTGTGTTGGAACCCTTGTGTAGAAAAGAGGGGTAGTCATCGGGAGGACACTGGAACCCCTGACGTGGTTTCCTGTGTTGGGAAACATCTTGGGTCAAGACGAACGGAAAGGAGGTCAGGATCCTCGGTGACGATGTAAACTCGTTGTGGAGGAAAGTTGCGCCAGGGGAAGAGAAAGGGGGCTCCTGATGTCTCGATTCAAGAGGAGAGAGTTTTCTCGGAACTATTCCAACCTGTTGTCTATAGATCTTCGAAAGTACAACCCAGTCCGCCGTGTTTTCGGTAATGGTTGGCGGTTCTCTTTCGTCTTTGAGTCTGGAAGACCTTCTCCAACCTAACCCCGGTTCAATGGGAAAGTGAAAATAGGATCAGAGAAGACTAACGAATCATTTAAAATAGGACGGAGTCTACAGACAATGGATCGTCTGTCACTCCTCGATCTTGTCTTTATAGAAGTCTCTCGGGTAGTCGAGAGGACAGAACAGTAATGTTAGAGGGTGTGACTTCGTACCAGTTGGTGGATTTGAACGTGACACTAACCGTGGGATGGGTTTTCTTGTCCCCTTGTCTGGAGTCAAACCCCTCTTCCAGACCATTCCTCTTTCACCTCTTCCTTGCCGGTGTTCAAGGACTTTACGGGAAACCGGAGACATTACGATACCTTAGCTACCGGACTCATACATAGGAACAACTGGTGAACGACCAGTACACTATGACCCGTCGAGTTGGATGAAGAGACTCAGAGTCAAACGGTAGACAATATACCTTGTTTGTAGTCAAAGTACTCCCACAACACTCTTAATCACTTCATTAAATAAATTCCAAAAATCAAATCAATGACCGTGGACCAGAAAGCATTTGTAAACAATATAGTAACAATAATTGGTGACTGGGTAGTGTATAAAATGTAGGTTTAAAATCGACTATAAAGGTAAACACCAGATCGGAGTGAAGGGTCTAGACTACGAACCTTGCGAAAATGTAGACATCAGAAAACGGTTTGGTGATATACCTAAGAGAGGGACCGATACAACGAGAGACTCAAGACTGATTTAGACAATGAATGGGAATGAAGTGTGTGATACTACCCGTACGAAAGTGGTACAGACCAGGTTGAAAGGTACACTTTGGGTCTGAGTGCATTAAGGGAAACCGAGTAAGACATCCTAAATGGTATAGGGAGAACGGGTCCTCTAATTTCAATCCTCTCTCTGACCTCTGGTCCTAGGATCGTCTCTTACATGAACAAACAAGAATTGTAGTGTTTAATGTAAAGAGTGAAGGTTGTGGAGTGTGAGAGTACAATTTCTTGTTGAAAAGTGAGTCTGGGTCGGTCTCCGTCATCATTATTACGATAATCTCTTTAGGTTCAATGTTCGTCCCCTCTCTATCCATTTCTCCACTTTCGTTTCATTTGTTAATGGCAAACATTTTAATCTATCGCTCATCTTTCAACGACATAAGACGTCCCTCGAGTTTAGACCACGAGACACTGTTGGATCTCCCCACCCTCCACCCTCCCTCCAAATTCTCCTTCCACTGTATACATAGGGATACTGACTAAGTACAACTATATACCGTTTTTGGTTGTGTTATAACATTTCGTTAATAGGAGGTTAATTTTCATGTATTTAACTTTTTTAAATCTCTGTTTTTTCTTTAACAGATGAAGAATATTACCTTTCCTGAGACATCAACCAGATGGTTAGGTAAACTGTCGAGTCTCTAGTCGAGTCTCTATTTCATCGTTTAAACATTATATACATTGTCGAAGGAAGGAGAGAATAAGTAGGGAAGGGAGTACCTACATCTTATTGTGAAAGCAAACTGAGGATAAAAAGAGGGAAAAGAGAAAATAGAGAAAGAATCTTGAGTACTACCTTATAAAATCCAAACGAACACGTTTTTAGTAATCCGTCTAAGAAATGGTGACTCGGTGGACCCTTCGGGGTCACAAATTACGACAATAACAACAAGTCAACGAGTCAGTACAGGTCGAGATGCTGGGGTACCTGACGTCGTGTGGTCCGAAAGGACAGGAAGTGGTAGAGGGTCTCAAACGAGTTTGAGTTCACATGAACAGGAGCTTACCTTTAAACCGCTAGAACAATTTACACAATATCTTATCCCCCTAACGAACTCTTACTTATCGTTGTAAAAACTCGAAGGCTAAAAATTATATATTTAAATCTATTGTAGACGATCGTAGAACAAATAGAAACTCACGGTTACTTTTCGTTTCTAATGTATATAAAAATCTTTTGATCTAGTGGTGTAACCAACTTTCTAACTAATACCTCGGTCAGTACAATTTGATATAGGATACAAGGGACCACCAAAGTAATCCACAAGTCACCAACTATTGTAATGAACTAAAGAGATTATCAAATGAGGTGTTGGTCTCTATATGTAATCTTTGTAGACGTATCAAAAATTCTACGTAATTACGAGTTCTTTAAGGGGTCTAATTAAAACATTAGTGTTATTTATCCCGAGTCTGTAACCCTGAAAATTTTTCAAGGGGATCAATGAGATTTCTTTTTGGTTCTAACTCTCTTAGAACAGTATTGTTTTTGGGTAGGAAAGGAGAACATTAATTCTCTGAGATCAAGTCCACATCCTATCTCGTACCAAGTAGAGTTCTTTTGACTATTTTCCACCGGGACACTGACACTGTACCACTGTTTGGTAGGAACTAACGGGTCCTAACTCTTCCAAGGTGTCTGTACTATGAAAGGGACGGTTTTGATTCTTTCAGGGTCCGTTCGTTCTAACTTAACCAGTGAGATTTGAGAGAGACTAGAACATCTACTCAACAAGTAAAGACACGTTCCAAAATAAGAAAGGCTTGAACCTAACCAAACTCCCATTTTCGAGACGAGACTTGATAGGACCACAGACCAAAATTTGTTCTGGTAGACTACACTGACAACGACGACGTCACTAGACGTCGGTACTCTTCTTCCAGTTCTCCTGGTAAGTTCTGTCCCTGGAACTCGAGACGGTGCCGACTCGTCGAGTTGGATTCGGTTTTAAGACGACTGAAGGTCTTAAGAACAGTACACTCTTACAATCAAATTTAGTACCAGTTGACTTAAAAAAACGAGAACCATCTACATTCGAGAGTCACATAGGTATTGGTAGTTTTGATATACGTTAGTCTGTCAATAAGAAGCAGAGTCTTTACAGAGGTTTCGGACGATTGGTGATAACCGAAGTTTGGAAGTAGAAACAATCGACAGAACCAAAAGACAATACAAACCGAATGACAGGAGTATGGGGAGTTGGTGATGGTGGTAGGCGGGAATTGACCTTACATCTGACAAAAGGGCTGAGACTAGTCGTGTGAGTCTCTGTTTCTGTTCAGACCCTTGAATGCGGAACCGTGGTATGGGATCGTAAACGTCCGTCGTCAGGGTAACGGGAACTAGAACCCCTGTGACACGGACCCATCCCAAGGTCAAACAGGTCATGGACGAACGGACTCTTCTCCCTTCTTTAGCTTGTTGAAACTATGGTCAAAGTGATTTTAGACGAGGCATGTCCTACAGTTACACAACTAATTACGAACTATTGTTTTTGTTTGAGTATGTTGTTGTAGTACAGAATCTTGAGTCCTTACAAACGACACGACTAAGAGGAAGTAATTATAGAGTAATACGTCTTTACCGTATAAGATGAACTACTAAAGAGACCAATCAGGAGTCACTGCACCGAATTTTTACTGTCGTAGGGTCTGAGAATTGAGACCTGCTACCTCGATTCAGACTTTGAGTCACAAGAATTCTCTCTTATCCTTACACGTACGACGGTCTGAACGGAACGAGAAAAAGGCAACCGAACATGGTTTTCGTACGCACCGGAAGGTTCTCCGTCTCGACGTGTACACCCAGGATCGTCTTGAGAGGAGACACGGGTAGAGTGAGTGTCCTTTGAGGTCACCCCGAGTCGGAAGAGACGTTACAAGAGTGAACCACAGAGTCGGTTGACGAAAAGAAAGGTAATAATAATTCGTCCAGTTCAACCGTCACTGTTGACCGGAACGAGATTATAACTTTAGTAAGAAAGGTGGTGACGTAGTAAGGAGGTCGTAAAACATCTTACACGAATTCTGGTTATCTAACCAATTTTTGTTGACAGTCGGTTATCCCCTGACAAAATAAGTCAACTGAGCCTTGAATATTATGTGTTTACGTATACCTCGACATACAAAGTGTGTATCTACACTTTGTGAATGTCACTCTTGTTCCTTTCACAGACAGGAGGTACGTACATCTCTTGTGTGTCCTTCTGTAACATGTGGCACCCCCTTAAGTTGTGGTTCCTTCGGTAAGAAAGTCGAGAAAAGACTCATGTATTGTGGGACCGATACCGGTATTACGAACCTTCCTACCTCTATATAACGACAAATATTGTCAACTATTAAGTCACTAGTTCGTGTGAAGTCCTTTGGTCCCCCCAACCACGAAAAAAAAGAAAAGAAGGGAAACTAAGTCTTAAGTCCCATACGGTTTACGTGTACTCTACTCGCTTTTCCTGAGAGAAAGGACTCTTAAGAAATAGAAATAAAAAAGAAGACATAGGAGAGACAGAAAAAGTGAGAAGGTGAGTCCAGAAACGAGACTGACAACATCAAATAAAGGTAGGCAACAAAAAAGGAACACCCCCTTCTTTGGGAGACGAAAAACGAATCAGCCAGTAACGGGGAAAAGACGGTCCTCTGGGACACGGATGAGAGACATCGGGTCTATCTGTAGAGTGGAAGGGAGTCTTCTGAAGGACTAGGTACTTTTCTGATCTCTAGTGGACACGAGGGGATTTTGAAAGAATACACTACAAAAGATTAAGAAGGAGAAATCAAACAGAAGGGATCATTTGTTATTCGTTTAACTTCCGTCCATATTATAGTATAAGAGATTTAGAAATCATGTAGTCACAAGGGATGTCCATCATTCGTGAGATGTTTCCAAACAATTCAATTTAACTTCATGGTACTCCTGTAATAAAATGTTATTAAAACGGTCACTTTGTGTTTATAAATATACGAAGTGTCCTAACAATTTTACTCTTACTACTTATTTTGATGTACTCCTTGTACCACCGTATAAAAGACTGGTTTACCTGGGATTTCCCAATAATTATAAAGATGTAGGTACGGAGAGGGTACGAAGAAATAACAAGGACTAATAACCATTTGGTTCAGACAAAAATCTTACCTCCATCCACATTATGTTTCTCTCTGGTCTCGTTTAATTCGACAAACCGGGTTTCAAATATTTTAGTTCTCGTACACATAATCTATAATACACTTTAGACATATCTGAACATCTTTTTTTACTTTAGGTCTTCTGTCTCCTTTACTCTTTCCCGTCTTTGAATTTTAAGTGAAAAGAAAAATTTTACGAAGATAAAAGTTTTATCACAAAGGATCTAACAAAATAAAGACAAAGGAAGACATAAATAACGACTTATAATTTTACTAAGTAATGACGATTATGAAGAAGAATCGAATAGATTAAGGATTTTTTCACGCATCAACCGTTAGAATATCACACCGGAATATTGGTTCTACATCAGTCTCGTTATTAAAACCAAAATGTGACATGACACACTAATCTTATTAACCTGTAACAACTGTGTACCAAAATACTCAAAAAAAAAAATTCAGCCCTACTCTTACCGAAATTCACAAAGTCAAAAACCATAGACTCATAACGATGTAACTTTCAACAATAAAAACTGTAAGAAAGAGTTATTTACAGAGTAATCATATCACCTCACCTTTAGATCGGTTTGGGAACGAGAGGTCTACCAAATATTTCTAAACCTTATAAGCATTTACCTTTTCGACTGGTCGATGTCACTTCGGAGGACGTTAAGAGTAGAACCATGATTGTAATGTCTTCTCCTTGGAAAACCCCCTAAAAAAAAAGTAATAAAACGTGGTAGGTCTCGGTGAGAATGAAGACTGTTCACAAAAAAAAATTAGGTATCATCTTTATCTAAACAAAGAGTAGGAAACAAAAAATGGAACAATAATACATTTTAAAATTTGTAGTAAGTCTAATCTTCGGGTCTCACCTTGATACATGAGTGGTGAAGAAGTGGTCCTAGTCGAGTACCGGTAAGACTAAAGAAGATTTAAACGTAGAGGAAGAGAGTTGGGAGAGAAGTATGTAATGAAGTAGATGTTTATAGCACTATACATATAGATCTTCTATTCCTAAAAATGTCAGTAGTGATGTTATCACTATTTAGTAAGTACAGTTTTTAAATTAGTCTCAAATCAAAGGTGTAACAAAATTTTACTAGTAACAAACATGACACTGGGTTTGGACCAGGTATATAACAATAACTAATTACAGACAGTGTAATGAACTTAAGATGTCTGAAAGTGAGGGAGAGAGAGAGTAAACAAACAAAAGAACACGCAGATAATATTACTTCGTATATGGATTAATGTATACAAACTCATCGGTATAATTTTTTCTACATTTTTCTTTATCCACTTTAAGTAAAACTAGTAAAATTAACATAGGTCATATATATATTGTAGTAACATTTTAATTTATAAATTTCATACATAACACACTATATTGTAGTTTTATTTTAATAATTCTCGTTATATAATTATATTTTGAATGATTCTATTAAGTTATATTTAGTTTATATTAATCTATAAAATATAAGTACAAAGGATATAACTCAGTAATTTCGTTCGAAAATAAAATGTTTATGTCGTATAATATGAATCTCGATCCTCTTTAAGTTTATTGTACTAGTTGTCTCGTTAAGATCTCAAGGACGGGTGTCTGACTGTTTTATATGTCGAAGATAAAAAGACGTCAGAAAGAAAAGATAATGGGACGGGGAGATAAACCTAAAATAAGAAAGAAAAATGGTAATAGTAGGGACATTGTGAATGGAACTTAAAACAGGGACCGTCAAAAAGTCTCATACCCCGTTATAGGAAAGACCACCTTATACTGTCAAATCACCAATATCCTTCGATAGTCCAGGTCTGAATCTGATAGACAGTCTTGAAGAACTTCGGGGGAACGGGACCGGATATTCTCGGAGTCACAGACTATGACTCACAGGAGAGGAAGACGAGAAGAGTCTTACCGGGTGCTCTAGGACAATCATAGGTCGCCACAAAATTGTAAAGAGACTGAGAGTCCGGACAATTTTCAAGGAACGGAAGAGGAACGAAGGAAACCGTATCAGTGGCTATGAGACAGAATTAAGAAAACCACCAGACAGGGGAAGACAAACATAAAACCACAGACACCACTGATGGAACAGTGGATTCAAATAACATCTACAACTGACACCTTAAAAAAAGATAGTATAAGTGAGATAAAAATACGTTATTTATGATTTCTTCACTTCTTTATTGTTGTTATTTGATATAGTGAATACGGTGGTAGAGGGATGTTAGGAAAGAAAAAATAAAATGAATATGTCCCTATAAAGCAATTAAATACAAAGACCCACCAATACTTGACACTTAAACCACATAGGTGATTAACTGAACTAACGTACATAATTCATAGTCTGACTCAAATAATGTGTAGAACCAAAAGTCTTCATACTAGATCGTTACTCTTAAAGACTAGTTTAATTTGTAAACATTTCTTATATGTTACGACAAATAATGAAAGTATACAAATCTTTGACGAATTTCAAAGATTTTAGTCTTTGGGAAATTAGGGAAGTGAATATCCATAACAATCTTTCACTTTCATACTCAGCCAGTCAACACATGATGAGAAACACTGGGATACCCGACATCGGGTGACCCAAAACGACAGGTACCCTATGAGATCCGTGCCTATGACCTCACCCAACGGTAAGGGAAGAGGTCCCCTAGAAGGGTTGGATCCCTAACTTGGGGCTGGAGGATATAACTTCCGTCTAAGCAATGGTAGACTCGGTGGGTCCTTCGGGAATCCATGACAATTGCATCTTTCACTTATATGAAACGTAGGTAATCCATAGCACTAACAGAGATCGTTTCATTCTTTTTAACTAGTCAGAAAGTCCGTGGAAAAGAAGGAGACTTTGTCTTCATAGGTCTTCTAGGTTACTCGGTCGGAACCTTCAAACTAAATCTAAACTATAATTATAGTCCATCAAGATCATCGTAAGACATATCCACTATTTTAAGGTAATCTCTAAATTCCTTTGTCCAGAAGGTACATATAAAATAAGTTCTGTGGAAGAAATAGAGAAGGTATAATCCCCAATTGAGTATGGTGTATAACAATATAAGTCTACCTTAATAAAGTATGTCTAGAATTTTATTCATGGTCTTTTACTTGGTAGTTCCATTGAATTTAAATTTTTAATCATCCTTTACACTTTCAAGTGTAAATTTTTGACTACGATCGTACCTCCGTCATTAAATCTGACACTTCCTTGTCTACTAGAAATTATTAAGTCTTCTACTTTGGTTTCTGTTTTTGTAACCATAAGATTTGTGACACTTCTACCTAAAACTACATAAGACGATATGACTAATCGTCACTGTATAAACGTAATAATTTTTAACGACCACTCTTGCTATTTGTAATGAACTTCTGGTCACGAAATTCTTTAATACTCGATAAAAGAGACATTTTAATAAAAATAATTGTTTTGAACTATAATTCTTTATCACTTTAATAAAGAATTTATTTCGGAACAGTCACACAAGTTGTTTTTAACTGACAAGAGTCACGTGGTCTGTGATGAAACTCACAATCTCTCGGTCGTAACTTGTTTTATCTGTTTCCAGACAACGTACCTTGAATGTAAGACAACCTTCAATATGTGGGGTACTATATTTTCGAGTTTTGTATTCTTACCACTCTTAAAACAAACTCCGGCTCCCGGATCTCAAAATAGGTGAAATGAAGAGGACAGACGTGATAAGTCAAAGTGAGAGGAAGAATTGATATTAACCCTTTAAGAACGAAACTTCGTGTCGAGTTATTTAATTTACCTATATCATACACCGACGTATGTTGTGAGTCATATCTCTTCGTTTCAGACATAGATATGTTTGACACAGATATAATTTATTAAGAATCTTAAAATTGTGGAACCTTTGAGTGGTCGACTCCATTTGTACAGAAGGTGAACTGGGTGTATACTTTACAGGCCGTAAAAGGGAGGGTTTATGTCCGTCGGGAGTCCACCACAACGACACGTGACCGTAAGAACAGTCAACGGGAGTACTCGAACCTTCGTTAACAATCACGACGACGACGACGACGATTCAGTGAAATCAGCACAGGCTGAGACACGTTGGGGTACCCGCCGTCGGGTGATCCAAGGGGGCAGGGACCCTAAGAGGTCCGTTCTTGTGACCTCACCCAACGGTAGAAGAGGTTTCGTACTTTCACTTTTCACTTTCACTTCAGCAAGTCAGCACAGACTGAGAATCGTTAGGGTACCTGACGTCGGATGGTCCGAGGAGGCAGGTATCCTAA
Organism: Capra ibex; assembly: GCA_006410555.1. Taxonomy (NCBI): domain Eukaryota; kingdom Metazoa; phylum Chordata; class Mammalia; order Artiodactyla; family Bovidae; genus Capra; species Capra ibex. The sequence continues at coordinate 2,554,243 of SJYO01010944.1, forward strand.
AAGGTCCGGTCTCATGACCTCACCCCACGGTAACGGAAGAGGCTAGTAGTCACGATGAAGGAGTATTTGGACGAGAGACCAAAGAGACGACACAGAACGTACGACCCTTACGACGGAAAGGTAGAGAGTCGTTTTGGGTTCCCGACGGAGTAGGAAAGGGAGTCCGCCTTCTATCTCTAAAAATTAGAGGAACTCTGGCCCAGTGAACTCTGACATGTGAGTGAGTGAGTGAGTAAACAAGTAAATAATAAAAAACAAATGAGTCCATAAAAAGTATATAAATATACATATTTATTTTGTTTAATTATGTGTATGATTATTTCCTTGTATTGTTTATCTTTTTTCATACGACTCGTAAGACTTTATATGATTAATGTTTTTGTCCGAGAAGGAACGAGGGTCTTATAATCTCAAATAACCCCTACCCTCTATGATTATTTTTTAATGTATTATTTACGTTTTGTGTTACTTCCTTTCTGTGTACGATCATCTAGTAAAGGTCACCTATATACTATATCAACGCTATCCAAGTCTCCCTCGTAAGGAAATTTTCATCGAGTACCACCCCTCTCTCACTCTCTTCATAAAAGATAATATTTTATGACTCCACCTTTTCCTGGATACATTCTTAAGTCTCAGGACAGTTTTATGGTTACCATCCCTGGACTCCAGAGTGGACGAGGAATCTTGGTAATCCTTTATTAAGAGGATCGTGGGGACCTTAGACCACGGTAACTGAGTTCAGTAAGAACAAACCTAGGTACACATTCTTGTCGACTTAGGACCACGAGTCTATAATAGTATCAGTGGTGGTTACCTTGAAAAGAATTTTATACAAGTTTCCGGGAGATTATTCTCTTTCGACTCTGGAATAGTTCGACTATCTTGTGTCATCTCGGTAAAACATTGACACCATAACAATTATTCACTGAAATTTATCTTATTGTCTTAAATAAATAAAATACCCTAACACTCACTCTGTGGATATTTGGAAGGGATACAGAGTAGTAATCTTTCACTTTCAGAGAGTCAGCATAGGCTGAGAAACGTTGTGGTACCTGATATCTCGGGTGCCTTAAGAGGTCCGATCTTCTGAACTCACCCATCGGAAAGGGAAGAGGTCCCCTAGAAGGGTTGGGTCCCTAGCTTGGGTCGAGAGTGTGTAATGTTCGCCTAAGAAATGGTCGACTCGGCGTTCCCTTCGGGTAGTAATCTCCCATGGATATATCTCATCTTATAAGATTATTACCACGTATTTATATAAGATTATCATTTTGTAAGATTACTAAAACGTATAAGATTATTAAGTGAGTAGAATCCATTTCAACGTTTTCTTTACAAGAAAGACAATAGCGAAGTCACGAGGAAGACAAGATCTTCTATAATGTCACTCGGATACACATCCAAGGACTTCCACACAATCAGCGAGTCATCACAGGCTGAGAAACGTTGGGGCACCTGACATCGGGTGGTCCGAGGAGACAGGTACCCTATGAGGTCCGTTCTTATGACCTCACCCAACGGTACGGGAAGACGTTGGATACACATCCAAGAATTGTCGAGGTAAATAAAAGGTGTAATCTTATCGAGATCTTATTAAATTAGAACCCCGAAGGGGTCACCGAGGTATCATTTCTTAAACGGACGTCACGTCCTCCACGTCCTCCGTACCCAAGTTAGGGACCCAGTCCTTCTAGGGGACCTCCTCCCGTACTGTTGGGTGAGGTCATAAGAACGAACCTCTTAGGGTCCCTGTCTCCTCGAGCGGTCCGATGTCAGGTATCCCAGTGTTTCTCAACCTGTGCTGACTTCACTGACTCGTGTTCGTGGTGTGTTAGATTAGAATAATGACTACAATGGAATATAATAATCGAAGTAGACAAGATCTCGAAGGATATTTCGGATATACTTTAGTATATTATGTATATATACACACGGATAACAGTAGACCGTACAGAAGATCTAAGAAGAAAGGGACCGGTACCTGGATAAGAGAAAGATGACATATTCGTAAGACCTCACCACCAAACCAAAATAGGAGTCGGCCTCAATCGTATTCTGAGAAGTTTTTCTGCGACATGGGACGGAGAAGTGAAAAAGAGAGTAGGGAATCCTAAACGGTAACGCGAAAAGTAGACGGGACCTGGTGACGGGAGTACCGAGAAGAAATCGAGGGTTGTAATGGTGACCCGACAATAGTTCAACGCGGGTTCAGTGGAAGTGTCCACACATACGTAAAGTTTTCCTTTAGGAGAATCAAAGGTCTTGTGACTCTTCTTTATGTTCTAGAAACTCCGTATGATTCCCTTTCGGAAGTTCGTAAACTAGGAAGGTCAACTTCAGTAGACATAAGGAACCTCATATTTCACCTTACCGTTCACACATCTCTACTAAAAATTTAATACACGTCTACTCTCGAACAAAGAAATCCATCCTGACATAAATAGTGAAAAAATCACAACAATGCGGTTTGTCGTCTCAAATCCATTCCGCTAATCGAAAGATGAAAAGGAGAGAGAATTGAAAACTGAGTAAAATATGTCCAAAGGAACGATGAAGGGCCCGACCTTCATTCTATTCTTCGAATCTATTTGAAGAATAGAACCTCGTTCTATTCTTCAAGACAAAAAGTAGAACGTCACTCGACGAAGTTTAAGAAAACTGTCCGTTCCCAACCGTCTTATAAGTCGGAACCCTTTTATTCACAAGTGTGTGTACATGCCGAGGTCACCGTAAAGACCATAAAATCTCAAATATCTCATTTATAAAAGACAAAGGGACATGGAGATTTTATGTCTTTTTGTCGACTTTAAACTAAAAAAGAGAAACCTTGGTTTTACAAAACCCTACTTTTAGAGTTTCTACGATAAGAAATGAATATCCCCGATTCCTTTCCATCATTTACTTTTTTTCTAAATAAAAAAAGGACAACGTCAACGCAGTGAAGGTATGGTGACTCTAGTCGTCAAGTCAAGTCAAGTAAGCGAGTCAGTACAGGTTGAGAAACGCTGGGGTACACGATGTCGTGCGGTCCGGAGGGACCGGTTGTGGTTGAGGACCTCGAATGGGTTTGCGTACAGGTAACTCCACCACCTCACCTCTAGTCGTCTCGTTTGTATTTTTTCTTTCAATTATATTCTGTAACCACACAAAAGTAAAACAAAAATTACGAAAAACCTTACCGGTCACTTACGACGTAAGTTATTATTCTTAGAAATGTGGGTTAAGTCAGAGGACTTGTCAACTGAGTCCTGACTCTTGTGCCTACAAAGGATACCACTTACTACAGAAATATTGGTGGTGGGGGGGGAGGGGGGGGTTCTCAGACCCAAGTTTATGCGACAGTACAGTACTTCCTTCCATGGTTTTAAACACTCAACCCTCAAGTCACTTTGAATCCACTGTTCCATGGTTCAATCTCTCTTTATTTAACCTAAAAAAAGGGGATTTAGTTCTTTGTTAATAACAAACTTTACCACTAGTCTTAGTCAGGAACTGGAAAGTCTTTCGACAGACAGAGGGTACGGTAGAATGTAACCCAGGTCACAAGNTTCTCAGACCCAAGTTTATGCGACAGTACGGTTCTTCCTTCCATGGTTTTAAACACTCAACCCTCAAGTCACTTTGAATCCACTGTTCCATGGTTCAATCTCTCTTTATTTAACCTAAAAAAAAGGGGATTTAGTTCCTTGTTAATAACAAACTTTACCACTAGTCTTAGTCAGGAACTGGAAAGTCTTTCGACAGACAGAGGGTACGGTAGAATGTAACCCAGGTCACAAGAGACAATCTACGATGGACTCGGGTAAACTGTACTCTTCAATCTAATTTTAACGGAGCTAACACAAAGAGGACATTGGAGACTCGAAGAACTCCAGTCACTAATGTAGACATAGGAGTAATGTCTCGGATTAGAATTTATCGAAGAGTCATATATAACAATCGATATACATATAGTACATTTGATCAATATGGATTAATAACTATATTCGTTTCACTGAATCTGGTAATGGTACATTAGAGAAGAAAGTACTTTATATTTTGACGTAATAACCATCGTACGACAAAGGATTGATACACTATCCGTAACAACAACAAGTAAACGATTCAGTACAGTCTGAGACGGTGGGGTTCCTGACGTCGTGTGGTCCGAAGGGACAGGAGGCGATAGAAAGCTTCAAACCAGTTCAAGTATAGGTAACTCAGTTACTACGATAGATTGGTAGAGTAGGAGACGGTGGGAAAAGAGGAAAACGGAAGTTAGAAAGGGTCGTATTCGTAGAAAAGGTTACTCAGTCGAGGAACGTAGTCCACTGGTTTTATAACCTCGAAGTCAAAATCCTAGTCAGTAAGGTTACTAACATATAATATCCGAATTATCACTATACATTCTTTATATGTCAGGACGTTGTCTTGCTAAGGATTCTTATTTGTCGTAAAACTTTTCCGACGTCTCCCACGATACTAATCTCTCCGTCCCTAGGTAATGTCCTCCGTAAGTAAAGGTCCATACCACTTGAGACCTCTCTCTACCTGAAACTAGTCGTATCCCCGACACTTCGTTCAATGTCAGTGTGGTTGGTCTGGGGTGTGGTTGGTCTGGGCTTCGTGTGTATTCTTCTGATATCCTACGTTGTCTCTCTTAGGTCTGTTCTGATCTTAATGAGAGAGTCGTCTTTCCACAACTCCCGACGGCAGTCAATGATCCACCCACTTGACCTCAGACCATGTAAGGTATGACTTACCTAAGAGTGAGTACGTTCGTACGTTCACATTCACCGGTGTGTACATGAAGAGAAATTGCTCCCCTAAATAAGTGAGATCTGTTTAAGAACACAACGGAAGTACTTCAGGGTTCCATTTTTCGGAGACATGTATAATATATATCTTGGACTGAGTCTCCTACCAATTTCAGATCTTAAAACACGAGTTTTACTCATACTGAGGGCTTCGTCGGGTGAACTTTAGGACTCCGATTTTACAAAGAAGGAAACAAGACTTCCAATCCAACATTAAGGTGTACTGACCCATGGAACTATCGGATGAAAAGGGTGTTAAAGTCTTGTCCAAATCCAAATAACGGACGAAATGGGTAGAGGTACTTTCGACTGAGTTAATGTCTCTATTCTTTATTCGGTTTCCTTCACTAAAACAACTCCGTTAAATTTCATAAGATTACTACCCAGAAGGGATGACTAAGTCTGGCATTTCTTAGACGGACGTTGCATTGTATACACCCAAACTAGGGACTCAGACCTTCTAGGGGGCCTCTTTCCTGACCGATAGGTAAGGTCATAAGAACGGACCTCTTACGGTACCTGTCTCCTCGGACTCCCCGATGTCAGGTATCCCAACATTTCTCAGATTGTTGTTTTTTATACTCTATTTTAACGGTTTTGATTACGTTGACAAACTGTATAATCTTATGTTTTTGACAAGTCTAAAATTTAATATGTATAAACAGATAATTTTATTTTATAAACGTATATTAAAAAGAAAAACATAAAAATATAGATACATAGAACTTAATTCCAAGTTTATGGCGTTGAAGACATTACTTTTTCTTTTCGGGAGAAAAAAGGGATGGAACGGTGGTGGACGAGTTTAAGAAAATTAAATAAGACAATAAATACAAGTATAAAGATTTAATGTGTGTAAAGAAACAAATACATAAAAAAATATAATACCTTCCAATCTAAAATCGTCAGAATATAATGAGTACGGAAAGAGGGAAGGAGATTAAAAAGTCATTTTTATCTGGAAATAAACCGACTTAGTCATGAGTCACAAAGGGATTACACTAATGACTTCACACCAAATAACGAATCGGTCTGTAACAAGAAGTAAATACTTCTAATGTGAAGTAAAGGACATTTTAAACAAACAAGATTGACGTCCATAAAAGGGAGGAGAAAACCGATCAAAAGAGACGAACAAAGAGAAGAGTGAAAAATTAAGTCATAAGGTCTTCAAAGACCCTCTTACCATCTAGAAAGACTAATAATGAAATCTACACCTGTTTGATTAAGTCGTAAAGGACCCAAGGAAAAACCAGACCCCAAGAGTCAGGACAGGTGTGGTCCTACGGACGAGAGGCCGGGTGTAATAGTCGGAAACGACAGAGGACGAGTGAGAAGACCGGTGAGAGGTTAGTAAACTTATAGATGTGACTGTTCTATCAAAGTCAAGTGTATCACCCGTCATAAAGATCCTTCCCGGGGGTACTAAAGTGTAGGGTATTAAGGATCTTGACACTAAACACTATGGTAGAGTACTACCAGAGTGTAACGTCTAAAAAAAAAAAGTGGTAGACTCGGTGGTCTCTTCGGGGTTAATATGAACTCACCCATTGGTAAGACAAGAGGTCCCCTAGAAGGACTTGGTCCCCAGTCTGAGTGTAGAGGGTGTAACGTCCGTCTAAGAAATGGCAGACTCGGTGGTCCCTTCGGGTAGAGTACTAACTTGCACTTGCACTTCAGCAAGTCAGTACAGGCTGAGAAACGCTGGGGTACCTGACATCGGATGGTCCGAGGAGACAAGTACCCTAAAGGGTCCGTTATCATGACCTCACCTAACGTAGAGGACTAATACAATGGAATTTACTGTCTTAAATGGAATCTTCCACTCTAACAGTACACTCGGAAATTTTCGTCTCTTGAAAGAGGTCACTCATAGTCTTCCCTTACCGGTCTCTTTTAGTCGAAGATTCGTGTTCTTCCTAAACTACGTGGAAACAACCGAATTTCTACTCTCCACAGTTCACTACTCCTTCGACCCACAACAGGTCCTCGGTTTTCTCCGAGGGTCGACTAACGGTCGGTCTTTTACCCTCGGAGTCTGGGTGTCGACGTTCCTTCATTTAAGAGGGTTATTGGGTCCCCTTATCTACAAAAAAAAAAAAGGTCTCGGAGGTTTACTCTCGGTATGTCCAGTTGAGGAACTAAATCTGGAAGACTCTGGGACTCGTCTTCTAAGTCAATTCGGGTGGACTGGGACTGAATGTTTTGTCACTCTTTTGTCGAAAACCACTAAACTAGACAAAGTTATCGTTTTATTATAACAATCAAAAATCACATACCTGAAAGTGACCTATCTATTGGTCTTGTAATATTATCGGATTGATAAGTCTTAATCTTTCCTCGTTTCCTGATTATACCCGAAGGGATATCGAGTCTACCATTTCTTAGACGGACGGTACGTCTTCTGGACCCAAGCTAGGGATCCAACCCTTCTAGGGGACCTCTTCCCTTACTGTTGGGTGAGGTCATAAGAACGACCTCTTAGGGTACCTGTCTCATCGGATCACCCAATGTCAGGTACCTCAACGTTTCTCAGTCCGCGTTGACTCGTTGATGATGATGATTTTCCTGATTATATATGTTATTGTCCGTACACAGAGTCTTTGAAAAACAACTAGGTCTCTACGGTCTTAATTTTCTCTAGTATAAGATACTAGGGTAAATATTTCCGGGTTCTTGTCCGTTTTTATTAAATACCACTATCTTTAGTCTTTTATCGACGAGCACTTCCGGTTTACCCTCTCAGTCCCAATCGACTTTTCCAAGCACTCACTAGAAAGACCCCACTACCTGTATAAACTACAGATCAAACGACCACCAAAGTCCCCACATACGTTGACAGTGTTGAGTATCTTGACTTATGAACTCTAAACACACGTACAAAGACGTAGATATAATATGAAGTTATGTTTATTTCACTTTTAATTTATTTAAGGTCACATTAGAAGGTTTCAACTTACTAGTGACCGTGGAGACTTGTCGAGACTTAATGGCTGTACATTTTTTAAGAAGTCAGTCACTTTGGTCTCGACGAAGTACTGCAAAGTAGATGACAAACCTTGAAGAATTTAAAACAGGTCGGTGAGTAAAACATGACACAAATAAAAACGAACGAAGGATTGGGGTTTTTACAATACTTGGGAAACTACCGTTCCTATAGTATCAAGGATCGTTTTATGCAGTAGGTCCTTTGTGTAAACTATTTAGTAACCACTAAACTAATTAAATATGTCCCTTTTACTCCCTTTTATGTACTATCGTTTTCCTTTCTTTTCTTATTGTTTATTATTTAAGGGATCCAGATTGACCTAAAAACTATTGTCAAAATTGGAATAGACGAAAAGTTTAGGGGAAAAATAAAAATCAACTATCTCGAGGTATAAAATTATGTCACAGTATTGTACCAACACTAATGTACAAATTAGTAGTGCATTTGAAGACTGAGAATAGAGAATTACGTCAATCTGAGATAAAGAATAGAAGTGTTTTACCGAGGGAAAACCCTTTTAGTCACACTAGAAAAGAAGGAAGGGGTTCGTTGTTGGGAAGAAAACATTCATCAGAGAAGAGGATGTCAACGAGGCTTTAATACAAACACTAAAATTAAGGAAAAACTTCGTGACAGAAAGGAATTTATCTATCATTTGGAAGACATGATAATAACTGAAAACAATTATCCTCACACAATAGTTCCAAATTTATATATATGGTAAAACAAATCATCTCTGAAGATTCTTTTTAGAAAAATTACCCAAATTAATATCCTTCTCAAACACTTTACATAAGGAAGACATGATAATAACTGAAAACAATTATCCTCACACAATAGTTCCAAATTTATATATATGGTAAAACAAATCATCTCTGAAGATTCTTTTTAGAAAAATTACCCAAATTAATATCCTTCTCAAACACTTTACATAAATATTAATATGATATAATTTGTATGTTCCATTATTTTTGTCCCAAATAGGTATCTTGTCAGTCATATTTCCGGATCTTAATATTCTTTTATAACCCTTACTGAATAATTTGTAACTATGAGACGAGGTAAAAGGTCAGGTGATTAGATAAGAAAGACAAAAATTAATTTTGAGTGACGGACAACATTACAATTTGATTAGGAATTTGTAACCTCTGTTCGTTTTTGTCTTTCATTTCACCAAGAACAACTGTCTACTATCTCTTGTCATAGACCTGAAAAGTCAAATAGCGGACTATTAAAGTCTTCAGATTTAGTAGGAATCTACCGAGAGACTATAAAACAAAGTAGAAACCTATTACACGACACTGAGGGTACCACCACGGACATTAAATCGAAACCGAAATCTTGAAAGGGAGAGAGTCTACATTACCTTATAGGTCAACTTCCGACTTATTGTCTTTATAACTAGTACGATTACTGAATGTTTGATTCGACCAACTACGAAACTCTGAAGTCTTCTGGGCGCAAGGTGTGTGGACGCTCTAGTAGCAAGAATGTTTACTTGGTGTCAACACGACGACACCATAGAAGAAAGGACCCAGTCTCAGATCTATTGTCACGAGACGTATACACTAGATATCAAACGAATAGAAAGTAGGAGTAGTCAATGGATATCCATAGACACGAGTACGGGATATCATGTCTCTAATCTATATTATATTTTAATGATAAATCTTTTAGTATCGAATACACTGTGCAAAGAATTTGTACTACTGGATACCAAAAGGGTATCTTACTCAAATTCCTAATTTATTTTGTATACATATACAAGCACATTAAAAATAGTTCCAAGTCAAATGAGTGTGTCATAAGTAAGACTACCTAAAACTGTCAGACATATGCACTCTAACGGTCTTTTCGACTTAAGGCACTATGATTCTATAGTCTTCTGGACCTAAACTTTATGGAGATCTAGATACCGTGTTTGTAGATGTTTAAGAGTCCCTTTTTTTTTTTTTTCTGATGACTTTAAATGTTTATATAAATTAAAATCTCATTTTTTTCACTAATCAAAGAATAACATAACTCTTACCACACACCTTTCGTTCGTTAAGACGACCTTAATCTTAAACTTTCCGTTTCTTTCGGTACCATAGTTAAGGTGGACGGTAACTGGATTGTCTGATGGATCATTATATCGGTACCTGTATACTCCCAAACTCAGGACTATTTGACCTACAAATTTAAAATGTAATTAATGAGTTCAAATAAACAAATAATAAAAAACCGGTACGGTGTACCGTACGTTCTAGAAACAAGGGACTGGTCCCTAGTTTAGACACCGGGGTCGTCACCTTCGTACTTTAGAATTGGTGACTTGGTGATCCCTTAGGGGTTACTGAATTTTAATTTATCTGTGTACTGATCACTGTTCCTGAGAGAGGAACTGATTTGAAATCAGTCCAAGGAGATTGGGAATTGATCCGAAACTGGAACCGTAAACAGGAACAGTCCGGATACAACGAGTCAAAATCCCTCTTAGTATTCAGTCAAATTTTCTTAGAGGATAGGAACTAGATTAGTGGGAGTTATGGACGAGTTTAAGGAGTAGAACGTGGGAACTATACACTAGTAGGACCGGACTGAAGTCTTTTTTAGGACAATCCAGACAAATTGGTTTTAGGTGGTATGGGGACTACAAAGGAGAATCACAAAAAGGTAGGTGACTGGAGTCAGGACGAAGATGATATTTAGGGGTCAACAGAAACGATATAAGTTTTAGCTCGGATCAAGATATGACTCCAAGGAAAGGAGGATAACGTTATCAAGGGCTAATTTTAGACAAAATATCGAAATTAACGACTGACCGAGACCAGACCACATAATGTCGATATCGGGGACACTGATTTACGAGTTCCTTGAGAAGAATGAGAGGAAAAGGAAATTATTCTACTTTGAAAAAAATTAGTACCTTTTTTACAAAATAATTATAGATACGTACTAAAACAGAAGAAAGCTAGACACAGTGTGTTTGAAGTCCACGTTTTTTAATAAACCTCTAAACCCCCAAAATAGGTCTCGTTTAGTCTTTTCACAAAAGGGTTTTTTCTTTGTTAAAAATTCTTCCGTAAGTCTACTAAGACTACGTCCACCAGAAATCTGGTTGAAACCCGAAGGGAACACCGAGTCGACAATTCCCTAGACGGACGTTACGTCCTCTGGACCCAAGATAGGGACCCAACCCTTCTAGGAGACCTCTTCCCTTTCCGATGGGGAAGGTCATAAGACCGGATCTCTTAAGGTACCTGATGTATCAGGTACCCCAGCGTCTAAGCCTGTGTCGACCCGTTGAAAGTGAAGGAAAGAAACTCTTCGTGACAGTATTCACAAGATTTTGGGATCCCATTTCTAAAATACGGTCTCCAATATTTATTCTTATTCTCCAATACCTTATCAAATTTTATTTTGACAACATAATACGTTAAAGTATTCTGAAATGTTAAAATTTTTTTCTTCCTGTTTTGGAAAACACGATCTCGATCGTAACGACCCGATCCAAGATAAGAGGGTCCCTCACAAATGAGAAGAAGTCTTAAGAGGACACCTTTTCCTGTTTACCGTGGTCCTAAGAATTCAAACTTTTTCCTCTCCTTCGGTACACTTACCCACAAAACTAAGAAGTAAGGGAAAGTAATAAGTAAATTATTAATTCGGTGATAAAAACTGATGACTGGTAGAAGATCCGTATTACAGTTCATGACCTTTTTGTTTATAGTGAAAGTATCACAAATGACAAATTATATACTTTCTCTGTCTCCCCATAATTCGTGAATGATAAACAGTCCGTGAGATAATTTAATAAAGGTCCATAACATATTAAAATTAGGAAAGGGTCCTGTTGATATACCTCCATCTACGATAACAATGAGTTTATATTCATAAAATCTTCTTTAGTTTCGTAAGATATATCCTTAGAAATCCGATCTCACCCATAACTTTTTCTTTTTAGTACTTTCCATTACTTTTCCCTTCGTCCATGTTGTTTAGGACCAACCTTCGAATATCCAATCACCTGGACAATAAATAAATAACTTCCTATCAACGAAATTTTTAAAACAACAAAAGACAGTTTGTAGTTGTACTTAGTCGGTATCCGTTTAACTTTCTACGAATGAGGAACCTTCTTTTCAATACTGGTTGGATCTGTCGTATAAGTTTTCGTCTCTGTAATGAAACGACTGATTCCAGACAGATCAGTTCCGATACCAAAAAGGACACCAGTACATACCTACACTCTCAACCTGACACTTCTTCCGACTCGCGGTTTCTTAACTACGAAAACTTGACACCACAACCTCTTCTGAGAACTCTCAGGGAACCTGACGCTCCTCTAGGTTGGTCAGGTAAGACTTCCTCTAGTTAGAACCCTAAAGAAACCTTCCTTACTACGATTTCGACTTTGAGGTCATGAAACCCGTGGAGTACGCTTCTCAACTGAGTAACCTTTTCTGAGACTACGACCCTCCCTAACCTCCGTCCTCCTCTTCCCCTACTGGCTCCTACTCTACCGACCTACCGTAGTGACTGAGCTACCTGTACTCAGACTCACTTGAGGCCCTCAACCACTATGTGTCCCTCCGGACCGTACGACGCTAAGTACCCCAGCGTTTCTCAGCCTGTGCTGACTCGCTTACTCGACTTGACTTGACTATGTATATAGGGGAGGGAAAACTTGTAGGGAGGGTAGAGGGAGGGGTAGGGGGGGAGATCAACTTGGCTCAGGGACAAACTCAAAGGACTCGGTATGTCGTTTAAGGACAACCGATAATAAAATGTTATACCATTACATTTAAAGGTACAATGAAAAAGGTATATAGAGTGGACGAGGAAGGGAAAGGAGCACAGGTATTCAGACAAGAGATACAGACAAAGAGGTAATAACGGGGCATTTATCTAAGAAGTCATGGTAAAAAGATCTAAGGTATATGTACGTAATCTTATATAAAGAAAGAGAAAGACTGAGAGAAGATAACATATTATCCAAGATACGGCCTTCGGTCACACTCCTTAGGGCGGGCACTGTTCCAGTACTCCTTCCTTCGACTGTATGCGTTCCGCACGAGTCTGAAGTCCCTGGGGAGACCTTTAAGGATTCGTACATGGGGTTGTTTTTAGACGGCCGAAAACACGAGACGAAAAGGTGAGAAGACTGTAAAAGACCTTTTTCAGTTAAGTCCCGAAATCAGAAGACGTAAACTTTCTCACAAAGTTAGGTTTTTTGGGAGACTACCGAAAGATCGGACGGACGTCCTGAGTATGTCGACGCGCACACTAACAAACTCCGGAGGACTGGCGTCCTCCGTGTTCTTCGAATTTTGTAGGATCCTTACATCCTCGAAGGCTCCTCAGTTTTAGAAATCTTATCCTGACTAATTTGCAAAGTAAACAACTCAGTTACGAACGACGGTTTAAAAGTATAGGAAATAAAAATCTATATCAACCATATATCTTTTTGTTCATCATCTGGACCATAATCGTTGTAATCTAGAAACTCAATTCATGGAAGAAACAATATTGGGTGACGTGGAAACAAGATATCTCTACATTGAAATTACGAAATTCCTCTACGTCTAATTTCTTTTTGTGAAGTCCCCTTTGTTTTAATTGTAAGTAATTCCTTCTCTCGGTTTTTCACAATTGTTCGGAGAACCGGTCTTCTATTACATTTAGTGGACTCTGGAAAACATATGTTTTACTATATGCCTTTCTTAGACACAACGTTTGCGATGTATTAAAACACAATAGGTAACTAGAGGTACAAAATAGTTTTCATATTTTCCGGAAGACTTGTTATTTCCTCCCCCGGTCCCCGGTCCCCGGCCCCCGGTCAAAGAGTCCGGTCGAAGAGCTTGATCAGAGAACCGGACCAAAGAACCCTGAGACCGAGGGGGGCACAGAAAGAGAGAAAGAAGAGAGGGAAAGGGAGAGAGACGAGAAATGAAATTGAAGTCCGACTTAGAGGTGGACCCCGCGCCTCCGAGAGGTCCAGATGAATGAACGGGCCGACAATTCTGGGCGCGCTTTCCCTCGAATTCCGCTCCGTGGGAATCTATAAGTTCGTCCGCGGCCACCGGGTTGCATCTACCACGTTTAAGGAACAGACCTTAAAATAACCGGAAGGCGCATTTGGTTCGATAAGTCGGGAGAAGGAGGTGAATTAGAAGGATGATGCGATGTCAAAGGATTAGATTAGAATATAATTATTTATTTGTTCAAAAAGGTGCGGTTGCGGCAGGTGGGAAGCTTAAGGGACCTAGGTGGCCCCGACCTGGGGCCGTCAAGATCCAAGTAGGTGGTGTAATCTTACCTGAGTCTACACAAAGCAAAATACCGACTCATTATAAGGTTACACATATATATGGTGTTGAAGAAATAGGTAAGTAGACAACTACCTGTAGATCCAACGAAGGTACAAGATCGATAACATTTATCACGACCTTACTTGTCACCCTATGTACACAGAGAAAGTTAAAACCAAAAGAGTCCCATATACGGATCCTCACCCTAACGACCTAGTATTCCTCCAAAATAAGGATCAAAAAATTCTTAAGAGGTATGGTAGAAGGTATCACCGAGATAGTCAAATGTAGGGGTGATTGTCACGTTCTCACAAGGGAAAAGAGGTGTGGGAGAGGTCGTAAATGACACACATCTGAAAACTGTTCCCGGTAAGACTGGGCACACTCCATACACCAAAACTAAACGTAAAAAGATTATTATTACTCGTTTCAACTCGTAGAAAAGTACACAAACAATCGGTAGACATACAGAAGAAACCTCTTTACAGACAGATCCAGAAAAGGGGCGTAAAATAACCCAACAAACAAAAGGACCATAACTCAACATACTCGACGAACATATAAAACCTTTAAATAAGAACCAGTTAACAAAGTAAAAGATAATAAAATAGGGTAAGACTCCCAATAGAAAAATGGAACTAATATCAAAGGAAACGATACGTTTTTGAAAATTCAAATTAGTCCAGGGTGAACAAATGAAAATAAAGACAATGAGATCTTCCACCCAGTATCTCCTAGATCGAAACTAAATACAGTGACTCACAAGACGTATACAAAAGGAGATTCTCAAAATATCAAAGACCAATATGTAAATCCTACCTAATCCAGAAATTAGGTAAAACTCAACTAGAACACATACCACAATCTTTCACAAGATTAAAGTAAGAAAATGTACATCGACAGGCCAAAAGGTTCGTGGGAAACAACTTCTCCGACAGAAATGGGTAACATATAAGAACGGAGGGAACAGTTTTTATTTCATGGGTATCCACGTACCCAAATAAAGACCCGTAAGATAGAACAAGATAACCAAATATAAAGACAAAAACACGGTCATGGTATGACAGAACTACTGACATCGAAACATCATATTAGACTTCAGTCCTTCCAACTAAGGAGGTCGAGGTAAGAAAGAGTTCTGACGAAACCGATAAACCCCAGAAAACACAAAGGTATACTTAACACTTTAAAAGACAAGATCAAGACACTTTTTACGGTGACCATTAAACTCACCTTAGGGTAACTTAGACATCTAACGTAAACCATCATATCAGTAAAAGTGTCATAACAAAGGAGGATGGGTCCTTGTACCTTATCGAAAGGTAGACAAATACAGTAGAAACTAAAGAAGGTAGTCACAGAATATTAAAAGACACATGTCAAGAAAACGTAGGAAGTCATTCAAATGAGGATCTATAAATTAATAAAAACACCGTCACCACTTACCCTAACTAAGGAATTAAAGAGAAAGACTATAAAGTAACAATCATATATCTTTACGTTCACTAAAGACGCATAACTAAAACATAGGACGTTGAAACGATTTAAGTGACTAATCGATATCATTAAAAGACTATGACAAAAATACCAAAAGATACATGTCATAGTACAGTAGACGTCTGTCACCCTCTAAATTAAGAAAAGACTAGACCTAAGGAAAATAAATAGAAAGAAGAGACTAACGATATCGATCGTGAAGTTCTTGATATAACCTATTATCACCACTTTCACCTGTAGGAACAGAACAAGGACTAGAATCCCCCTTACGAAAGTTAAAGAGTGGTGACTCTATTACAAACGACATCCGAATAGTATATACCGGAAATGATACAACACCATCAATGGAAGATACAGGTAAAAAACTTCTCAAAATTAGTATTTACCCACGACTTAAAACAGTTTCCGAAAAAGACGTAGATGAACTAATAGTATACCAAAAATTAAAGTTAAACAATTATACCATATAGTGTAACTAAATAAACGTATATAACTTCTTAGGAACGTAGGGACTTTATTTAGGTTGAACTAGTACCACGAAAAACTACAAAGCGTCTTAAGACGTACGATTTTAAAACAACTCCTAAAAACGGAGATACAAGTAATCATTATAACCGGACATCAAAAGAAAAAAACACAACAGAAACCGACCAAAACCATAGTCCCACTACCACCGGAGACGTCAAACAACTTTCTCAAAATCTTCATATCCGTAATAGAGAAGAAATTTACAAACTATCTTAATAAGACACTTCGGTATACCAGGACTCGATAACAAAAGTTAGAGTCACCAACATTAACCCAACAAGTATTAAAGATAAAGAAGGACCAAGTCAGAACCTTCTAACTTGAAAAGATTCTTAGACAGGTAAAGAAGGTCCAATAGACAAAAAAAACGATATATCCACAAGGATCATCAGAGAACGTAACCTTTACCGTTGGAAGAGGTCACAAGAACGGACATCTTAGCGTCCCCGCCCCTTCAGACCACCCGACGGCAGATACCCCAACGTGTCTCAGTCTGTGCCGACTTCGCTGAATCGTCGTTGTCGTCGTCGTCATCAGAGAATATTAGAAAACTGAAATACGTAACAGACAACATTGGTGAGGAAAAGTAAAGATTAAAACAACTAAACTAGGAAGAGAGAAAAAAAGAACTACTCAGAACGATTTCTAAACAGTCAAAATAGAAGAGTCTCTTGATCGAAAATCAAAATAATTAAAAATGATAACAAAGAAAGTAAAGAAAAAGTAAATAAAGACGAGACTTGAAATACTAAAGAAAGGAAGATGAGTAAAACACAATAAAACAAGAATAAAAAGGTCAACCAAATCCGTATTCCGATCCAACAGATAAGCTTCAAAAAGAACAAAGAACTCCATCCTGACACAACGATAGTTGAAGGGAGAATCTTGACGAAAACGACGTAGGGTGTCCAATACTCAACAGCACAAAATTAACAGTAAACAAAGATCTTTAAAAAGAGTAAAAGGAAAACTAAAGAAGTCATTGTACAACCAGTAAATCTTTGTACAAATTAGAGGTACACAAACACAAAGAATGTCATAAAAGGAACACTAACTCTAGATCAGAGTAGTGTGATACCAGTTTCTTCTACGAACTATGTTAAAGTCAAAGGAACTCAAATGACTCCAAACTAAACACTGGGTTCTACACGAGATAGGACCTCTTACAAGGTGCACGTGAACTTTTCTTCCACATAAGATGAAGTAAACCTACCTTACAGGACTTTCATAGTCACTTTAGGTAGAGTAGATTACATAGTAAATTCTCAATACAAAGGAATAATTAAAAGACAAAACTACTAGACAGGTAACGACACTCACCCTACAATTTTAGAGGATGATATAACATAATGTCAGTTAAAGAGGAAAATACAGACAATCACATACAGAAGACATAACTCCACTAGGATACAACCTACGTATTCAGTCAAGTCAAGTCGACGAGTCAGCACAGGCAAAGGAACGCTGAGGTACTTAGTGTCGTGCGGTCCGGAGGGGTAGGTAGTGATTACGGACCTCAAGTGCGTTTGAGCCACTACGGTAGGTCGGTAGAGTAGGAGACAGCAGGGGAAGAGGAGGACGGGGGTTAGGGAGGGTCGTAGTGTCAGAAAAGGTCACTCAGTTGAAAACGTACTCCACCGGTTTCATGACCTCAAAGTCGAAGTCGTAGTCAGGAAGGTTTCTTGTGGGTCCTGACTAGAGGAAATCCTACCTGACCAACCTAGAGGAACGTAAGGTTCCCTGAGAGTTCTCAGAAGAGGTTGTGGTGTCAAGTTTTCGTAGTTAAGAAACCACGAGTCGGAAGAAGTGTCAGGTTGAGAGTGTAGGTATGTACTGGTGACCTTTTTGGTATCGGAACTAATCTGTCTGGAAGCAGTCGTTTCATTATAGAGACGAAAACTTATACGATAGATCCAACCAGTATTGAAAAGAAGGTTCCTCATTCGTAGAAATTAAAGTACCGACGTTAGTGGTAGACGTCACTAAAACCTCGGGGGGTTTTATTTCAGACTGTGACAAAGGGGTAGATAAAGGGTACTTCACTACCCTGGTCTACGGTACTATCTATAAGTGTTAACAATACAGAAGAATAACCTAACTAGGGAACTAGTAAACAACACTGGAAGGAATAGAGGACATTATAAGAAATAAAATTTCAGATAAAACAGACTATACTCCTAACGATGAGGTCGAAAGAAAACGAAGGGTAAACGTACCTTATATAAAAAGGAAGGAGAGTGAAAGTCAGATATGCACAGAAATCCAGACTTCACGCAAAGAACGTCTGACGTATATATAGTCAGAACAACAACATAGGTAAGTTGGACAGACACAAAAGACCAACCTCGTAAATTAGGTAAATGTAAATTTCATTAATAACTTGTAATGGAACGATCGTTCGATCCGAAGTTATTATGTACTTGGTTCTCGAAGGTCTACATGGTCGACCCAATCTTTTCCGTCTCCTTGGTCTCTAGTTTGACGGTTTCAGGGGACCTAGTATCCTTTTGTCGTTCCCTTAAGGTCTTTTGGGAGGTGACGACGACGTAACTGATACGATTTCGGAAAGTGACTCACCTAACGTTGTTTGACACCCTTTAAGAAGTTCTCTACCTTTATGTTCTGGTGAAATGGACGGAGGACTCTTTGGACATACGTCTAGTTCTTCGTTGTACCTTGTTGACTGACCGAGTTTTAACCCTTTCCTCGCACTGTTCCTACATATAACAGTGAGACGAATAAATTGAATATACGTCTCACGTAGTACACTTTATAGTCCGACCTACTTCGTGTTCGACCTTTGTTCTGACGGTCCTCTTTATAGTTATTGGAGTCTATGCGTCTACTATGATGAGATTACCATCTTTCGTTTATCCTTGATTTCTCGGAGAACGACTGTCACTTTCTCCTCTCACTTTTTATACCGAATTTTGAGTTGTAAGTGTGTTGGTCCTTTTAGCTCGTATCTAAAGTTTAACATGTGTAAAACGACACTTATATAAGTACAGACGTTAAGTGTTTACCTTATTAAAAGAAAATGTTCTATTACTACAGGTACTCTACCTCAGGGTCACCCTATAGAGATATCAGTTTGTACACACGTACAAAGGTAAGTAAATGAAAATGTTTACTTTCACTGTTTTGTTAGAATGCAGGAACTACTATATTTGAAATCACGAAACTTGACCGTCGAGGAAGACATCATACATATCTAAGAGAAACGACAAAGGTTGGAGTATCCACGGAGAAAATCGGTGACTCAAACTGGAATCAGACAGTAAAAATTTTGGTATTTTACTGGTCTCTTGTAGACGGTCCCTCCAAGTATTATCGACTTAGTCATTGATAGAGTTGATCATTCGTCAAAGTATACCAATCCTTAAATAGTACACTAGAATTTAGTTCCCACAAACCTGAATCTTTAATCAACCTAAAAATGGAATAGGGATCAGATAAAAATGTACAATTTAAATATTGATGTGTATTTTAAGGAGCATATATGTTACAACAACAAGTCAACGATGTAACACAGGTTGAGAAACGTTGGGGTACCTGATGTCGTACGGTTCGATGTACTTATTATAGATTCCCATTTTTAAAGATAATTTATGTTATAAAACCAAAGACTTTTTTTTTTTT